>CM070041.1:15627307-15667392 GCA_036250615.1 Ptychadena robeensis
CACGCCGGTTGATTGCCTGCAACTACTGCCATAAATCGTCAGGTCTATGGCCGGCTTTAGAGGGCATTTACTCCACATTGGAAAGATGTCTTCTCATTTCACCACAAGAAGTGGAGGTTTATCTCCTGTATGTGTCAAAAATTGCATCACAAAGAAGGAAGAAAATCATATAGATGGAAAAGACAAAAAAAATACTGTGATGCCCCATATACACAATCATTACACATAAAAAACAGGGACCTCTATTTGTATGCACCTTAGATTATTATAGCCCCCGCCTACACAGTCCTGTCCAACATGTTGGGGAGCTGATATCTCTTTGCTGAATTGCAGTTACGTCTGTTGGAGTTTCCTACCCTTTTCTCTTTCTCCCATCAGCATGCTTCTTACCATTCAGCAAAGTTGATTGAGCTTTTTCACCATCCATCAGTCTAACCTTTGCTCTACGGGTATGCAGAAGGTTTATGCAAAGTCAAACTGAAATTGCTTATATTTCAAATTAATAAATACATTTACAGATGTATTTTTAAATACATTTCATTATTTATATTTAATTTGACTAATTATAAATATACCTGGGGATATTACATTGCCAAAGCCCACATTTGGAGCGGAGATTTATAATTCTCATCTGCAGCCTACAAACAACAAGCCAACACTTTTTATAAGTGTGTGTGATCTGATTATAAACCACCGAAGGACACTAGGTGAATTCCTCTGCTGATACACTCGTGTAGGTGTAGCAAATGTTCATGTTCCCGGCTTCCTTTATGAGCTCACAGCCTCATCTCGCAGAGGCACATTATCTGTTCCTAATAATGGAGATCTTTCTTATGAACCAATTTCTAATGGGAAGTAGACTGTGACGGTCCAGCCATTCTGCAAAGGACAGGATTTATAATTGGCCTACGAGATTGGGCTTTGTTTAAATAAAGGTCTTCGGAAAAAGAAAAAAATTGAATTATCTAAAACGTTCCAGGCCTTTTTTCCCTATCAGAACATTTAAAATAATAAGAGATTGTAGTATAATTTCAGGAAAAAAATGACAACATTGGAAAAGCAAGCACTAAAATCTAGAGAAAATACAGTTCGGTTAGAACTGAGCGGCTATCAATTTCATTTACTTTACATTGAGCGTATGCAGTATAGAAATATGTAAAGTAGTTATCCATTTCAAGCTAAGACTGAATTTACCAAGTTCAGGCATCACTGCACTTGTCTTTTATCCTACCAAATGTGTCCTTTAAAGATATTATATGGTTTCACACCCGATTGAATAACGAATAGAAGAATATTTTTCAAGGCATATCTGTTCGAAGAGCTCTTATCATTTCTTAATGCTAAAATGTATATATTGCAATATCTTTAGGCTGGTTTGAAAATATTTCAGAATGAGAAAACATTGAGTTGTTCCTGGTAAAAAGGAAACAACCTAGAACTGATAGGAGGAAAGTTTTGTCAGGTAGTGACCCCTCTTTCTTTTTTTATTATTTTTTATATATTTTTAATACATGGCCACTACCATCACCCTTTATTATTCTGCTCCCCTACTGTCTCCCTCTAAGTTTCCTTCTCCCTTCTATGAGTCAAAATTCTTCCATATTGCCACAATAATCCTCCATGTGCTGCCTTACCCTACTGTACCTTACCCTGTGCTATCTCCCTTTAATGTTCCACCTCCCTCTCATTTGAGTTAATCAGACTTACTAACATCACCCTCCAGTATACTACCATTCTACCATTACCTTTCAGTGTTCCACGTTCTTACCATTCTTTTATATCCAAACTATGCACCTCAATCCTACAATGTTTATTCTTATTGCCATTATCATTTATTTTTCTACATTTCTATCATCATCTAAAATGCTTTATCTCAACACCATCACCATCACCACCCTACTACAACCATTATTTCATCCCACTTCTCTAGTGTTTTCATGCCCAACCATCTCCTTACATTGTTTTGCCTTCCATTTGCAAATGGAGGTGGGTGGGGATAGGGGGGATTGCTATTGGAGGAAAAAAAGAAGCCCCCCATCACCAATTCCACCAATAGCACCCCACCCCAGGGCAATATGCAAGAACTAGCATAGGGTCCCCAAAAGATCAAAACAGGACTGTTCTTAGGCATAGATAAAAGTGATATCAGTGTGTTAGTAGGAATTGTTATCCATTATGTCATTGTGAAGATCAGACACTGTTTCCGGATGAAAATTCCTGGCTTACAATTCTAGTTCTACCCAAAGGTGTTTGATAGTGTGGAGATAGTGTGGAGGTAATTACTCACGCAATTATATCTTTATGAACCTTTCTTTATATGCTGGACCGCGTTCATGATGGAACATGTTGTGCTGCCAAAACTTTTGAAGTTTAAAATTTTGCATTGTGTTAACATGCAAAATAATTACGACATCTCATCAATAGAACTAATGTTCTTAGCATCACTTCTGAAAACATGATTACCCTTATTCCTCCACACTTTTCTGTAATATGCATTCAGACTTACAGGTACTATTCTCCTGGCATGGACAAAACATTGACTCATTTGCCGGACAGGAAAGTAAGATTCGTTACTTTATAGAACAATTATTAATTATCTGCCCACATTATATGTCTCTGTTTTTTCTTCAATCCACTTCATTATTTCCTTTTCTCCAAATATTCTCTTTCCACCTCTGAATCCTCTATTTCCCAACCTCTCCTCCATTTCTCTTTTCTAAACTCATGTAAACTATTTTGACCAACCTCTCTATCTCGTCTCTTCTACACCTTCCTCTTCTTTCTCAACCTTTCTCCTCTTTTCCTTTCATTGTTATAACTGTCCAATGCCATAGTTAGCAGTAAACGCAATGAAAGATGCAATGGGACAGAATGGCTTAATGTAATGTGCTAAATTTCTGAATCCTCGCTTAACATAAAATTAGACACTCCTCATTAGCCTTATATCCTGCTTCAGCATGTTTCTGCTCTTCCTTTAAAATGTATAGAGCAGAAAAATATGTCTGTATTATTTACAATGTATATTATTTCTAGTGACTCCTCTGGCATTTAATATAATGCACATGTTTTACTGCTCTTAATATGTGGCTAGAACGTCCTGTATTAAGTTTTCTAGATGCTTGTTCTGACTAGTTTGTGTACTAGCAATTTGTTGCCAGCCGACCTCCTGCTGTTTGCATATAAAGTGGTTCAGCAATATAGAAGAGTGTACATTTTAGATTAGTTTCTTCCTTTGGAGTAAAGTAATTTTGGTTTTGAGAATATAAAAAGTTTGAGAAAAAGTTGAAAGGAAGAGCATTAACCTTTTATGAAGCATTGGGAGATGCTGTAACTAGGTAGTGCTACAAAGGAATCTATAGGTGGTATATGCAAAGCTCTCCTCCAAGGATAAATGATGTCTATTACACATGCCCTAAGCCCCAATAAGTAAAGGTTTTGACATTTCTTTATGAGTAGAAGCTAATGCTATTCATATAAAATTGTGTTTAGTGACAAAATCTGCCATTTAAAATATTTACGTGCAGAGCTTTTCAAAGAATAGGCTGAAAATTACCTTCCTTTATTCCCCAAGTACTCAGGTCTGAGGACCAAGCTAAGTACAACTGGCCAAAGGTGAATACATTATGTGACTAATCTCATAATCTTTGCTGAACGTAGTCTGTTGATCTCTACATGCACATATCTACAATAACAATAATAAAAAAAAAATACAATTGTGTTTTTGAAGGAAAGATCTAATAAATACATCAACAAGGATGGTAATGGACGCATATGGTGCACTCCGACTATTAATAGTACCCCTTTAGATCTGAAAGTGCCATTAAAATCTGAACAACTGAATAATGATAATCCTATTATCTTATTTTCTGATGTTTATTATATAGGGTTAGAACTTTAAGTAGATCAGAACCAAGAGGTCATGTAAACTGCTTCTGTGGACCTCATTTCTACAAATACTGCTTGTCTGATTGATGTTCTGATTATGGTTATGTAAAAGATTTGAAAAAAACATCTGTAAGAAACCTTCAATACAAGTAAATCGGGCTCATTCATGTAAATAAGTGTTTATCCCCTTGTCTGGCATATGAAACTGGCCTTTTCCACTTCCACTTCCACTGATGCGACGGTGAATGTTTATTTACTTTGATCTTCACTTATTTCTTTTTACATCAATATTAATATTGGTTAGGTTGTGTTACTATATAGATCATATCTGGGTGTAGATTTAGCAGGGTTTCCCAAAGAAACAACAATCTTTTTCAGTGAAAAAGCGAGACTCCCTCACTGCTTCTAGGCAAAGCCAACATCCCAAATTTAAATATAAGGAAAAAGGAAAACAATCTCCCTTATCTCAAAACAAGGGCATGGGGACTTTAATGGCTTTTGTTATAAATCGATTCATTAACATAGAGGTGAGTTAACTAAAAGTATGAGTTATTCCGAGAATGTCCTTGTAACAGGAACCATGTGTACATTGGACAACCGAGAACAAAAATAGCAAGTAATGCAAAACATACATCAAAAAATACAAACGGTTTAACAAGAAATGGCTAGTGGCCACAAACCTAAAACTCAAGCGTTCGATAGAGGAATCCCCATTCCAGATGGATTAATCTTTTTCAGTATTCCCCAATGGTAAAAGAGTTGAGAGAGGCTGCAGTTAAATCATCTAGAGTTCCACTGTGTGCTGCATTCTACACATCACCATTGCTCATTGCATCATTGGCCCACCATTATCTAACAAATAGAAAATCATAAGTAAAAAGATACAGATTTTTTTAGCATATATTATATAACAATATTTGGAGCAATTTAAGTATAAACAGTGAATATTTAACTCTGGTTGACCTCATTCCAAATGAATGACATAAAAACAACGCTGTTTGTTGCAGCCACTCGAATCAAAGTGACCATTAGCTCTAGCTGAACAGCGCACCAAATAGAGAATACCAATGCTATCCGGATAAAATGATCCAAGCAGAAAATACTTTCTCATGTTTTATTTCCTGTGAAGGATTTTAAACAGAGATAATCGTTGTCTTGTGAAGTTCACATAACTTAACTGAAGTAATTGTTCCAAATACATGATCTTCCCTGAGTCGTATTTCAGAGCATTAGAAAGATGGAGTTGGTCAAGTTGAAAGGACGAAAATCTCGTTTAAGTGGTTTACAGAGTTTTCAAATATCTTTTCTTCTCTATGTAAAAGGAAGTTTTCAAAAGAAGCTCATGCTATAATAAAGTCTTTAACGGGTCAGCATGCCAAATTGGGTGGTGGATTCCCATTGTTACAAACATAAGTCTGTAAAAGATATTATAGATAGAAAAGAAAAGTTTTTGAAGGAAGACCTGGACTCTTGGACGAATTAGTGGTGAAATAGAAATCTGTAAAGCAACCTGTAAAGTAACCTAAAAAGCAACTTTAAAATGGCACACTGTGCTTTATGCTTTAGGGCAGTGGTGAGCGAATGAGGGCCACAAGTGCGGCCCTCAACATCACTAAAGGGCCGCAGATAACATTTTCAATCTATACTGATTTGTATAAGCATTTTCTTAAGAAAAGCATGACAGCAGGCATAGCAAGGCAAAACTTGTTTTAAATGATACTTCAAGCATTAGGAAACACTGTAACATGGTAATGCACGTTTTGTGTCATATATATATATATATATATATATATATATATATATCATCAAAGGTGATGTGCCTCATAGATATATCATCAAAACCTATTATTATATCAAATCAAAGTTTATGTGCCACAATATACATTGTACAATCATCCCCCCATTCATTGGTGGAATAGTGGAAGTATCTGGCTGAGCCCACTTATTGGCTTTCAGGTATACTTGACCCCAACTGCACCTGAGCAAGTCCCTCTACGAAGATCCCGGTCGTAGACTCGTCAGCAGGCGGGTAGGCAGTGAGGTGAATTTCTATGCCCTATGCATTAACAGCTAGGTTTCAGGGGTTGCAAGTGGAGGACTGAGGGGGCCGCTTAAGAATGCCAAAAGGGCACCTAGGCTTTAGGGTAAAGGTCTGTGTCCTCATAGCAAAATAAGATCTGAAACAACTATGTACTAGCTGCTATATAAAAAGATATTTTGGCTGAGGCTTTAAAATATTTAAATGTTCAAACTATAAGATTATGCTATTCTTTCTTCAATGAACACATGACCCAACTGAGCAAGAGACATGTTGTCATGCCGGGTTCTATCAACTATTTAAGCTGGTGTGCAGGCAATCAGTGAGCCTTAAAGCATGCAGTTTCCTGGAAAGACCCAGTTACAGCGCCACAGTTATCCAGAGGTTCTATGCAGGTGCCAATGTTCCATTCTAATTCTATGGATCTTGCCAGACCTGAAGGGAAAGTCTCCACCTACCTAAGCATCAAAGAGGCAAGCTGTGGTACAATCTGCCCCTGGCACTAGGTATTGCTCAGCTGTCAAGACAGACTCACAGGCCTAACTTGCACTCCATATTATATTGTGTTTGTTGTAAAGAAAAACTTAAACTTTCCATGCCTACTCTGATTGGAACTACAAATTGGGTAGGAGTACCTGTGGAGGACTTCAGTAATAGAGTACTATTACTGAAGTCCTCCACAGGTACTCCTACTCCTACTCCTACAAATACAAGGAGCAACCAATCACTGTAGGCCAGTAGGCCTACAGTGATTGGTTGCTCCTTGTATTTGTAGAGAAGCAAAAAAGAACAATAGGTTTTTCTTTAGATCAAGATACGGGTAGAACATTACCTAACTGGTTATCAAATGTTCATTCTACATAAGATGATGATCCTAGTCTAGACAAGACATCTCCTTAATATGAACTGTCACACTTTACCATCTTTCACCATATAATTTAATATACAAAAATTAGCTGAGACTGTTTTATTTTCACTCTTCTTGCAGCAGAAAGAAGCAATTACCAAGGAATCAATACATAATGTGGTAAAAAACATGTTCTTCACTAACTTATTTTAGAATATAAATAGTGCTTGATTTTCAGCGTAATGAAAACAGCCCCAAAAGACTTTTGAAAGAGAAGAACAACTAAGGTAGAACAAATAGTGTCTGCCAACAGAAAGAGACTACTGGGGCCTTTGTTGTACATTTCCTATGAAAAATATTGAAAGGATATTGAACGTTATTGTTCTTTGGGGGAAGAATTGGCAAGAGCCCTTCAAATGATTACAGGAAACAATAGTCTGAAAACATTTTTGCATGCTGAGGGAGCTTTGGGCAAAGAAAAAAAAAAGCTGTAATGTAAACATGTCTAATATACATCTAGTAAATAGACCTATTATGAGTGTGTGTTAATTGTTTTATGTCTGCATTATCCTTCAAGTTCCCATATAAACACATGGGGAATAATAATGTGTATAATTTTTTCACATTTACGTAATAAAGTAAACCAAAAGTGTAAAGACATTAGCTGATTATTGACCAAAAGAAATCATTTATAAAAAATGAGTCAGTGAATCATATTTATGGATGATTGAGATCAAGTAACATAACCAAAATATTATTAAGGGTGTATTAGAGCTCCACCCATTTGTGTAACTTTAATACTGTATTGTGCTTATTATATTCCCACTTAACCTCCCTAGTGGTCATTACAAGCCCAGCTCATCCAGAGTTTGCGTGAGGAACAAACTCTGGATGAGCTGGGCTCACATGAAAGCCGCATGCTCTTTCCTGCCGCAGCATTTCCGGGGTTGGACAGCTTCACCGATCACGTTATGGTGACGTGGAACAGGGTGGTGGTGGAAGGTGCCATAGACCTCCATGCTAATGTAGGGGCATCGGCTTTACAGCCCTCACAGCCGTCGTCATTAATGATGCCGGCTGTGGGGACAGGGGCGAGGGGAGGGGGGAATAGCAGGCAGTATACTTTGTAATTAAAATGATATAATATAATAATATATAATAATAATATAATATAAATATAATTATAATATAATAAATAATTATAATGATAATTTTCTGGTGGTAGGTCAGCTTTAACCTCCCTAGCGCACTGCCTGTACCGCGCCGTTTTTAACAGCGTTGTACGGGCAATCGCCACAGTGATTGCCCGTACAACGATGTAATGAGTAATTTAAGAAGATCCCCCGCAGCCTTCCCTTACTTCCTGATTTCGTATAGCCAAGGCGAGAGGTCCCATAAGTGAAGTGTTTGTCGGGTAATTCTGTGATCTCAGCTCGTCATTGAAAGTAAACTGAGGAAAATTCCTATGGAAAACCATTGAGCACCCCCAGTGGCCATCTGCGATATTACACCCAGAGTTAACACTCGGAAGCCTGGCAAATAAATATGAAATCACTCATACAATTCCACGGAACAGCAGGTGAGTATATTTTTTTTAGATCTTGGACCCCTAAGCCATCATCATACCAGCTCAGAGGTAAGTCAAGTTTTACATATGTCCTTTTTACATATTGAGTGTACATCTTCTTTAACCGGACTTGTTTTATCACAAGACATTTTGCTGTTCATGGTCAGGTCACATGAGTTGTACGGACATATTCTAGCATGTTGTTCATGTGAATATACAAGTTTATGGAATGAAATGAAAGCTTGTTGGATGACTTTAAAATGTATTTAACCTTCAATAACGCCATAAAGTTAGCCATGTTTTTTTAAGTCTCAATCACATTAATAAAGTTTCTTTATTGGAGTCTGTGCCCCACTGCAGAGATTTCCATCCATTTCCTTTATCAATATGAAAATCACTGCCCTGTTCTAAATACCTTAATACATTTTTGTTACTACTACAGAGTAGAGATGGTTGAATTTTTTTTTTTTAAATTCGACCATTTCGATGATTTCGAGTTTATTGCAAAGCCCCTGAACATGGTATCATCACCAAACTTGCTAGAAATTAAGTTCAAACTAGAATTTCGACTTTAAATTTGAACTTAATTTATGCAAAAACTACATGTGCTAGACAAACAAATTTTTTTTTCAAATGTTCCCATAGCCCTTCTCTACATCTCCAGCAATTTTAGTGATGAAACCATTTTCAGAGACTTTGCAATCAGCTCACAAAGTTAGCAAGTCGAGAAATTCGACCATCTCTACTACAGAGTGGCATCTTGCTCATCTCTCATTAGACCTGGATAAAGTGTTGTCTCTGTTTGCAGAGGACCATCATCTTGATTATCCTGCATTGCTCATGAATATACAGTATAAAAAATTTTCTTACTCTAGAGCAGCTGTTCTCAAACTGTGGGGCGGGACCCCCTCGGGGGTCAAATAACAATTTCACAGGGGTCGTCATATTCACTGTGAGCATCAGAGCTGCTGCTAACTAGTGTTGAGCTCAAATATTCGAATTGCGAATATATTCAACGAATATTGACCAATCGCAAATTTTTCAAATATGTCGGAGCATATTCGCAATTTCGAATATTCAAGATATTGTGCATTGGGAAGCTTATAGCCATGGATTGCGAATTTATATTCACAATGCAAAAAGGAATGCCACATGTGACCATTTATTTAGAAATTATAATTGTGATGCGATCATATTTCTGAACATATTAATAATATATATATATGCAATGTATGGCCGTACGCTCGAATATTAGAATTTTTCGCAAAATTTTTGCGGTAATGTCCCCTCCCCCCTAACTTCTCAGTGACACTTCACAAGTGACTTCCAGGGTCGCAGATCTTAAAAGAGAACCACTGCTCTAGAGGGTTACCTTTTCCCCTTTAAAGCCCCCCATACACGTTCCGATTTTTCGTACGAATTTTGCCCGACCGACCAACATGGTCGGGAGATTAATCGGATGCGGAATTATGTACCCGACCGATCCATATTTCTCAAAATCGGCCGAAAAATCGGTCGGAACCGCTTCGAACCTGTCCGTAAATTTTGGTCGATCTGCTGTTAATGAATAGGGTCGGGCTGATCGATCCGTGACAATTCGAATTCCGATTTTTCCTGCCAGCCGACCGACCGACCATAAAATTTTAGGTTAAAATCGGGTGACCCGATCGGATGAAAAATCGGTCGGGAGAATAATCGGAACGTCTACGGAGGGCTTTCGCCCTACTGAGATTAAATTGTTTCTTTAACCTTACTGTGATGATATATTGGATTGAGTCACCAGCACTGAGATGAAGATGACAATGAGAACTGCCTTTATGTTTGTAAAACAGCAGGAGATTTGCACAAAAAATGTTCTTTAAAAAGGGAGCCCAGCTATAGAATGTGTTTGCAAAAGTGTTTCAGAGTTCCAGTACATTTTAAAGACAGACCTTAGAAGGAAGTAGCACTACTCAAGATTAAAGTATGCCCGAACACTTATACAACTTTGGCTACTGTCCAAGATTTACAGATCATTTTTGAAAAATAACAGCCTGGTTGTCATCTAAAGGGAATGCTACATTTAAAAAAAGCATATTTGTATTGAGTTTAACAATTTCACAAACAAGTACGTACAGTATGATACATGGAAAACATCATATTCGTTGTCATTGCTTATGGCAGTCCTTCCGACCTGATTAATATACCAGTATCAAAAACGCACACTTTCAAATAACAATAATCTTCATAGCAGTATAATATACAAACCTGGGGAAATATGGAAAAGATCTATCAGTGCGGCATGGTCAGTGCTCAGTTAAAAGGAAAACAGAAGAAAATTTTCTTAACCTTACCTAATCTAACCTATCTATCTAAATTAATGGCCGCTAGAACATATGTGGTCAAATTGCCAACAGGGAGAGCACTTCCAGGGGGAGCTGATATCGATCGATCCATAGCAGTGCCCATGAAGGTAGGTCACCTAGGGCGGCTGCTGTGTCCATGACCCCCCAGTCTCCATCGAGATCTGCTCCCCAGGACCCTTCAACAGCAGTGGCCGCAAAACTCTCACCCACTGCGGCTACTGTGTCCAGGCTTCCCCGGTCTCCATGCCCTCGGTCCAGATCTGCTCCCCCTGTAGCTAATGACATTGTTTGGACCGGGGGTCATGGACACAGCTCCCCCCTCATCTATCTGATTTCATTAGATGTGCTCCCCCTGTTGGTCATTCTGTGCTACAGGGGGAGCACATCTCGACGGGAGAGCAGATTTTGACAGAACACCGGCCGCCCAAAGTCTCTGCGCTCCAAGTCCAAACGGCTGTGCATGGGGACACATGTGCAGTAGCGCAATCCCACGGACACAGGGACTGGACGCAGAGACACTTGGACTTTATTATATGAGATGAATGCTATGTTGTGTTTTATACTTAACCCTCTGAGCGTTTGCCACGTGGCACGGTTTTTTTATAACCGTGCCACGGGCAATCGCGGCGGAGCATGACGGAGGTCTATGGCGCTGCCTACCCCCGCCCCCTTCGCGTCACCGATGACGCGATCGGGGGCGGACCCGGAAGCATCGGCATACATGCCGATGCTCCCGACCGCCGTCAGAAGACGGCGAGACCTCGGGCGTTCCTCCGGCTAACTCGGGCTGAGTTTCATGATGCATGAAACTCAGCCCGAGTTAATTCGGGGAGAACGCTCAGAAGGTTAATACCTCTAATCAGAACATCATTGTCATATTAAAAGACCATTGAGGCCTTTGAATTCCACACCATTCAAAATGGTTACTCAAAATCTCTAAAGTACAATGGAATTGATTACCAGATAAATAAATAAAATAGATTGGTTCAATTACCATTACTTTTTTTCATGAATTATGCAAATTAAGGAATTTAGCACAGTTTCATTTGATTAATTATTTGAGCATATATGTGATTTTTTTGATCTGATTATCACAAATATTGGCTTATTACAACATTAATTGCTTTACTGTTTCTTATTGCAATGGCTATCCAAAGCAACATCTAAGAACTAATTTAATAAAAGTGCAAACCACTGTCCACTAGCCCATGGCAATTAAATTGTATTTGATATGAGCAGCACGCTAGCAAAGTCATGTGACTAATTAGGTTCAGCCAGATGCAGTCACTTTGCATTATCACATAAGCTAATTTATGACGACATAGAAAAGGTTGCGTTGCGAACAAATTTGTTTTTTTACATATTTATCTCAAGGGAGGACAAAGGGAAGGCAACTAAACTCCTGCTCTTTTCTCTCCTTAGTTATTTGAATATGACTTAGTAAATATGTTAAAACACTCTTTAATCAGGGGTTCCTAAGAGTCTGCCACAGTGAGAAAATGTCATTGTAGATGCAAAGACATCCACTCTTTTGCATATATTGAGAAAGGTTTAGGAAAATAGAATGTGGTCCAATGTAAGACAATGGTGTATGTAGATGGTGTGTATGCAACATCAAAAGGAACACCTTCTTTAAGAGCACATTTGGACATTAAGTTATGTATCACTGATTCCTGTAGCTTCTTCTGTTCCCATGGTGTAGACTTTCAGAAGCACCAAGACTGCTGCTTCTGATGCCACCATTTAGCCATAGACAGTATGATCCCAGATCGATTCTCTAATGCAGCGTGAACACGCCAGCACGCTACAGCTGGTCGCTCAGAGAATCGGAGGGCACTCTTTGTGTGCCGGGAATTTACCGACATGTTGGATCACCGTCCAGGCGGGCGCATCCGATTTGTGGCCGAGTAATCGGTGGGTACACACACAGCAGTCAATTGGGATTGTATTGTCTACATTAAGCTTGTCATTCCATAGCAGCCATCTTAAACATATTTAAGTTTAAATATTTATTTCAAAGAGTTTATATTCTCTGAAAACCTCCTGAAAAGCATTCTACCTACAGCCCCTGAACATAATATCATCATCGAAAGTCCAATTATTTCTAAGTAACTTTTAGGTTAGTTCAGGTTCTTTGCAATCAAATTAAAATTTCATTCAAAATGTGACTATCTCTGGTATGAAGTAGCTGGAATAGCATGTGGGGTCATTAGAAAGTTTCAAAAAAATTTAAAAATATGAGGTGCAAGGTGAAAGAGGCCTCTGAAGGCAATTGACCCCACCAACAGTCAGTTCAAATTTCCTAGCAAGATAATTTTTGAAAGGTGACAACACTTCAGGAATTTTTTTATATATATTTCAATATGTTTATTGATTTTTCAAATTTACAGTACAAAATGTAAATATCTGGGAAAATCATACCCAGTATCAACAGTTATAGTATAACAATAAAATAATACAACAAGGCAATCTTCCAGTACAGCAGAGTAGTGCTTTTAAGGAGGCCGTTTTTAAGGAGGATCAGTGAAGGGGTATGGTGATTTGCCAAGTTGGAGGTGGTACTCTAGTGGGGAAAATCAATATCAAAAAATAAAACCAACCTGCCCAAGAGAGGGCAAAGAGAAGGAGAGTTTGAAGAAGAGAAGAAAGGAGAGCAAACAGAGAAAAGAAATTCCAGGGGTGGTTGCAATTTATTTTTTATTTGACCTAAAACTTTATAAGTTTCTGCAGTCCCTTCTTATACATGTCATGTATTCCCTCCCTCCTCTAGTTTGGAACTCCTTGATCAGAGCCTCCACATTAGCACCCCTCTCCCTTTCTGTTGGGCTGCACAGTGTTGCAGGTCCAGGTGCACACAAATCCTGATATATGATTACATATTTAAACACTGGGGCTTTATTGGAAAGTTAATATAAAAAAAAACCTCTGCTTCCTGAGCCCAGGAAGCAAGGTAGTTACTTTAGTTATAGGTTTCAAGAATAATAGTCTATTAAAGCCCAGTCCTAGAGGCTGTGTTTATTTCTCTGATCTCCCTTATAGGCCTGCCTAGTGGATGGGGGGGGGGGGGTTCTCTCCAATTTTTGCAGCAGTCCTGCAGCCAAGCCTGTCTGCTCCCATAGGGCAAATCTCTCCTGCTTAGTGACAACTTTAGTAAATGAAGCAGAGTAGACTTTTTTATGGTAAGTGACGCCTCCCATTAGCCTTTAATCACATTTTTTTGTTTGCCCTGCTGCCCTGATGTCTTCTTTTATTTCAAGGTAACTAGTTGCATAAGCAATGAAAGTTTCCATAGAGAAGGATTTATATTCCTGCTGCTTTGCTTCTACCAGCTGCTCTCAAATTATTCTGGACTGAATGTTGCCCTTGTGCATTTTATGAAAAATATCAGCTAGAGATCAACAGCCCATGGGTTACTTTTCCTGTTCAAGACTCAAGAAGCAATTAAAATGTTAATATTTACCAAACATTTCCTTAAATTCTTTGGAGAATATTTGGCAATGCATAAAGTGTGATGAAAAGGTATTTTGTTCATTTCAAAACCACGCACAGCTACTGTTTGGCATTTAAGTAAATCCAAGTAAATCTGCACTTTTTTTATTAAAAACACACTTCAGAGACTTTGCTCAGGTGTTTCTCCTCTGTGTATTTGTACTGCACTCAGATATATGGAAATCTAAATGGTATGGATCCTAGAGGCACATAGTCATTTTGAACTTTACAGACAAAGCTTCATTTTTTTAAAGTTTAAAGTCTGCTTACTGAAAATAAATATCTGTAGACATTTTATTTCTTAGCAGCTGGTGGGAGTCATTACAAGTCATTACTATGTGTTACCTATTGCAATGTGTATAATAAAAACAAAGCCATTTGTTAAGGTTTTTATTCATCCAGGCCATGTAAAAGCTACTAGCCACAGTAAATTGTTTTTAATGATTATCGGAAATAGATGGGATCACATGCACATAGTTTTGCCTTGGAATCAAACATTTAAAAGAATTCTTAGAATGGGACAAAGGACTGTTCTGCTGAATGGACTGTAGGCTTCTTGTAGTTAACCTTTGTTACTGACTAAATTCCCCCATAAACGTTAAAATTTCCCTACGATCGATGTCAGATTCGATCGTAATTTTTGATCGACTTTGGTTTAAAGTACGATCCCACATGGAAAAACCAATACTTGGTCGATGTTGGTTCGATCTATCAAAAGCATAATGGATGGAAGTAGATCGTAAACATGCGAAACTGTCTCCAAAAGGATGTATAAGTATGCTTATTATTATGGGGGCCTTTACAACGACAAGAAGCCGGGCTGTGCTTCCTCACATCAGAGCTGATGAGTTGTAATATGATAACAGAGGCTCCCTATTGCATATAATGTACCATGATTTTGTGTCGCTGTTTGTTGCCATCTTTATTGAGTCATGGCTTGCCTTCCTAAAAGTTAGAACCTCCTCTTGAAAACTTGAATCTGATGAAGATTGGGTGACCATAAAGAAGCAGCAAAAGAGGTAGAATAAGCACACATTCACATGATAAATAATGCAGACACAGGGAACCCCATTCATTGCAAGTCATCAAGGGGCACATTGAGCAGTAAGACTAGAAGTTAGACCAGTAAAACTATAAATGAACAAAACCCAGTTACTTTCATAATTTTACGATGATGACATATATTTGAGAAACTCTAGACAAGGAAAGTACACTGGTATTTTTGAGAAAGAAACTATCCATCCCTATGGAATGGCTTTATGCCCCAGAAGTAAGAATGGCTTTCATCCAGAAGTAAGAATAAGATCACCCTGGCCTTTTCACCCCACTACAGTGCACTTGTTTTTTACATATTTTTATGAAAATTCTAGTTGGCTATTTGTCTTTGTCTATTGAAAGCTCAAAGGTTTTTTGGTCAGACCAATTTCACTGGTGCCCCTAGAGGCTTCCTTGTCTTTTTTCATAGGGAGGAGGAAGATTTTTTTTTGTTGGCAACTTGCAAGAAACACAAAAAGTAAGACCAGCAGTCTTGCATAAGGAGACCAATAGACCATCTAAATATATGAAGGTAATACCTAAGGATGAAATGTTGATTTTATGAATAACTATTTAATAGATTGTTTACAGAGTGAAGCAAGAACATAAATCAAATAGCAGAAATGCATACTATTGCATATACAAAAGCTATCCCCATGTCCATGTGGGGCAACATATGCTCATTTCACTGTACTGGCAAAGTAAGCCCTGGTTTTGACATTACTGCAATATAGGAATGTCTTCCTTCCTAAGCTCTTTCCAATACATTGTAAATGGGATAACTTGACATAGATAGCCTTGGAAATAGCAATGTCTGATAATGACAAGTGTGTACTAGACCTTTTTCCACTGAAACTTGTTTTTTGTCTTTTGTGGACCATATTACTAATTATTACCTAATGAGTATGAGGTAGATACAGATAATTGATGAATCCATCATTAGCAGTAAAATAAATCAGTAAGGCTCAGAATATTCAGCCTGATAATGCCAGCAAAGTATCATTGTACTCGAAAACTGCAATAAATTGTGTATATTTTTCTTAGTTTTGAACCTACTTTACAAGGAGCCCGGTTAAGTGAGGAGATGGTGAAGACATTTTTCTTTAATAAACACCACCAAGAAGGAAAGTTTATTATTTTCTTGGAAAACATTTTGCCAGATAACAGTTATTATGACCTTTACTTACAAAACACTTCACTTAAGCCAGCTTAAGTTTACTGAACTCCATAACTGCCTTGGGTTTTGAAGTAGTGGATTCTTGAAATCAAGGTTGAAAAAGGGTTAGATAAATAAATAAGCATGTTTGTTTTTCTATGACCAGAAGAACATAAACTAGAATAGACAGAGATCAGTTTCAGCAATGTAGAAAGTATTGGGACGGAATCTATAGCCATCCTCACATGTACCCTTTCTTTTGGACCATTCCCCAGAATAGAGACTGATTAGTTAGGGCAACATTAGGTGTCTGCCAGTTGGTTTTCAGGCTCCTGCTTGTGAACTCCTGCACTATTTTGCAGCCACTGGCAGGGAGTCATTTCTCCCATGGCTGTAAGAGCGCACTGTCACTTCCCAAGATGAAAGCAGCTAAGTAACGGACAGTGTAAATTAAGCCTGAGAACAGTTTAGCCCCCCTCAGCGTCCGATTGCAGCGTGATGACATCATAATGCTGCAGCCTATCGTTTAGAGAATTGGAGCCCACCTTTTTGTGCTGGACATTAATTTGGATGGGGACCCTGGTGCGATTGGCTAGAAAAAATTGGGCATGTCTCATCCCTGGCCTATCGCAATTTGCGCCACATGGATCGGTCGCTTCAGGTAGCCAGCTGCGATCCGTGGGCGTGGATCTATGCGTGTATGGGGGTCTTTAGATAAGAATGGGTATTGATCCTATTCAGTTGAACCTTGTTGATTGGTTGCAAAACCACAATGCAAGCTGGAGAAACAGATTTCTGAGATTAAACACCACAAAATTACAATGAGAATCCATAGATAATAAAATGTTACATTTTCTTGACTCCTTTCTTTCTTTTTTTTTAAGCTCTTTTTGTTATTATATTTTCAAATCACAAAAATACATACGTAAAGTAACACATATGCAAAGGATTAATAGTTCCCTGTTAGTGAAGTGTAAGTTGCCAACATCCCAGGATACTACAATTGAAAACAGAAAGTTGCACCCCGTGGGATCAAGGGAATCCCCCAGGCCACCCCAAGATGGGACCCCCAGGGCAAGGCAAAGAGCACGCAGAAAACAACTCCCCAATGCGAGTGAGTCGGAAGGACCAAAGCCCACCCATCAATATTCGACACACAAGCCAAGGGAAAGGCCCGCACACAAACATACAAATCAAACATCGACTCAAAAAACCCCCCAAATCAAACAGCCCTCCAAACAGCCCGTCCTGCAGATATTGCAAGGAGCACGCCCCCCCCTACTTTACCTATAGGCTTTAATGGGAACTAGGCCCAGGGCAGACCTTGTGGCTTTCCCGAATTTGAGCTGTTATATCAAGAGATTCTAGTGGGGCAATTTGCCCCTATCATGGCCCACATTTAAGTCAAGGCTTTTCTTCCCTGCTCAATTCTCCGGAACCAATTTGGTAGGATGGTCTTCGGCTACGAAGAATGGTCTTCGGGTACAACCCTGCCAAATTTGGGGTCTATCCCATAGGGTTCATTAAACAATGAGGCTTCAAGTCAGGACTTTGAATGTGTTGACATTGTGTGCTTACAGGGGGAGCACATCTCTACAGGGAAGCTGGACAAGTTTGGTTCTCCTCCTGCTAGTCATTGTGTGCTTATGTGGGGAAGGGGGAGAGCAAATCAATAGAAGTTAATGTTTTTAAGGGCTCTTTCCCGCCCCCTTCCTTATTTAATAATTTTGGAAATCTCCCATAAACTGTAGATGCTATTTTATTCTGGCTAGATTGTTCGCAGCTGCTGTCAGTTCTCTTTATACTTCTATGGAATGTACACAGTTCCCATACCCTTCACTAGCACTGATGGAGGGACAAGCAGGAAGCAGGACCCTTCACTAGCACTGATGGAGGGACAAGCAGGAAGCAGGACTAAGAAGAACATGGAAGAAGTGTGACATGAACAGAAAACTATTTGCATGCTGGAATCTGTAGTCCATCAGCAGCCTAGGATTTACAGGAAGCCTGTAACTGCCATGATCCCCATCCACAACAACTAAACCCATTACCAATAACACAGAGCACAGTCTGTATGAATATTTGTGTTGCTATAATGAAGAGACATTGGAATAACATGGATCATAGGATGACAACACTGTGTCCCCGGTTTCCTCGTTTTTTCCCACCTTGTCACCCAGCTACAAAGGATTCTGCTAAAGACTTCGAATGGTAATGTAGGTTAATTTTACACATACATGGACCATTGTTTATACCTCGTGACGTGACTACCGGGAAAACTTACCTTATTTTCAAATGCAGAACAACATGACAGATTGTTAGGCTTACGCCCAATAGCAGGATGGAGTAGAGGGGGGACCGGGATTCAGAGGAGAAGTCTAAACCCGTAGAGCCAGGTCTTCTACCCAGAGCCCCCCTAATGGGAGATGGGCCGATGTATCCTGCCCTTTTTAGGCCAATGGCATGAATATCTCCATCATCATCACTAATGATGGGAACATCAGGAGGACATTGATAGCTCACTTGAATCAGGTAAGCAATCCTAAATGTGGCTTGGGATTACCCTTTTAGTAATTGAATTTGCCCAAAGCAACACCCAGGATTATCACCTGGGAGGTTAAGTAGGTAAAAACACAGGGTATCACTTAGATGGCAGATTAATGACAAGCATTAAAAATTCAGTTTTAGAAATTCTCTCCACAAATAATTTTTTTTAGTACTCTTAGCATTTTCTGAAGGCTCTAGAAGATGATATTGACTGACGATATCATGACATTTCATAACCCTTGGCTTGAAGAAATGGTTTATTATCGGACAGAGTTATGTAGCCTATTCAACATGTGTATAAATCAACAAATAACAACAGATTGTAGATGGAACAGTTTGACGTTAACCTTGAAAGGTTCTCCGCCAATTTTAGCTCTCATATCGGGGTTAAAGAGGTACTAATCAAGGTGAAGACAAGGATGTTCTGAAATAATCTGAACTTGTTATATTCCTGCAGCTAATTCATTTGACTATAGCATTCTATGCTGTAATGAGCCATGACAGGTCCCATCTGTTTCAAGTGCGTAAAAAGTTCTCTAAGTGACAGAAACCATTAAACTATGTGAGGATTTTCGGGGGGAAAATGCTCTAATAATCAATGAAATATCCAACCATGACAGCTTTTCAGTGATATGATTAAGTCTTCAAGTCTTTGTCTATAAGCCATCCTTAAACCTATTTCAGGATATTTTGGAAACTGTTGATATGCAGATAGTTTGGTGAACAAACAAAGATTGACATCTCTCCTTACAGACATGGAGTTGTAAACATATCTGAGTATATAGGAGACATTTCTAAGGGTACAATAGTTTAAGTGGGAGTAAATTCAAAATAAAATTTTACAAAATGTAATGTAGGTATGGAAAATCATTGAAACACTGGCATCATAAACACCTCAGACTCAATTAAGAAAACAAGCATTCTGCTAACTACACTGAAACTACACTGCCTGGCCAAAAAAAAGGTCACACACTCTAATATTTAGTTGAACAACCTTAAGCTTTGATTATGGCACGCATTCGCTGTGGCATTGTTTGGATAAGCTTCTGCAATGTCACAAAATGTATTTCCATCCCATGTTGCATTAACTGTTCACCAAGATCTTGGACTGATGATGGTAGAGTCTGACCACTGTGCAAAGCCTTCTCCAGCACATGTCACATATTCTCAATGGGGTTAAGGTTTGGACTCTGTGGTGACCAATCAATGTGTGAAAATTATGTTTTATGCTCCCTGAACCAATCTTTCACAATTTGAGCACGATGAATCCTGGCATTGTCATCTTGGAATATGCCCGTGCCATCAGGGAAGAAAAAAACAATTTATGGTATTTCCTGGTCATTCAGTATATTCAGCTAGTCAGTTAACCTCATTCTTGGAGCACATTCTGTTGCTGAATCTAGACCTGACCAACTGCAGCAACCCCAAATCATACTGTAGCACTGCCCCTACAGGCATGTACAGTAGGCACTAGGCATGATGGGTGCATCACTTCATCTGCCTCTCTTCTTACCCTTATGCGCCCATCACTCAAGGAACAAGACTTTTTTTGGCCGGGCAGTGTATATTCAACGATGTGTGTGTGTGACCAAGTCCACATATTTATAAACATTATAAACATAAACTATCCACCCCTGACCTTGCAAGAAGATTTTATGTGAGATTGCTGTTTTTCAAAGATTTAAAGATTTGATAAACTAAAATGTCTGTGTTTTCAACAATTTAGAAACAGCTGATGGTTGTTTATATTAGAGGAATTGCATTAAAAACCTTTGAGACTCACATCAATGAAGTAATGTGTAGACTTGAATTTTTATGTTTCCTTCACATTTCTCAAAAAAAAAAATATGTCTATATATAGTTAGTTGTTCACATGAGTATGATATTTCCTGTAAAACATACTTAGTTTACGCCTTAAAAGATCCCCAGGAAGGACAATGTGAAAATCATATCAGCAGGGAACACCACAATATTGGAATAAACATTTCCAGTATCACTTTAGAACCTTTACAATAAATTTTACAAGAGCAATTGTAAGCATTGAAGAAGCTTTTAGTGTACGTTTTAATGGTTTGATCTTCCATGCTAGCCCCCTCTTTTCTTTTAGAAAACATTGTATCTATTTTCCGCTAAATGGGATATAACTAACGAAATGACTACAAGTGGGAAGGAAATTGAGCCTTTCCAAAGTTTCCTGGTGTTGCACCACATATGGCCTTGCTCATTATCACATGATTCCAGTAGAGGTATTTAAGCAAAGATGGAAGGTACTGGGGTGTTTAAAACATAAAGGGAATTAATCCTTATTTTGTAGAGATGTTTTATTTCATATTAAAAATATATATTGGATAGTTCCAGGAAGCTATTTCATATAGTTTTTCGTTGTCAACGAAGCTAGAAAGTGTAGATTTGTTTTTCCTTTGGGAAACAACATTTTAATCGTGAACTTTAATTGCAGATATCAGCATTTAGTGAATTTGCAAAGATCTTGAATATAGTGTTATATCTTCATAATCGCGAATATTCAACCTTTTGTAACACCGGTACATAATTACCAGTTATTGGGTTTGCAATATGCTCATGTACAAGTGCCGAATTGCACAATGAAGGTAATAATTACTGTAAATGACAAATTCTTGAATTGGATTTTTTGCAAATATTGCCTATGCTGCTCATCACTACTTTAAGCGGTTTTAAACTCAAATAAAAAAAAACAGACATACATTAAACAGACACAATACTCACCTGTCAGCAGTTCAGATGCTGGAAAACTGCTACACAAAAGAAATCCCACACCATACTCACTTCACTTGCTCTCGCAGTTCTCATGCTGGCATCTTAGCTCCTGGAGACCTGCAAACACTTCCGCCCTTACTGCCCCCCTTTCTTTCCCCCTCCATTCCACCTCCTCCTCCTGTCTCTTCTCTATCGGAGCTGCAGAGACTTGTAGGAGGGGGTGTGAAGAGGGGGATAAGCTGCTGACGATCTTTCTGCCTGGGAGAGATGTCCCAGACACCACTTCGGCTGCCTAGGCACGACGTAATGCAGTGGGAGGGGAGAAATTGTAACAGCTCCCCTCCAGCTGCCAGAATAAGTTTTTTTTTTAATTAAGGATGTCAGCAATATTGGCTGAGCTGCAGCTAATTATGCTGAGTGACCTCCCAGGTGGTAGGTTAACAAAAGTGAGTCAGAGCAATGATTCGCCACCCCCTTAGAAGGTTGTATGGGAGATACAGTCTGTTTTGCCTCCCACGTTCCCACATCTGTTAGGGAACGGGTCAGCAAGAATTCGGGTGCTCCAACTTGCAAGATTAAACTAAAATCTGCCGTCATGTTGGATCGCACAGTGATGCAACGTGACGGTATTTCAGATCCAAACCCATTAGTGCGGATGGGGACGGCAGTCCCCAGCAGAAGTAATGGGCGGCACACAAAGGGTGCCGGACCATTCTCGGCACTAGCGGCCATGTGTGATGATGTCTTTACGCCCGCTAGGTCGGGTTGGGAGTCGACGGGAAATCGTCCCATCTATGCCCAGCATTACAAATATGATGAATCATCAAACTATTTAATATTCTAAAACAGAATGTTGATACAGTACGATAGACATGCTGCTCTTTCATTTGCCTATATAAGCAATCAGTTGTAAAATATTGCTTTTACTTGAATAAAGTTACCAAGGCATAGTGTTATTTTATGTTTTCATGTGATTATCAAGGTGTAATTTGATTTATACTGACTGTTTTGTACTCAGACTTCTGTATCGCACAGCTAAGTTACAAAGTAAAGCAATTAATGAATGACTTTCATGTGAAATCAAAGGTCCAAGACAAAGTCTTCTTTCCAGTGGCATTTGGATAGATCTCTATTATCATTGTCTCTGCACATATTTCCATTCTTGCACCAATCATCGAGATTCAGAAAGCTAGAGGACTATTTTTCTGACTGCCCTTTACCTACAAAAGTTAAAAAATTTGTATACAAACTCAAAAAGGCCGACCTGTTTCTTTAACCTTGTACACCTCCATGCCTTGTGTAACAGTACCATTTGGCTTCATACTAATCTTAAAATGCTCATAGAAGTTGGTGTAAGGCAGCTGTAGGCATGGGTTCTCATATTATTATTATTATCATCATTTATTTATATTGCACCAACATATTATGCAGCACTGTACAATACATTAGAGTGGAGATACAACACAATCTAGTACACACAGGAACAGGTTATGACACAGGTGGAGTAGAGGACCCTGCCCGCACGGGCTGACAGTCTAATAGTGCTCTATTTACCCAAGAAGGATAATAGACAGTTACAAAGCATCAGGGTGGCCTTTTATGAGGTGGTTAACATATACCCACTTACCACATAGAGAGGAGAAGGGCCCCAAAAACCAAAATGTTTATTTTTTTCCCCTCTAGGTGTAACAAGAAAGCTGGCCAAGGACGTGAGACATTTGATTCCAAAGCCTAAAAAAAATTGTTAATACTTTGGGTATGAGATAGATATTATTAAAAAGTACTGTTTATAACTTAGCTAGTTAGTTTATAAGTTACCTTGTAACTTTTTTTTAAGGTCAGTCCCTCTTTGGCAGTACAACTCTTTTGAACTCAACACAGAGTAATATTCCTGTACAAATATATAAAGTAGGGTAGCGTGGCAGCCTAGCTAAGCCCCATGTCAGCACTACTTGAAAATAAACAGTAAAATGAATAATGCAGTAATATGTGAATCATGCCACCGATGTAACAAGTCTAGAGGAAGTCTCGCTAGGAGATGCTCTCCGTGCCGCTGGATTACTTTTTAAAATATTTGAAAATACACAAATCATTTCCAGCACTCACACATCACAATACATCGTTAAAAAGGAACCTTCTGTACAAGCGTAATTCACAGCGCACATGTTAGATTTGTTGTGTCCAGCTAAGCTGAACAAAACTGAGTCAGAAACAATTTTGGGAAGAACAATTACTCCTATTTCTAAATACTGCACATCATTTCTTCTGGTTGGGAAAAGCTAGCATGTGTAACAGGTAACTGCTTATGAATTATTCATAGTCTGCGGCCTGAGAATATATTGCAAATAAAGAATACATTTGCCATCTGCATGCAGAGAAGCCTTTGATAAGCATTCATTAGTGGAAACTTCTTACCTGTGTGACTGCAGTATTGTGGATAAAGTCCTTGGATGAAAATCCAATCCAGATTTAGCCTTTTAATTTAATTTTAGGTGCAAAGTCTAATATCCTGTCTTCAGAAGTTCAGTTTAAAGTGAAATTATTAAAGTTGGTAAAGGTCCAGTGAAGGGGAAGCTTTGGGGAAAAAAATTAACTGTGCAATAGATATTTTATAGGTTTGCTCATATTGCGTTTTTATTCTAATATTGGGAAAAGAATGTTCCTACAATTAAAAATGATTTAACAAAATGACACTCAAAAATTCAAACATGGAAAGATTTCTAGTTTTCACATTTGTTTCAAATAATGGGTCAATTGTACGGCTAAATATTTGAGGACACCCGTTAAGAAACCTTTATGATCTTGTATCTTCCCATTATAAAATTATTGATATTTTCTAATTCCCTTTTGTGGTTATAACATCCTCTGCAATTTTTATTAAATCTTAAGAAATTGGGCGCCAAAAGAGAATTTTGCAGTTGTGTAATGATGTAGGACGGGAAAACCTGGTTTTCAATCTGCGTTCCAATCTTCTCAAGCTGCTCAGTAGGGTTGAGGTCCCAGGTCTGTATAGGCCACTCAAGCAACAAAGTTATGAAATCATGTCTTTATGCAAATGGGTTTGTGTACAGGGTCAGAGTTATCCTGGCATATAGAACCCCTTACCCAAAGTGGTTTGTCAAGGTAGAATACTGAGTCTCCTTAAATGTCTTTGCATGCTGTTGAATTATTATCATTTGGATGAAGGTACCTGAACTTCATAATTTTGAGGGTTGGTCACATGCATTTGGCTTTACAGAGTATAATTTTCTCTAAAGGCACATACTGAATCCCAAGTGTGATGCAGTAGGGACTTCCCCACCGATGATCACCTCTCCAATAAAGAGCACTTCCACAGTTAGAGTCAAAGTTCAAAACCAACAACAAATATGCAACAGATGTGGTAGTGCTCTATAAAAAGTGAAAATATTTGTTGGGGTTTGCATACAGTTTAATTATTGTAACACTAAAAAAAATACAAACACCAACCAGGAATCCAAATCAGAACAACACATCTAAATCCAAAAACAATACAACATCTCTATCATATCCACATTACAAAAAAACAACAGCTTTATTTCATTACAATTTCACTTTTGAAAACCAACCAAAACCAACAAAATAGTTTTGCTCTAGCACATGTAGATTTTGCATAAATTGATGTTCAAATTTGAAATTTTGACTTGACTTTGAACCTAGTTTGTGCAAAAATGATTTATGTTTGAGCAACACTTCTTTCTTTTTTTTTTGTAGTATACCCCCAACACTTCTCTACATCCCGAGCAAGTTTGGTGATGTACAGGGGCCTTGCATTTAACTCTAAATTGTCAAATATTTTTTTATAAAATTCGACCATCTCTATGTGGGACCAGAAACTGACACCACCTTCTTAACATGGAGGTAAATGGCACCGCCCCCTGCCTCGTCAGCGCCACCAATGATGCTGGAGAGGCGGCTCTAGAAGTGATCAGCGAGTCAGCAAGATATTCAGAATCACATTGGGCTCGCCGAGGATAGCTAAGTATGCCCAGGTGTATCTTGGGGTCAGTTTGTTATGTAAACCCTAAGCTGGGTTCGGTCAAACCACCAGCAAGGTTAATGTCTGGTAAGTCATGTTGGGTTTGGGCAAACCACCAAAAAAAAGGTTAATGTCTGGTAAGTTCTGTTGGCTTTGAAACATGATGTTCTACTAACATAAAAAATATATAATCTTTTTTCAATACAGATGTAAAATAATTTTATATTCTGCCACAATAAAACAGGGGCTATATCTGGACTTTAAAAGCAACTGGAAATGTAGCGCAATGTCACAAATAAACTTTATAGTGGCTGAAAATGTGATTAAAATTAGTTTGTAAGCTTAAGATTTTGTGTTCTTTTTATTTTATAAAAGGTGCTTCATGCAGAGCAAATAACACACAAGAAAAATGTGCTCCACTATTCAAATTATGTTGTGCTGTCTGAAAATATAAAGCTGACGTGTGAGTGATTGAAGAAGACTAACTAAAGTTGTTTCCCATTTTTTGTGGCATTTACTGATACAGTGTGAAATGTTTTTACTTTTCAAGTACACAGCTGGTTGTCTGCACCAGACATTTAAAGAAATATATTATTATACTTCATATTGAAAAGTGCTCAAATTCTAAGATATAAGCTTTAAACAGATTCTGAATAGGCATTGTGCCAAAGTGTCTCTTCAAAGCCCACCCACCCAAACCACTTATACAAGCCTATCCTTTGCAGTTACATTGCTATGTAGGCCTAAACCATGGTTTGATTTTGTGTTGAATAGGTAGATTTCATCATCTAGATCACTGGACAGTGTTTGGGAATTGATTAGTATTTTCTTTTAGTATACATGCCTTTTTTTACAGCTGTCGTCAAATTGTTATTTTTTTTTTTTAAGTTTAGAATGAAAAGTGTCTAAAAATCAAATGTGCTTCTGAATGAATAAAATGCATGCATAAGGTATTCTAAGCGTGTCACTTTTTCTACAATTTGTTGTGTTACCACCATATTTTAAAATGGATTAAGTAAATTTTTTCCTTAAAAAATCTATACACTGTACCACACATTGACAATGTGAAAATTTGACAATGTGACAAATTTATTAAAGCTAAAAATTTAGAGATATCACATATACATAAGTATTCACAGCCTTTGTTCAATACTTTCTTTTTTTTTTTTTTATTGGGTTTTCAGACATTTTATAACACACCAAAAGATACAGGCATGCCATTCATAGGCACAGACATAAAAACAAGAAGGATGTAGGAACAGATCATTACAGTATAGACGAGTGTAGTCGAGATCAAAAATTGTACATACATCATATAGTATTACCAAATTCCTGTAGCAATTCAAATAACAATACAACAAAACAAAACTGGACCATAGAGAACGAACTATGGTTCCAAACATACTAACCAAATCAAATAATAAACGTCAACAGCATTGGCTATGTCGTGTCTAGAAACTGAAACGTATAGTATTGTTCCCTCTCGGGAATACCACCACGGCATGATAGTAGAGCATACATATGTACCACTACTTAGGGGGTGCGTTTTCGTGGGTACCCGAAAGTTTAAGGCCTCCCAGGGTACGTCTGAGATTATTATGTAGATACCAGGTGGAATGGCGATATCGCTGCATCACAGCCTGGATCTCCGCATGGGGGAGAATGTGTGGTATGAATTTCCTCCATCGCCTGAAGAATTTAGTGATGGCCTTATCTCCCACAGTGCCTTTAAGGAGGTAATCAAAAAGAGCATGGAGGGAGGATCTTGGCTCAGCCAATGATGCATAACGCAGCGTCGCGCCGTCAGGAGGCACAGCTGAGCCCATTGGGACAAGGACGAGCGGATTAGGGTTTGAACATCCCTGTCTAGATAGGCAAAAAGCAATAAAAGAGGTTCCATCACCACCTGTTCCCCACTCACCAGTCATATAAAGTCTATCACCCCCTGCCAATACCGATTGATAGCCGGGCATAGCCACAGACAGTGGAACAAAGGCGCCTTCATTAGACCACATTTGGCACAACAGCCCGTAGGGATGATATGGTCGAGGGAAGAGTTAGGAATGGGATAAAACCCCATATAGGCCTTGTGAATGAGCCAAAACTGTGTTTCCTTCCAGATCTCATTGGTGATCAGTTTAGTGACCGAGGTGTAACCCCTTAGAATCTTGTCCGAGAGGTCCGGGTCGGGGATATCTAGACCAAGATGTGATGCGTTGTTCCGCAAGTGGACAACGTATCTTAGTAAGCAAGTAGTGGTACATGGAAGACACCGTAAGTGGTCCCGCAGTCGTAAAGGAGTCTAAAGCATGGAGCTTAAAAGTCTAATCTGGTTTAAGTCGAAGAGATTTCCAATAACTAATCAGTTGGTAGTAGTACAAGTAGTGCGTTGGAGGTAACTGATATTTGAGCTGTAGCTCGGCAAAGGAAAGAGGGACGTCTCATGAAATAGGTGCTTCAGTTTGCTCAGGCCACGGCTAGCCCATTCGCAGGATACACTAGCGGAGCAGCCTTCCGTCAGGTAGGGGTTGCCGCATAGGGGCAGGTGAGCTGACGCCCGAAAGGGGAGTCGGAAAAGTTTCTGAATCTCCCGCCAGGCCACCACGTGTCCCAGAAAATTAAATTGTGTTTGATAGGCATTGGTAATTGGGTGGGGGCGCAATGTAATATAGCCGCCGGGGTCCATGGGGAAGCCAATGCAGTCTCCAAGTCCCAATTGGAATAAACCGACGTGGCCCGTAACCAGTCAGACACGTGCCGCGCCAGATTGTATAGTCTGAGATCTGGCAATGCTAAACCGCCCCATGCTTTGGGCAGGATCAGCTTGGAGTAAGCTATCCTAGCCCTTTTACCCTTCCATAGGAACTTGGAGAAGGCACTCTGTAGGGCTCGCACGTCGGCATGGCGTAACAGTAGAGGGATAGTTTGCAGTGGGTACAGAAGTTTAGAAAAACAGGACATTTTGAGAAGGTGTGCCCTCCCGAACAGAGAGAGAGGGAGCGATCTCCACCTATCCAGCAGGTGATACAGAGATTGGAATAGGGGGGTGAAATTGAGGTTGTACAGGGATGAAGGAGACTTGCTAATTTTGATACCTAAATAGGTGTTGTGAGAGTCTGCCACACGAAACGGGGTCTCCGCAAGCCAATTCCCCCTCTTAACTGGGGTGAGCGGTAAGAGTTCACTTTTAGTGTAATTTATCATGAGGCCCGAGAAGACACCGAACCTCTCTAGCGATTGTATTATGACCGGTAACTCAGTCCCAGGGCTGGCCGTCAAGAAGAGAATATCGTCTGCAAACATCGCCAGGCGCAGATTCGCTTTACCAATGGGAATGCCCTGCAGGTCAGCATGACGCAGGAAGTGCCTCGACAATGGTTCCAGGGCCAGGTTGAAAAGCAATGGCGATAGGGGGCACCCCTGCCTTGTTCCTTTTTCAAGAGAAAAGGCCGGTGATAACATACCCGCCGCTCCAATTCTGGCAGACGGGCGGGCGTACATTTGTTTAATAAAATGAAGACAGGGGCCCCCCATCTCCATCACCTCCAGGACCTGGAACAGCCACTGGATGTTCACATTGTCGAAGGCCTTCTCCGCGTCTAGTGACAAAATAGCCATTTCGCGGTCGGGGTGCAACTTAGCACTCTCCAATGCCGCAATGACCTTTCCTATATTGGAAACAGCCGACCTCCCCTTCACGAAGCCAACCTGGGCCGGGTCAGTCACCTCAGGCAACACTCTTGCCAGTCTGTCTGCTATGATCTTCGACAGCAGTTTGGCATCTACATTAATAAGGGAGATCGGCCTATAAGAGCCGGGTTCTAGGGGGTCCTTGTTCTTTTTTGGGATCACCCTAATGTGCGCCTCACACGCCGTGGGCGGATAGGAGCCACCCTCCCATACCAAGGTAAAAACTTTGCACAACGGTTCCTCCAATTGTGGCAGGAGAATTTTATATAACTCCCCCGGTAAGGACTTCACCACCCTGGAGACATCTGTCACCGTGATAGGAGCATTTAGGAGTGCAAGTTGGTCGGATGACAACTTTGGCATTTGCACAGAGGAGAGGAAATCCTGTCCCAAAGTCAGGTTACCCGGGGAGCCCCGGTAGAGGTTTTGATAATATTGTTTGTTCAATACTTTAATGATGCACCTTTGGCAGCAATTGCAGCCTCAAGTCTTTTTGAATATGATGCCACAAGTTTGGCTTCAGTACAAATGGGAAGCGATGGTGCAGCCATTTTATGATCTCTCTAGAGATGTTCAATCAGATTCAGGTCTGGGCTCTGGCTGGGCGACTCACGGACATTCACAGAGTTGTCCTAAAGTAACTCCTTTGATATCTTGGCTGTGTGTTTAGGGTTGTTGTTGTACTGTTGAAAAATGACCCATCTCCCCAGTCTGAGTTCAAGAGAGCTCTGTAGCAGGTTTTCATCCAAAATGTATCTGTACCTTGCTACAGTCATCTTTCCCTTTAAAGTGCCTCCAAGTTCCTGTCACTGAAAACCACCCTCACACCATGATACTGCCACCACCATACTTCACTGTAGAAAGGGTATTGGCCTGATAATGAGCTGTGTCTGGTATCCTTCAAATGTAACACATGGCATTCATGTCAAAGAGGTAAATTTTTGTCTCATTAGAGAGAATTTTGTTTCTCATAGTCTGAGAGTCATTCAGGTACCATTTGGAAAAACTCCAGACAGGCTGCAATGTGCCTTTTACTAAGGAGTGGCTTTCATCTGGCCACTGTACCATATAGGCATGATCGATGGATTGTTGTAGAGATGGTTGTCCTTCTGAAAGGTTCTCCTCTTTCCACAAAGCTCTGGCACAGTGACCATCTGGTTCTTGGTCAGCTCCCTCACTGAGGCCCCTCTCCCCCAATCACTCAGTTTAGATGGCCAATCAACTCTAGGAAGAGTCCTTTCGTTCATTATGGTTAATGATGGTTAATCTGCTGTCTGTGAAATATCCATGTGAAATAAATGCAGGGCAATACCAAATTGTCTTTGGAGGAGTATTAAGTGGAAACCAGAACAGAGTAGTTTATTAAAGTTGCATGAGATATAGATTACACATGCAGACCTTGCTGGAGCCCAAATATAATATTTGCAACTCTCTTTAACTGCTGTTAATATCATGTCTGGCATGAAGCCCCAAACTTTGGAAACAAAATGCTGTCTTTATTAGATAAGATTTAAAAAGATCAGGTTGTGCCCTTAATTAATTGTCTCTCTTTGATGCATAGTTTCAGGTGAAAGCTTAACGCTATTTTCCGGCTATAATTGTCTGCTGAAGGTGCAAAGGTCGGGCACCCGCGACCCTGAAGACAGAATCTATTAATTCATGCACGGCTCCAACTATTGTGTTCTTCAGTGTTGTTATCTTTGGATGCAGAGTTTATGAATAATGTTAATCAGCTCTTTGTATATATCCAGCTTGCAGCACAACAAATAACAAGGTCTTTCCCTGAATACTCTTTATTTTTTTTCTGGCATGAGTACAGTAGGCACACAAAGAAATATAATTATGACTATAGAATTATATATTTTCACATACATAATACAGGCTGCACAGGTGTCTAGCAGGGATTGATAGTGTAAAATAACTTACTGTGAATGGATAAAAATAGTTTGCATTATGTATGGTAAGAATAAACTATACAAACTCAGCTATGCAGAATAATTCACTTTGGCATTCTTTACATATATGCCCTACATCAGATGCTGGGTACCCAACCATCCTAGTAATTAAAGTGTATCCTTAGTTTATTTGAGGTTGGAAAACAAGACCAAAGGTTTGTGGACAACCAACTTTGAGTACAGTTAGGGTCCCCATACACCTTTAAATTTCTCTGTCAGATTTCCTTTAGATTGCCTTTTGTTTTACCAAAACCATGTAATATGAGGGACTTTCTAAACTATCAAGTCTGCCTGTGTTCAATCGCAGAGAACAGGATACTACATAATTGTTGGTAGATCTTAAGTATATCTGACAGAGAAATCTAAATGTGTATGGCCAGCTTAAGTCTTTTAGGATGCAAGGATATGTTGTACCCTACAACATTTGGGCATTTGGACAATTGTAAAACCATGTGACAATGTGTGTAAAGTTAAAGAACTCTAGTGGCCTGCACAAAGCCCTTGCCTTAGCCCTACTAAAATCCTTTGGAATCAGCCATTTGTAAGCCTGATGCTCTAAAACTGTTACATGACCTCTTCTTTAGTTAAATGAGAAAAACAATCTACAGGCACACTCCCAACTTGTGTAAAAAAAAACAATGTACAATGTGTTTTAGGCAATCAAAGTAGAGTACATGTTTCCCCACCCTTCCATCTTCACATTCATGGCGTAATCGATGAGGTGGTGCGGGAAGTTAACCAAGATTCAGAATCACCACAGGCTGCTGAAGATAAGTAAGTATCCCTGAGTTGAGCTTGGGGTGAGTTTGCTTTGTAAAAAAACTTACCCCGAACTGTACTCGGGCAAGCCGCCAGGAAGGTTAAAGTAGTAGAGACTTCTTGTTCCCAAAGTAGAACCAACTGCAATGTAATGGCAGCGGTTTTTGAATGGTGCAACAAGCTTTTTGTCAGCTATCCATAAATGTGTTCTACATGGTTACATGGTCACCATTATTACATTACAAGTTGCAGTGAATCAAATAAACTCTACCCCTTTTTCAAGTATAACTAGTCCTTTTCTCCTCAGTCTGGCTGTCCATGACTTTTCCTTTTTCCTTCATCAGGTTTCAATCCTTTCAACCATGGAGACTCACAGATTCACAGGAAAAAATATTCACAGGTAGGCATTACAATGTCAATCTGTTTTCATTAATACATAGCCAACTTCTCTCACCTTTCTCTAACTACCAGAAGCCTAGACATAATATCATATTAGCATAGTAATGCCAGAGGCAAGGAGAACCCATAAGAGTCATTTTAAAGATGTTCCACCACACTGTATGAACTCTCAGTGCAAATGTTTATAAGACCCACGCTCCAACACCATACTGACTGTTTCTGACATTTGCTTTCATGGTGATAGTGAAAAAAAGATTTTTACATTAATAATGAGTCCTGTTAAATATGGCTGACTATAAATAATGTCAAAAAGACTGGATAACTGGGAACCTTCACAAGAAGGTTTACTCATCATTTTTTTTGAATCAACTGTACTCTACTTCACTCCGAATGTATTCTGTGACTGAGACAAGTTGGCAACAAGTGACCTTGACCTTGCTCCAGTTTGTTATCATAGAAGATGCGACAAGTTACATTGTTTGCTTCCCCTGCTGGGAGTGAGTTCAGCTGGACTGCTTATTAGAAACATCTTTTACCTTTTGGTTGTAGAAGAAACTTTCCCCCTCACTGGGCAGATTCATCTACACGTGGGGCTTCCTGCAGCTTCAGTAAGAGGTTGTCACCTAGCACTGTGTGCATCTACCTTTCTTCTCTGGATGGTTAACCAATCATAAATAAGTGGGACCTGCTGCATGATCCTAATTATATTCATAGGTGAACTAATGCATGTCATGCTTCATCATACACTAAATGTGTTAATTCATGCTAAATTGTACACAGTTTCATTATTATAATGGAATATTTTAATAAGGAACAGTTTTAACAGTTTTCATTGTAACAGATTCATTTCAAAATAGAATTGTAACAGTAACAGTTTTAACATTCATATGCATGGCTTCCCTCCCTACCTGATTCCACGGCATTCAGCCGGTCCGCCGGCCAAGTGGACAGCAGAGGTTGACGAAGTACACTATGTGAACCTCTCAGCCGGCAGACCGGCTGAACGCCGTGGAAACAGGCGGGCAGTAGTGATGACCGGAATAGGCAACATTCATATTCGCGGCATGCTGCCAATTTTATGAAAACATTCGGAAAATATTCGCATTCGGGTTTTTTTTATTGCGAATATCAGCAGTTTTTATTGCGAATTTTGCTTGCGCAATATATGTTTAACATGGCGCGAATTTGTGTGCGAATTTTCAACAGTGACGATTTTTGCAATATTCGCATCACCCCAATATTCGATTTAAAAACTGTTGATGGTCGCAGGGAGTGTTGCTAAGCTCTTGTTGCATCCTTCCCATTCGTCCACTTGCATTGAGAGGCATGTGTAATGGATAAAAAATACAGAATATCCGGAATTATGAATATTCGGCAATATATTCACCATCTTCGCGAATTTCCAAATTGCTGATATTCGCGATTAATATTCGGAATCCGAATATTCACAATCATCAGTAGCGGACAGTAGGTCAAGTATATGGAGTGGCTGCATCAACATCTCCGTCAAGGCATGAGATGCAAGAGGTATCGGCACAACCCATAACGCCATGGAAACTTAGCCTTAAGCTAAAACTTCTAAAACACTGAAGTTCTCATAATATTGTACATATATGCCCCTTGGCACCTCCTTCAGAAAAATGACACTGTAACTCCAAATGTTGGGATGTCATGATACCCTCTCTTTAAAAAAACAGTATGTACACTTTGAAATCTCTTCATGCTGGACACTCTTAGCAGCTAACAAGGAGTGGCCTGGTAACCTTAAAGTGACATGCACTGTTATAAGTGACTTCACTACAGAACATTCTAACTTCATATTCCTATTTTTTTTTGCAAATGTATTTTTATCTGCCATTTTCAAAAATCTGTAGTCCACACCAATAAGGGCACTGTCCTGTTATCCCAATATTCTCCCAGTGGTGGAGTCTGGACAATGCATCTCTATTTAGGAACACAAGGATTTCAACAGGGTGGACACAAGCTCTAAATACTTCCTGAAGTGGGGATAACATCTTGCAATTGATGTATCTCACTAGTCTTTTAAATTGAGTAACCTTGTATGTTTTTGAACAAAGGAAGGATGAGGACACCTTATGGCAGTGGTTCCCAACCTGTGGGTCGGGACCCCCTTGGGTTGAATGACCATTTCTCTGGAAGCATCAGAGAGGCTCCTAACAAACAACAAAGTTGATGCCCACAAGCGTGTTTGTGGGCTCATGTCCACAAGGTGTTACGCTCCCTCCTAACTTCCCACAGTGGACATCATTTCCAAAAGCAGGGTTGAAAAATATAAGGGAGGCGACATTACACCTACCTGATTTTGCCGAAAGTGACACCGCATAAGTCTGACCTCCCATATTCGAAAAGCGGAAGTGACACTCTGCTACCGCACTTCTGCATTCCAAATGGAAGTGACATTGTGTGACAAAAAAGGTCGAGAACCACTGCCTTATAGGAAAAGGGACTTCCTCCAGGGAACAACTCTAGAATGTAAGACAATATTAAATCCTAATTCAATTTTTTTTTATTTTGGAAAAAGTTGATCGGATTTGAATGTCAAAAAAAATTTGTGTAAGCACAACACATGATCACTTTCAGGGGACATATGAGCTGCTATAGTTTCATGAGTCTATCCTTTAGTGGGAAAATGAATGCCTAATAATGTTGGACTATAGAATGTAGAAGCTTACTAGTGATTTAAATAACTGCTCATTGTAATACAGTCTCCGGCAGCTTTTCCACCTGTAAGTACTTTATCATTTTTTTCTTGTATACAGCAACACTATAAGGAAAAGTCATAGCGATCTTCTAATCGATGACTCCTTGACAGACAATTTTCATTACAAAGGGACACTGTAAGAAGCAGAAGTGGAATGTCTGAAGGACCATTCTCTAGTGGAAATATTGACATACAAGGTTCCAGTCTGATAAAAGATGGCATACACAATTCCACAAAAAAGGATATCTTGTAATTGAAATTTAAAAACTGTAGGAGGTCACAATTTTACTTTAAAATCTCATTTTACCCTTTTTCTTAACTAATCCCTTCTAATCCCCAGCAGATCTCAACCACAGATAGTTTGTTTAGCCCTTGTAATCTAATGAACAAGTCATTTCACCTCCAGGACTTGGTCATTTTTCGATTTATTAGCTGAGCTAGTGTATTTCGTTCTGAGACAGGGGAAAAAAATGTTGCAGCACTGACAAATCCGTGATCTTTATTGAAGTTATATTAGCGCTATCTATCAGTGTTGAGGTGGAAAAAAACAACACATAACCTTTACCAAAATTCGGCACCTATCAGCAATCAGCTCCTTACTGGGAATTTTGCTTCTCGGTCAAAACAAACTCATTTTTTTCATATTACAGCCTGTAATGATTTTGTCAGAGCAACAATACAGCTCATTTATTGCCTGCCACCTGATGACGTCATTTCATTAATTGGAGAAAGGATGAGAAGGGCCAGAGGGAATGGAAAGCGACAACCTGTTGTGAGGGGTTCATTAAGGTGTACAATGTAATCAAGTATTTTTTTTGGTCTTGTGTATATATATATATATTGATTTGTTGCATAAGTTCCATATGTGTATAAAAAGTTTAAAGAAATAAACAACTGCCGTTGCCAAAAAGCATATAAGCTGGTAACTTCCTGTATTTTGAAAACCCCTAGGCTCTGCAATCTGTGCATTACATAAGCCCCACATACACCTTATAATCTTTACATACAATTTCTTTACAAACTTTTCTTCTACCAAAACCATATGAGGACTAGTGATGGCCAAACTTCGGCCATGTCTGTCCGCGAACGGGCGGATCGGACTTTTAAAAAAGTCTGCCGTCCGCCCGTTCGCGGACAGATTCAAATTCCCCACCTCTAGGCGGTGAATTTGAATCTGAAAACCCTGGAATCTGGCACCTGGAACGCATAGTTCCTGGGAGTGCTAACCGGATGTGACGTCACATCCGGGTTTGCGAGCCGGTTTTTCACCGGGTTATCTACCCGGTCTTCAGTGAAAACATTCTTCCTGCGGCGGGATCTCCCTGCTCATGATCCCACCGGAGGAAGAATAGAGAGCTCCTTCTCGCCGCCAAACAGGGTGGGTCGAACATCTGTTCTGTCCGCTGGCGAGAAGGAGGGCGAACATGCTTGTCCGCCTTGCGGGCAATTCGACCATCACTAATGAGGACCTTCCTAAACCGTCACTATGTATTCTATCAGGGAGGCCACTACATACATAGTTATTGGAGGATCTGATGTAAATTGTATGGAGTGATCTAAAGATGTATGTGGGGCTTTACTCATATCCACTTCACTCTTGCTATGATTGCTATGAACCTCTGACTCTTGCACGTTGCACACACTTGCTCACTGGGCATTAAATATTTCTGACTCCTGCAATTTGTGCATTGTAACATTCTTTTTATCTGTTTTTCATTGTCTTAATACCTGCATACAAACTCCTGAGCATGCCTTATCATTGAACTTCATAAGTTGTCAAAAGACTCCACAAACATTTAACTAGAGATGGTCAATGAGAGTACAACAGCTGCATGGCTTTGGTGCTATGGATTTTTGTGATGTATCAATATATGTTTATGGACTTTTACCCTAAGTGTGCAACTTCTCCTTGGATCCAGTAAACTCCAGTACTGGTTAGTCCTAACTATTAGTCCTAAATATAATTTTACAGCCAGAATGGAAGTCTGTGTACATTGGATTGGGAGCAGGGAGGACAGATGTGCAATGGGGAAAGAGGAGATCTTAGGAGAGTGTAATACTGTACCCTTTTGTAATGTGATAAAAAAAAAACATTAAAGGACTTTTACCCTAAGTGTGGAACTGCTGTTTGGTTGCTTGAGGAGTGAATATGGAGCAGAGACCATTGACCTGTAAGCTCCAGCACTGGGTAGTTCTAAATATAACTTTACAGCTGGAAAGAAATTAATTGTGCATTGGGTCAGAAACGGTGAGTGTGAAGCATTGGGGAAAGAGGAGTGTCAGAGCAATGTTGGACAACTTTGTGATGTATCCATAAACATATACGCTAAGTATGTTCTGTTTGGGTAGGCTTCTGTTTGGATGCTTGAAGCTGCTATGCTCTGTTTTGGTCTGCATACAATTTACATTTATTTGCAAGTTATTGTTGATATTTCAGCATCTCATTGACCATCTCTACGTTTAACAATTCTATCTTTGTTGTATTTTTGTTGTGGGTACTCTTAATGAACAACTTAAACCATTTCCTTGCAATTCTCTATTTTTTTTGGGCCATGCCTCAAACATATAATTTCTAAGAAATGAATGCACGTTTTTTTGGCATTGGAAGCATCTGTTTAAGTGAGTGTTAATAATCTCCTGGAGAAGTTGGCGTGCAGTAACTTGTCACACTAATTCTCAGGCCAAGAATTGTATCTGGGAGCTAATGCCAAACAGTCTTAAATATCACAAGTTGCAAATATCTTTTGCTTGAAGCAGTATGAAATGGAGAATTGTGAAGTGACCAAAGAGAGATTTCAGGTTTTCTGAATCAGTGGAGTATGAGTATAATCATTTTGTGAGAGGCAAAAAGCTCAATATATTTATAAGAAGCAACAATTCTAAATAGGATAAAGGGCAACTTATGGAAATTATCCATAAATCACACTTCTACTCTCATTTACTGGTCAAGCTGCTTTAATATTTGTTATCGGGAATGTAATGTTCTCCAAGGAAAAGTTCTCCTGAGAGAACTCATGAAGAAGCACATGATTAATTTAATCAGCTGATTAATTAGTATTGCTCTGATTGGCTGATCCTGTTGTAGCTTAAGCCTCCCATACACACATAGATCTTGGAGTAATCTTTGAACAACCTCAAAGGGCATCGTCAAGCTAAGGCCAGTCATTAAAAGAATCGGAGCGCACCATTTGTGTGCACTATTTGCCGGCCATGGAAAGTAATGCGAGCGACCAGATATGTCCATTCTTTGGCCAATTGCGATTTTGGGTGACATAATTTGGTCACTCCAGGTAGGCACCTTCAATCTGCCCAAGGATCTATAGGAGTGTGGGGGGCTTAACAGAGGTAGGAGGAATAAGACAGGATCTAAAGCTGGCCATACACCTTCAGATTTCTCTGTCAGATTTCCTTCAGATCAGATTTTGTTTTACCAAAACCATGTAATATGAGGACCTTTCTACACCTTCCAATCACTATGTATTCTATCAGGGAGGACACTATACTACATGGTTGTTGGTAGATCTGATCTGATCTGAAGGAAATCTGACAGAGAAATCTGAAGGTGTATGGCCAGCTTAAGAATCCTAATCTGGAAAGATCAATCCGATCAACTGCTCTTACATGGATTCTCTTACATGTTAGGATGATATTACAAAAGTATTAAGTTACCTCACAAAAAAGACAAACCAGCTATATTTGTTCCAAGCCATTGGGTCAGTAAATGAATCAAGCCACAGGACAATTAACCTCCCTGGCGTTTCAAGGCTAGGCATATAAAATGCAGCTGCGATTAGAAGCCCATTTTGAGGTGCCCAGCATGATTCTGGAGTTACTGGTGGAATCCTGCTGGAAAAAGCAACGCCCCCTCCATTTACATTGAGGTCTATGATGCCACCTACCCTCACCTATTTCGTGTCCCCAGTAATACGATCAAGGGCACACCAGGAAGGATCAGCGCCTATGCCGATCCAGAGAATTGCCGGGGGAATCTGCTAAGTAAGTTTCCTCACAGTTAACTCATCCATCATGAAACTCAACCCGAGTTTACTTGGGGAGATTGCCAAGGAAGTTAAGAATAAAGTCAGCAAATGTGGGCTCAAATTTTCTCAAGCTAAATATCTATAACACAAAATGTCATACACAAAATTTTTCATGTTATTACAAGAAGTACCTAAACTTGACTTATTGTGTGTGAGGAGCAGCACAGGCAATATTTCTATTCGCAAAATATTAATATTGCTAATTTTTCACATGAAAATCTCAAATTTATGAATTTGAGAATTTATAATCTTCAGTCATTATTACCTTCATTGTAAAAAAGATTTTCGCACATATTCACAATAAAAAATGTTATATTCACTAATTGTGTGTTTGGATCATACAGGGAGAAAAAAATTATCACGTGAAGCCAATTCGTTGTGCTCCCTTGGCTTTCTGCTCATTACCTTTGGGTGGGTGGATGGGGGAGAACTGGTTTGGTCCCCCAGTCCAAAATAACAGGTACCTACCATCTCATATAGAATGACAGAAGTAGAATGCAATAAAGTATGACAACCCTAAGGCAACATACAGGGAGTGCAGAATTATTAGGCAAGTGGTATTTTTGAGGAATAATTTTAATAAATCTCTGTATGTAATGTTGCGTAATTCCAGCTTTAGCTCGAAAGCCGACTACAGTTAGCATTAGGTGTGATGTGCATCTCGTAATGGAGGGGGTGGGCTAATGGACATCAACACCCTATTAGGTGGTGGAAGTCTTAGGCACACTGCCTTTCCTTGGCACAATGGGTCAAAGAGGACGTGAGAAACGTCAAAAATAGTAAGGATATCTTGCAGAGGAGGCGAGCACTCTTAAATTGCCAAAGTTCTGAAGGCGGATCATCGACAATCAAGCGTTGCATTCAAAATAGTCAACAGG
>CM070041.1:15689987-15712875 GCA_036250615.1 Ptychadena robeensis
CAAACATGCGATATTCGCCGCGAACAGTTCGGCGGCGAACAGTTCGGGACATCTCTAGTGCTATTGTCTATCCTTTACAGGTCTGTGTATCCCTCAAAGGAAATGCTTCCCCAGACCAGCACTGACCCACCACCAAACTGATCATGCTGAACAATGTTGTAGTAAGCATAACATTCACCTTGGCTTTTTCAGACGCATGAGCTCAATGTAAACCTGGTCTGATCTGTGAAAAGAAAGAGGATGTCAGGCCCTCAGGGCAACCTCATGAAGTCTGTTTCAAATGGTGTGGTCAGAGCCGCTGTCAGGCGGGTACAGGGGGCCAGGCAGTCGTTGTTGTTGCAGCGTGGGCATGGTAGCCGGGTCCCCCATCCTGTGCGCTATGTAGAGGCACACAAGGGAAGAGAAGCGCCGGCCTGCAAAGCCATTGGCATAATCCCCTGTACAGTCAGAGACACAGACTGTGTATCACATGTATTCAGTGTCTGTCTCTGATTGTTGGGGAGATAAGAGGAGATGAGGTTTTTAGCTCAGGGTCACATCATATTCCAGAGCTTGACTCTTCTAGCTAGTTGAGTCAGCTCTGGTTGTCCCTGTACCATACAGAAGTTGTCCGCAGGACCTTACAACTCTCAAACATCCCATCTTAAGGGTGATTTGTCAAAAAGAAAACCTTGGATCTGCTTGATTTGAGGTCTGCTTGATTTGAGATTGTGAGTACAACTATTGTCTGTGTGGTTACACATGGTCTGCGGTTCAGAAACCGGTTGGATGTATTTCCAAATTCTTTGAAACGTCTTTGGGGACTGCTTATGGTAGAGAAATGAACATTCATTTCACTAGCAACAGCTCTGGCAGACATTCCTGCAGTCAGCATGCCAATAGCACGCTCCCTTAAAAGTTGCGACATTGGTGGCATTGTGCTGTGTGATAAAACTGCACATTTCAGAGTGGCCTTTTATTGTAAGCAGTCTTAGGCACTCATGTGCAATATTCATGCTGTCTACTCAGCACCTTGATATGCCACACCTGTAAGGTGGGATTGATTATCTCGGCAAAGGAGAAGTGCTCACGAACACGAGTAATGTTTTTTTTGTGTGTGTAGAAAATGTTTCAGATCTTTGAGTTCAGCTCATGCAAAATGGGTGGAAAACCAATAGAGTTTCATTTATATTTTAGCTCAGTGTGTATATGTATATGTATATATATATATATATATATATATATATACAGTGGAGGAAATAATTATTTGACCCCTCACTGATTTTGTAAGTTTGTCCAATGACAAAGAAATTAGTAAGTGCAAGTCCAATGACAAAGTCATCATGGTAGGTTTATTGTAACAGTGGCAGATAGCACATCAAAAGGAAAAATCGAAAAAAATAACTTTAAAAAAAGATTATCAACTGATTTGCATTTCATTGCAGTGTGAAATAAGTATTTGACCCCTAACAACCATTAAGAGTTCTGGCTACCAACAGAGTGGCTAGACACTTTACTCAATAAGTCACCCTCATTAAGGCATTGTCTTAATAGTCACCCTGTATAAAGAACCGTCCACAGAATCCCATCAATTCCAAGCAGACTCAAAACTCTCCCAACATGGGAAAGCCAAAGAGCTGTCCAAGGAGGTCAGAGAACAAAATGTAGACCTGGACAAGGAGGGATGGGCTACAAAACCATTAGCCAAGAAGCTGGGAGAGAGGGTTGACAACTTGTTGGTGCGATGTTCGAATAATGGAAGGAGCACAAAATGACCATCAATCGAACCCTCGCTCTCTGGGGCTCCAGCAAAGATTCACCTCGTGGGGTTTTTTGGTTGTTCACTGGTTCTGAGAAAGGTGGATGAAAAAAGAACCTAGAACAACATGGAGGAGTTAGTAATGACCTCAAAGTAGCAGGGACCACAGCCACCAAGAAAAACCATGGAAAAACATTACACCGGCAATAGATTAAAATCACGCAGGGCTCGCAAGGTCCCCCTGATCACGAAGGCACATGTTGCCGGCCGTCTGAAGTTTTGCCAATGAAACCGAATGATTTCAGAGAGTGACGGGGAGAAGGTTCGCTGTGGTACTGATGCGACCAAAAATAGAGCTCTAGGCATTAACTCAACTCGTGTGTTTGGAGGAAGAAAGAAAAAAATGCTGCCTATGACCCCCCAAAACACCGTCCCCCAATGTCAAGCAGGGGGGTGGAGGGTGAAACATGGTTGCTTTGGGGGTGTTTTGCATGCTAGGGGACAGGACAACTTAATCGCATTGAAGGGAGAAAATGGACGAAGCTGTATCGTGAAATCCTGAGCGACAAACTTTTCCTCTGCAGGAAACTGAAAATGGTAGTGGATGGGTGTTTTCCAGCCGGACAATGACCCAAAACATAGCAAAGGCAACAAAGGAGTGGGCTCAGAGAAGAAGCAATTAGGTATGGGAGTGGCTTAGTCAGTCTTCCGGATCCTTAATTCCATATAGAAAACCTATGGAGGGAGCTCAAGTCAGGAGTTGCACAGAGGCCTCGAAACTTAGGGATTTTAGGATGATCTGCAAAGAGGAGTGGACAAATTCCTCCTAAAATGTGTGACTTGGTTCATATTCAAGAAACTTTGTGACTCTGTGCTGCAAACAAGGGTTTTTCACCAGTTTAGTCTTTTTTTGTTAGAGGTTTTTCAAAATTATTCATTCAATTGTAAATGCAAATCAGTTGTCTTTTATTTAAAGTAATTTTTCGATTTTCCTTTTGATGTGCTTTCTGCCATTCTGTTACAATAAACCTACCATTGAATGTACTTGTTCTGGGGACGTTTTCATTTCTTGTTCATTGGACAACTTAAAAAATCAGTGAGGGTTCAAATAATTAGTTCCTCCACGTATTATTAATACTCTATATGCCTATCACATATGTAGCTATCTATGCCATCACATGTTATCACTGTGATAGAGCAACTCATTTGGGGCATATTGCACATTGACATATGTTTAGTTATCTAACTGGTGTTTAGCAGGAGAATCTTCAACATTTGGTTAAATAAATATGTAAATAAATGAATTCTATATTATCACACTCATCTAGGCTCCTATCGTGTGTCAATAAACAGGAGTCTGTTTCATAAATCTGCGTGTAATACATTTATTATCCTCTGGTGAACTCATGTTGCAAGTTTTGCCTTAGGTAATATATTGAAATGTGATATGCTTTTTTTGACGAGCTGTCCAGCTGAGTGCTGTGTGGACAGCATATTTTACATACAGAGAATCTGCCAACATTTCTCGAAATGTGATAACAAGGTGTGAATCTCCCAAGAAATTACAGAAATTTAATGAAATCTTTCCTTCTGCTACTTGTCACTGTTATTCATTTCAGTTGTTAACAAGATAAATGAAAATTAAGACAATTTTGTTGAAAAACACAGACTGAACTAATTTGTGCAATTATAGCAAAGTGTTGTTTACACAAGGAACTCAAACTGTAGAAGATTAATTTTACTAAATGTCCTCATCTTGTTTAGACTGCTGATAGTGGCCAGTCATTGTTGAACTAATGTGATCATAGTAATGCTGCTCTCAAACTATACAGGGAAAGCTTGGTGGTAAAGTTGAGGAAGGCTGTGGAAACAAGTCCTGTTGAAATTCCGGTTTAGTTGTTCATAGGCTTTGCAATGAACTTTCAAATAAACTAGTCAACATTTTGCAACTATCCAACTTAGTGGTAAGTAAAAATGTTTATTTTTAATAGGTTTCCTGTTTAAAACTACCTAACCTTGACCACAAGTGTTCTATGCCAATGAAGCCCCCAATCTTTATCGCCCCAAGAACTGCCCCAAGACTTGCAAGGGAGGAACAGGGAAAGGGGATTGGCAGAGGACCAAGAGCCTAAAAAAACAATGGCTGGATGGCAACCCACACTGCACAAATAGAGCACTTGATCTTAGTGGTACGAGCTTAGTCTGGACAAAGTCAGTGGTTACACTCAGGAGGTAATGCAAACAAGGTATCCAGAGGGGTCAGGCAAAAATCATCGGGGTAAAGCAGGCAGAAAAAAAAGATGGCCAAAATTTAGTGGAGAGGTCAGATAGATGCATAGTGTAACTAAATGTCTTATTAGCTGACAATGGCTTGTGTATATACTTCTGTGTGTATGCCTTTAATTTTGATTTTTTGACTTTTAAATTTGATGAATAATCTAAAGAAGCTGCTGGAAGGCTCTGGAATGTGTTGTCTATGCTCCTCCACACCTGGTGTTTTGATTCTACCTTCTGCCCAGCAACTGGCCAAGCCCAACAAATATGATAGCTTAGATAGATTTGGGGTCTCTTCTGCCCTACACTGTGAGATGACCACTGCAAGCCCATGATGTGGTGATAGTGGTATGTGATTCCAAAGGGTAACCCTTCCCTCATCACTAGTGATGGCCAAACTGTCCACCATAACATATTCACTTTTCTGCCCCCGGTGAACAGTACAGGTGTTCAACCCGCCCTGTTCACCGGCGGGAAGAAGGTGACTATCATTCCGCTGGCCGGATCAGGAGCAGAACGATCTGGCAGTGGAAGAATTCTTTCAGGAGAGACCTGACCAGTGACGTCATTTCGGGCTTTTACAATTCAAATTCCCCACAAACAGGATTGAAATTTGAATCTTCCTGTGGACGTTGGACTTTTTAAAAGTCTGATCCACCTGTTCGCGGACGGACCTGGCTGAAGTTCGGACATCACTACTCATCACATCCGCATGGATGAAGACCTAGCTTACAGAACTGATGGACTACAGGATCCAGCAGTCGCAATGTATGCTTACCCTGGTAGGGCCAGGGTTGAGAATAAGGAACTCCCCTGATGCCATCAAGCTCTATCTCAATAGACTGTCAGCCTCTCCTGTACCACTGGGTAAGAGCACAGCCTTCCAGCAGCTTGTTCAATAGACTGTTTGTAACCTAGCTCTTAGGACTTGTACTCTATCCCTGCCTGATGAGTGATTGAGACTTTACATATTCCCTACTAGTAAAAGTCAATGCCCTAAACCAGATACGGTAGCATGGGCATTGTCTTTCTGTATCCAGCCGTGTGTGACAGTACATCTGAGCATGGGTACATACACCTTAAAGAATCTGGTTGGTCTGGCATGCTCCTTGCAAGAGGAGGTCTGGGGTGAAGCATGCACCTGCTATCAGAAATGCTTGGTGACTACCAGGTGATCCTGATCAATGTCAGACAGATCACACATTGGCAGTAAAGCATTCGATATTATGAGCAGAGGAAATGCTAGATGTAATGTATGTAGATGACATAAAGGGTGAAGTGAATGTCATGGTAATTCCTCTGGATCTAAGTATGACAAAGGCAGTAGTAAAAATATACATGGTATGTCACCTCATCTGGCAGCTTACACAGTGATAATAGTATAAGAGCCTGCGGATTTAACATCTTGATATTTTTTAGTGTTTGTTATGGAGAAGACATAAAAATAAGTGTGACCACTCTTAAAATTTGCCCACACGATCACGTTTGTTCTCATGTTCCTCCATAACTATACTTACAGCTTAAAGTTTTATATAATTTACATCTAATAATAGTTTCATATTACATCTTCTACTTTCCATTCATTCAATCAGGTTCAGAACTCTTGACTACCTCATTGTGGTAAAAGCCAGCAGTTTCATCTATGAGAAATGTTTTATCTGTTCTAATAATTTATGGCTCAATAAGCAATAAAACACATTGGTAATGCACAAGTCAGCGTAGGACAACCTTTCTGAGAAATACGCTTTACATGCTTAGCATTCGAACTGCAGAGTGTAAAATTAAAAACCTTTGTCTTCACGTACATACATATTCAGTAAGTCAAAGGCCAGTGATAATGTGGGGTGAGAGCAAACTATGGCAACCAATCAAAATACAACTTTTCATTGATCTACCAACAATGAATTTTTAAAATGTAGATAAACCCGAGAAGAAAATTTTTATATATTGGAGCTGATCATCCTTTCATGTGGGGTCAGCATATTTTTTTCCATAGACATTTCATGTATTTTGACCTTGTGATTAAGACAGTAACACACATTATGTTTTAAAGAAGCTACAGTATTCCGACAGTTTCTACAAAGAATAAATGTATATAACCTAGGACAACAGCATTATGAAGAGAGGATGTCATCAATTATTTTTGTACATACAGGCAATTGGTGTGAGGACTCCCCACCTTCTTAGCGTAATCACTGATGTCAAGGTGGAGGAACCCAGAAAAATTGTTGAGAATGCCAAGGTAGAGGGACGGCCCCGGTTTGCCAAACAGGTAGCTCAGGATTAGCCAGGGACGGTCCTAGGGAGATCGGCGCCCCAGGCTTTCCCTCTGATGGCCGCTCCCCATGTCTCACCTGACAACCAGGGGGGAGGGGGGTTGTGCTTGTGAGATTAAATGGATGAGTTCTATTATCCCCCATCCACACACCCCGGAAAAGCATTTCTACTTCCTTCCTCTACTTCTGCTCTCTCCCCGAGTGGGCATGCAGGTAGTGCTGCGGGTGAGAGGGACGCAGACAGCTGGAAAAAGATTTCTGATGCCACCCTGGGCCACCACCAACGTTGCCCATGCTTAAAACCACCACTGGGATTAGCAATGTCTGTGAACAAACTTACTCTAAGCTACACTTGGGGTGATCGCCAAGGAGGTTAAGGGGTTCTCTGTTCAACTGTGCATATATTTAAAAAATTTTGATCTACTGGGAATGGGATATCCTGACTCATTACTCCTTATGATTTTATTGCTATTGTTTGATGCCAAAACGTAGTACTTAGTAATATGGATATTAATTAGCTTTTATGTATTAAATGTACATCAAGTTTGGAGTTAAAATGATACCGTTTATTAGCCAATAAATGGTATTACTTGAACTCCAAACATGCTGTATTCATCAATTAATTTGCATGTCGTTTTTGCATAAATTTCCAAAAGTAAAAATTTTGACTAACATTTTTTTCCCAATGTTCCCACAGCCCTTCTCTACATCTCCAGCAATGTTGGTGATGATACCATTTTCAGAGGCTTGGCAATCAGCTCACAAACTTAGCCAGTCGAAAAATTTGACCATCTCTCCTCACCACCACAGTCCTAAATAAATTTTTTCTTATCTTGATAGCTTTATATTTTTCAGGTTTCATTATAGCTTTCCTCTTAATTTCATGGCTGCCATGTGCAAACATATCTGAACCCAGAGAAATGATAGGTGATACTAATAACCAATTTTAAAGTCTGATAATTCCAAGTTTAAAAAATGTGTTGTTGTTGACAGCATGAAATCCAGCAAGCATCTTCTATGACCCTGGTGAAGTATGCTCTGCCTTTACAGAACAAATGAATGCATTTTGTGGCATTCAAGTCACATTGTAGCACATTTTTACCTGTTATTTCTCCAACATGGTAATTAATCTTTGCATAAGATGTTGGTTCAGAGCATGTGCCTCGCTTTGATTGATTATATTAGAAATTTAGTGCTACATCTCATACAATGGTAATATTTCATTATATCAAGACACACAGACCTACCTATCAATAAAAGGGAGAAGTCAAGAACTGCTCATATTAACATGAGGAACATGACGAATTACCTTGATAGGGATAAACTACTGTACATTTCTTCAAAAATTCCAATATCTTTCACCAATTTGTTTTATTTCTCTGTATTGGGAACTTAAAGCTGAACTCTAGGCAGAGGAATAATTTACATTGATGCAGGTATGTGTTATTGTTTTTTATTGCAACTAGTGCCTACCTATATTTACTTAGAATAACTTTATGCAAATGTATTAGGAAGGAATCATAGGGGTATAAGGAAGGACATGAGGATAGAGATGAGTTCTTAGTACATTTTCTTATTTCTCCATAACTGTCCAGTCCAACACAGAGATGGAAATTAGTTTTTTTTAATTGCAGAGCACCTGAGCATGGTATTATCACAGGATTTGCTGTAGAGAACGGTCTAGTGTATACTACAAAAAAAGAAAGTATTGTTCTAACACAATCATTTTTAATAAATCAAGTTCAACGTCAAGTCAGAATTTTGCTCTTCGTAAGCTAGTGCAATATATATTTAAAAAAAAATCTCCAGTAATTTTAGTGATAAGATTACAAAGCCCCTGAACATGGTCTATGTTCAGGGGCTTTGCAATCTACACACAAAATCAGCTAGTCGAAGAAAATTGATCATCTTTATCCAACATTAGAGATAAGCAAATGTTTTTTTTCAACTAGTTCGAATTTGTGAGTTGATTGTAAAGCCCCTGAGCATGGAATCATCACCAAACCTACTGGATATGTACAGTCCTGGCCAAAAGTTTTGAGAATGACACAAATATTAGTTTTCACAAAGTTTGCTGCTGCGCTGCTTTTAGATCTTTGTTGCAGTTGTTTCTGTGATGTGCTGAAATAGAATTATAAGCACTTCATACGTTTCAAAGACTTTGATTGACAATTACACGAGATTTAAGCAAAGAGTCAGTATTTTCAGTGTTGGCCCTTCTTCTTCAGCACATCTGCAATTCGACTGGGCATGCTCTCAATCAACTTTTGGGCAAAATCCTGACTGATACAACCATTCTGTCATTATCACTTCTTTGAGTTTGTCCCAAATATTTTGGTCCCCAAGCCACTTAGTTATCACTTTTGCCTTATGACACGGTGCTCCATCGTGCTGGAAAATGCATTGTTCTTCACCAAACTGTTGTTGGATTGTTGGAAGAAGTTGCTGTTGGAGGGTGTTGTGGTCCCATTCTTTATTCATGGTTTCTGTGTTTTTGGGCAAAATTGTGAGTGAGCCCACTCCCTTGGATGAGAAGCAACCCCACACATGAATGATCTCAGGATGCTTTACTGTTGTCATGACACAGGACTGATGGTAGCGCTCACCTTTTCTTCTCCAAACAAGCCCTTTTCCAGATGCCCCAAAATCGGAAAGGGGCTTTGTAGGAGAATTTGACTTTGCCCCAATGCTCAGCAGTCAATTTACCATACTTTCTGCAAAAGATTGATCTGTCCCTGATGTTTTTTGGGAGAGAAGTGGCTTATTTGCTGCCCTTCTTGACACCAGGCCATCTTCCAAAAGCCTTCGCCTAACTGTGCGTGCAGATGCATTCACACCTGCCTGCTGCTACTGAGCAACCTCTGCACTCGTGGCACTCCGATCCCGCAGCTGAATTCTCTTTTGGGAACGATCCTGGCGCTTGCTGGACTTTCTTAACCTTCTTAACAAGAATTGAACCTCTTTCCTTGAAGTTCTTGATGATCCTATAAATTGTTGATTTTAGGTGCAATCTTAGTAGCCACAATATCCTTGTCTGTGAAGCCATTTTTAAGCAATGCAATTATGGCTGCATGCGTTTCTTTGCAGGTCACCATGGTTAACAATGGAAGAACAATGATCTCAAGCTTCACCCTCCTTCTAACATGTCAAGTCTGCCATTCTAACCCAATCAGCCTGACATAATGATCTCCAGCCTTGTGCTCGTCAACATTCTTACCTGAGTTAACAAGACGATTACTGAAATTATCTCAGCAGGTTCAATGACAGCAATGAAATGCAGTGGAAAGGTTTTTTGGGGGGATTTTGTTAATTTTTATGGCAAAGAAGGATTATGCAATTCATCTGAACATTCTTCATAACATTCTGGAGTATATGCAAATTGTATATGCAAAAATAAAAACTTAAGCAGCAACTTTTCAAATTTCAAATATTTGTGTCATTCTCAAAACTTTTGAGCAGGACTGTAGAGAAGTGTCAAGGTTATATTACAAAAAAAGACAGTAATGCTCTAACACAAAAAGCTTTGGTATCAATACAAATTGGTTAGTACTGTAACTCTCCACCTCAACCGAGAGAACTGAAACATATTCAGATGGACTTACCCTTTAAATGTCAAAAATTTATGAATTCTGCTAACTGATCTTGAAATTCCCTAAACGCAGTAGGAGCAAGGAAAGCAAAAAACGACTCCAGACTGAGTTACATGCATTCACAAAGTGCTTGCTTGGGCAAATGTCAAAGTTTGACAGTAGATATGATTTATGCTTTAACAGAAAGAGGAGCAGTTATACTAACATTCCACACAAATAACTGGTAGGGACACAATGAGCGTTTTATGTTTTTCTATACAGCATGTATTCCAACAACCGTTCACCTAGTCGTATTTATTTCTATGAATAGACTCCAGGAAACGGCATTCATGAAATATGAAAGCTGTGATTTATAAAGTGGTAGAGAAATAGCTTTTATACACTTAGATTACCACTGATAAAAGAGACGTAAATCAAAGTATGTTACAGATTATGAATAACCTCCTGTGTCTGGGGCCAATGTGTACTTTGAATGATACATTAAAATAAAAATGAGATCTGACTGTAATAATTGTCAGGCCTGATTACAAAGTACTTTCTCCAATTTTTACATTTGCTGTTAGGATTTGTCCATGAAAGATTTCCTTAGTAGTGAGGTAGAGGACTATTTAATGGAAGACTCTAGGCATATCTTATAGCTTTCATTCAGCCAAAGTGTATGTTCAATTAGTGCTTTCTGTTCTTTGGTGACAATGCTCACTCACTGTCCTCTATCTATGGAGCAGCAATGTTACCACATGGAGTGTGTTATGATTACACAACAATCACAATAACATAAGAAGGAAACTTTGCAATAAAGTTTCCCCATTCATCAGTGTCATGTGTATCCATTGGTTTTGTGTTAGTTGAGCCCAGGTTCTTAACTATCAACATTAAACATCAAACAGTTAACATTAAAATGTCCAAACATTATGGGAGCAATAACAAACGATCCCGGAGACCGGCTTCATGCCTGGTGTTCTAGTGAAAGAGATTCAAGATCTTGCTTTTTCTGATCCTGCCGGAGGAAGAATAGAGATCTCCTTCTCGCCGGCGAACGGGGCTGGTCAAACACCCATACTGCTCGCTGGCGAGAAGAAGGGCGAAAATCCATGTTCGCCGCCGAACTGTCCGCTGGCCGATGGCAGTTCGGCCATCACTATTCTTAAGTTATCTTCATCTTAACTTGGGAAACATTCTCCTTTGAGTTTTTTTTTTCTATGTCTGTATTCCTGATCATTTTCTTAACACTGCAGGTAGTCCATTGATTACATAACAATGGTATGTTCTGTTCTGCTATGTACATGGTTCTACTGAATGATCATGTTAGATGTGAAACTGGGTGGACAGAGGACATTTGGGGGACCAGACATTGATGTCCAAACAACTGTTTTGTGTTGACAAGTCTATTTATTCACAAACAAAAATCATAACCTATCAAAATCAATATCACCTATCAAATTCCAGATGAAATTAATCCAGGATTAAAATAGTCAGAGCCAACGAGCAGAGAGGGGAACAGTGGCAGAAGGCAGCCAAATGGCATTCCTAGGGACAATCCTCGAGGCAGCAGATCACATAGCCCACATCTGAGTGGGGTATAAAAAATATAATCATAACTTTCTTGAGCTTAAAATGTCAAATAAAAACAGATTTTAACTTAAACTCAATATCCATAAAATCCTTTTGGGTTTCAAAAATCCAAAACAGTTGGGTTTCAAACAAACTCTAAGCAACCTGCCATTGCTGTCCAAGACCATGGACTAATTTCCAGGTGACACCACGTAATGGTGTAGTAGCCCGAGAAACAGTCACTAAACTGTATATATGCATTCTGTAAAATATGCTGTATTTGCCATAAAATGTGTGTGTCTCCCTGACAAGTGTTGCACCTGTTGTTTACGAAAAGCTGGTACCATGACTCATGTCTGGGTGTGTACTTTATTTCTTCCCTAAAAAATTTTACAAATATAGTCCAGCCCAGTACAGGCCTTACCTTACGCCTGCCCCATTGCTGGGACATAAATAGAAGTCCTTTAGAAGCTTTTGGGCGTTTCCTGGCTTCTTCTCTGCTTCTCCTGTGATGACTACAGCTCTTCAACGTTACTCCCTGCAGAAGGTCCACAGCACCCAGCCATTTGGTCCAGCCGCTCATGAGTAACTCAGTTTGTAACTAATTCCCTATGCCTGAACCCCATCCCTGCCTCTGGGTGATAGTGAAAGCGTGTAAATATTCCTAAATAAACTGTAAATAGCCCCCACCTGCTGGTGTGGACCTTGGAGTTATTGGGCTGCAAGCGGAACCTGGTAATCAACTAGAGAACATCCACCTAAAAGAACCTGGCTGCGTGAGTGGTTACATACACTAAACTTTGTGCCGCTACAATGGAACTACAACTTAAATTTTGCAGGATCCATCACAGTGAACCTGTACTATAAATATGACGCCTAATTTCTTCTACGACAGCTATTGGATTTTTTGTACACTGTAAAGTCAGTTTTCCATGTATTCTATAAAAAGTTTACAAGTTTTTATTAATAACAGCTATTTGCATGTTCTATTTTGCACATTGAAAAGCTTATTTTTCAATTACTCACTTGTGCTTTTTTGGATTAATGTACTTGTTGGTGTATGTGTCAAATCTAATTGTGTATTCTAAAAGGATCTTTTGTGTCAAAAAGAAAAACAAGACAGTAATTGATTAACAGGATTTAATATATTTGGGCTTTGTTTCACTTTGGGGTGTACTCACTTTTGTTACAGAGGTTAACACATTAATGGCTGTGTGTTTTTTTGAGTGGACACCAAATTTACATTGTTATACAAGCTGTACAATGACTACTTTACATTGTATCAAAGTGTCATATCTTCAGTGTTGTCCTATTAACCTCCTAGGCGTTCTGCCCAAGTAAACCTGGGGTTAGTTTCTTAGCTAATAGAACTCACACTGAGTTAACTGGGGTAAAAACACCTGTCTGTCGAAATTCCCCAGCTATTCTGCGTATCTGTATACCTGCTGATACTTCCATGTCCGACCTGATGACATCAGTAGTGATGGCCGAAAAGTTCGCCCGACGGACAGTTTTCGACGGACATAGCATGTTCGCAGTTTGCAATGCTGGGTGTTTAACCTGCCACCTATACCTTAACATGGAGACAAAGTGCGACCCCTCACCCTATAGTCAGGTGGGACAGTACAGCCAATAACACATTTTTCACTCCTGGAGGACTTCCAGGAGTACTAGATAGGGAGAGCTGCTTCTGATTGAGGGATAGCTTAGCTACTTTGCTATTATACTCCATTCAGTGATCTGTAGCTATAGCTAAGGTATTCTGTTACATGTAGTTCATCATTACTGAGCCATTAAAGTCCTTCTCTGGGGGTGGGGTATGCTGTATTATGCTTGCAGAGAGATCTGACTAAATTTCATGTGCTGCAGAAGGTACTGTCAGGTAACTTTTGGCAAAATCTTTAATCTAAAGATCTCAAAAAAATCCATCTTTTGGGGAGAAGTTTAGCCATTTATCCCCATTTGGCATGACACTGTCCAGGTGGTTGCACCCTTTTGACTTTTTTTTATTGCTATTTTGGCTACAAATATGACCTGAAGGTTTGAGAAGTTCGCCCTCCATTAAAGTCAATGTGGGTATTTGCAGAGGTTCGATTTGCCTGTTCGCGAACAGCTGCAGCTGATCACTAGACATCAGATATGACACCAAAGGGGCAGAGGGTAGGCAGTGCCCTTGACATCCATGTAAATGGAGGGGTGTCACTTTTTTAGAGTACACCTCTGTTTGGGACCTCCTTGAGGGCAGGGAACCATGGCGTAACGCCCAGAAGGTTAAAATATATTATAAGTGATTTACTGCAATGTGAGGGGTATACTAAATTTTGTGAGATACTGAACAAAGACTGGTAATTCAGTACCTGCCATTTTTGTTTTTGGCTTTAGGGCTTGATTCCATTACGTCGGGAGCCCGACGTAGCAGATAGACTTACCTGCTCGGCGGACGGGTCTGTCTTCATTGCGCCGACCCGATCCGCCGGTGTCAGGCTGAACGTAGTCGAGTACGTTCAGCCTGTACACCGGCGGATGTCTAAACAGACCATCCGCCGGCAGGCTGAGTCTATGGGATACGTCGGGACCCCTGCTTAACGTATACGCTTAGCGTAGGGGAAACAAACAATGGAAACAAAGCCTTAAAGTCACAGTGGCTGAATCATGTTTGTCAATTTAAGCTTTAAGTAAATAACACACACATATATATATATATATATATATATATTTAAAAAAAACACAGATACTGCGAGTTTCATTATGTCTGATCACATTAATGTAAGTGTTTTTTTTGTATTTTATTTATTTTATTTTTTAAATCACGTTTAATGTATAGTAAAACCTGATTCAATCACATACATCATTTCAAGCAAATTTCTTCTATACAAATGTTTTTCAACATTCAGTAGCCTGAAGGGGCCAAGAGCTCATGACAACTTGATAATTAAAAAGACGAACAAATAGTATCAATTACGGGAAGGAAGCAGACCATTTATTTTCAGATACTAATTCATCTGTCAAATACATCTAATCCTATCAAATATATTGCTTTAACATGTATTAATTATTGCCATATACTATAAATTGAAATTTGTGACAGATATAGACTTCTAAAACCAAAAAAATGAAAAAATTAACTAGAATAGCAATTCAATGGTAACTATAGCTAAATAAAAACCTAATAAATAAATCAATCAATCCCAAATGAAAACATTTAATTCCTTATTGAATTTTTTAATTATTGACCAGTGTAGGATTTTTTTTTCTTCCTAATGAAAATGCAATTCGCTGCTAAATTTTTTCATTGTTGAGTGATGAGAGGTCCTATTTTCTCGGAAAGCTATTTTTCTTTAAATTGTCACATAGATGCAAGACAACTATTTACTGGTTTGTTTTAACTTGCTTTATATGGGTCACTCCAGCTTAATAAAAATCCAGCCTAAATGGAAACTACTCACATGCACAATTGACATGTTTTGAAAGATGTTAAAGCTGATCTTTAGAGATTGTCGAATTTTTAAAAATTTTTTTTACCATTTCGATGATTTTGAGTTAATTGCAAAGCCCCTGAACATGGTGTCATCACCAAACTTTCTGGAGATATAGGGAAGGGTTTGGGGTATACTTCAAAAAAAGAAGTGTGTGTTTAAACACAAATCGTTTTTGCACAAATTCATTTCAACCTGAGCACAGTTACCTTCCCATTCTTCCTGTAGCACCTGCAATGGCCAATAGATGGGGTCTATTAATATCACCTGAAGTTTGTGAAGGGAGAGTTATGAAGGCAGTATCCCTTTAAACTCTCATTTCTCCCAGCAGTGGCTAAGCATCATTGGATGGTTGGTGCAACACAGGAAATAATTTTTTTTTACCAAAATCAACTTTATTAAGAGCATAAAGTGGGAGATCACTCTCCACGTATACAGAGTACATGAGGTAAAAGTTGAAAATACATGGCATACATGTCAAGATACATATATACATTATCAATTTTAAGAAGGTGAAACATCAAAAAAACATGTGCCAGTGCGTCAAGAGTGAACATTATGCTAGAGGATGGCACATATTTAGTATACATAACAGGTATAATAAACAAAGACTTATCAAACAACTTATAACAAGTCAGTATATCAGATCGCATGTGGGGAAATGATAAAGAATATTCACAGTCTCAGGTCATTATTTGCTTTTGGGAATAGGGGATGGGTGGGATAGATGGTATTCGGGCAGAGAAACAGAACAGGCGTCTATGTCGAGCAGTTAATTTTCTTAACTCCTCAAAAACAATTAGGTGATGGCCATCTCCCAAATATACATATATAGATAAATAGGCTTAATGATATAAGGGGGAAGGAGGTATACTCTACAGACCCCTATACCAATTATTCAAATAAAAGCCCTTCTAGTTGAATATTGTGTATAGAGGTCTATAGGGGTAATTATTATACTATTTATCTATACAGGAATATCAATATTTATTATTTATAGTTTTTATTACATGTTGTGTCTGTAATCTGCGAGGGTGATTGAGCACAATGTGTAAGTATAGGTTCACTTTAACAAATTTACATGTTGCTTGTAATGGATACTCTGATACCTTGTATTAGCTAAACTCTTAGTTCCAGCTAGCATTTAATATTAATATTGACTGATGTGTCAATAGTACTTTTAGAACTTATACATACACTCTGCACAGCACATAATAGTTGGATTATAGAAAATTGTGTCAGTTTTAAGCAATCCTTAATTTCAGGACACTTTTTATAAATGAGCCCAGTGGTTGGCATTTAATTTGGCTAATAAAGGAATGGGATAATTCCCCTTTGTTATTAAAGAAGATTTAGTAGAACATATTAGGCCTATTTCCTCATTTATTTTCTCATTGATCATTTCATGAAATATGTATAAACCAGATAAAGAACTAATTATCATATGCGTAAGTAGGGCATATTTTTCCCTCTGAACATAAGAGTACACGGGAATACAAAGAACATATTTGGTCTCTGGATTACAGGTAGAAAGAATAACAATTGCATAACACAAGTCACATTAGAATTTTAAGTAAAAGGGTTATTTTTCTACCATTGGAATTAATATATACTTTGTATTGATGTATTGACTCTTGTATTTCAGCAAAAAGGTCTTCCTTCTATCAGTATTAATGAAATCCTTTCCCTATTAGTAGGGTCAGTGAGATGTCACTCCCTTGCTGCCCCAATGCTAATAAGGGAGATTCTGCAGTAATAATGGCCAACAAGAGGAAGATTCCATAGAGGTGAGTAGTGGACTGTCTTATCTGGTTCTGCCTTCTGGCTTAGTATTTAAACATTGTTATTGTAGTTGAAAATGGATTGCTGAAGCCAGCTTGGACCACGCTAAACATTCTGGATGGTGCTCTCTGGAAGTAATGAAAATGTCTTAATTAAATCCGTTCAAAGGAGTGAGCAAGTGTCTAGGTTGCCCCCACTCATTGATTAAAAGGACTGATATTTAGTGATGGCTGAACATCGGGCAGATCCGTCCGTCAACGGGCGGATCGGACTTTTAAAGAAGTCCGCCATCCGCGGGCAGATTCAAATTCCACACCTCTGAGTGGGAATTTGAATCTTAAAAAACGGAAGTCATGTCAGTGACACCACATCCTGTACCTGGAACGCATAGTTCTTGGTTACGATAGCCAAATGTTTTCCCTTTTGAAGCCAGCATTTCACTAGAAGACCGGCTTCATGCCCGGTCTTCTAGTGAAAATATTCTTCCTCCGTCGGGATCTCGCTGCTCCTGATCCTGCCAGGGGGAGAAAAAATAGCTCCTTCACGCCTGTGAACAGGGCGGGTCGAACACCCGTACTGCTAGCCGGCTAGAAAGAGGGCGAACATCCACATTCATCACTACTGATATTAATTTAATGAATTGGGCCAGAAACACATCATAGACATTCAATCCACTCTAACTCCAGTCAATAAATTAGGCCAAGCTCATACTTTTTGTGAATGCAAAGCATTTTGGAAGGGAAGCAGCCTATGTTACTGTGCTGGACAAGGCTAGAGCTCAACTTTAACTTTTAGTACAACAAGGAACTTAAACCTTACACATATCTAAAACTTAACAGTAATTAATATAATTATTCTGAGCCCCACTATTCTGTATAAGTACGTTTGTTTTCAGATGCCTGTAGCTGTTTTCTGTAAATCATAAGCATACACGGGAAATCATGATCTGATTGATCTTATCCTCAGGCTTCTGGATTTAGGGATTGGGTTTTTCATTTTAAACAAGGTTGAACATGATGGATTTGAAGGCTTTTTTCCCAACCTAAGCAATTATGATGTTTGTTCAGCATTACAGTGACATGTGCTCAGTTCAACCTAGCGTGTTTTTAACTCTCTTTTAACAACATCACGTTAACCTAGCAGACCTTAAAGCAGAACTAAACCCATGGATTTACCAGTTTCCCAAAAGATAGCTCAAGATAGAAATGTTCAATAAATGTTGTTTAGGCAGAATATCAGCCAGACATATCATACAATAAAATACTTCCATCTCATTCCTCCCCATATTACTATCCTATCTCTCCTAAAGTAATGTCATCTGTTGGAAAACAAACAATACAATATTTACATTTTGCATGGTTATTTTATATACAGAAAAATACACATTTTGCTGGTTATGGTAACTGCCACAGATTTTTTTTTAGTTATCAATCATATTTTTCTGCTCTCATGTACTTTACAACAGAGGGCTAAAGCAAAGCTATGAATTCACATTAGATATTTGTCTTTCTAAAGAACAGAGAAAAAGGGAAAGTGAACAAGTGAACCACTCACTAACATTTTTCCCATAGGGAAACAAGACAAGGTAGAGGTTGGTCCTTTAGCAATCCCCATGATCGATAGCTTCACAACAAAGAAACGCTACACAAGCCACACATGTGCAGTGTCATAATGGTGTCATAATGCCACATGTGCAGCATCATAGCCTAAAACTGTTGAAGATGGCAACATCGACAGGATTGCCACCTTAACAAAAATACTACATAAGATCAAATACAGTAACTGGATGCAGTTTTTCATTTCTGTGACTTCACCATTGGGGATAACTCTAGGATTCCCCTGCTAGCGTTTTTACCACTTGGATGTATGCTTAATTGCTCAACAAAAACTCATTAAAACCTTATTACACATCTGACACTCTGTAAACCCAAACATGTAACAATAATAATAACTGCTTGCATCCTAGGGGTGCTAATGAGTCTATCATGTTTCAGTTAATATATTTTTAATAATATATTTCTGCCAGCAATAATTTATGTACTCTATTTGAAATAGAAATGACAATTATATACTTAAACTGGTGCTATAGGCAAATAAAAGGCATTTATGATACAGATTATAATGCATAACTGTGCATTATAAATAGAGGAAACTAAGGACCCAAAGGTTGGATGGCAGAAATGAAGGCATGAACCTGATGTAAGATAATATCTAAGCAAATCTTTTCTTCTTCACCCGGTATGTAACAATTTTAAATGTCAATGGTTGAAATTTAAAGGGTTAAATAACCCTCAGTCATTGGTGACCTGGCAGCAATTTAATTCAATTATTCAGGGAGAGTAAAATGGCCACACATTTTGGTGTCCGTGGAATTCAAGTGGTTCCATTGTTGGTGAATGTTGTCATGATGATATATGTGGCACCAGGTACGTTGAAGATAAGAATAAGATAAACCCCTCTCTAGTGTCAAGGTCCCCACACAAGTAATGAGTGGAGACTGACAGATTAGCTGTGGAGAGCAACCTTATCACGCTGCTCACCACCCTTTGTGTGCCGGCCGTTAGTTTGATGGGGATGCCCACCCCTTTGAAACTAATGGCATTGGCTAGAGATTTATGGACATGTCCGTTCTCTGGCTGACTGAGCTTTGGGGCGACAGGGATGGGCACCCACGATCCGCGCACGCACGCACACATTTGTCGGTGGCAAAATCGGCTGCGGCTCGTTACGTGTGTGGGGACCCTTAGTGGCCACATGTTTTCAATGCATAGTACAATCTTCTTTTGTATTTTTGTCAACACATATCAAAAACCACTCACTAACAATGATGAGTGTCATGATGATGCAAACAAAATGCATAGGTTTATATGCAACATTAGACTATATTTATTTATTTAATCACAGAAACTCCATAAAGCATTAATTTTTTCATAATTTCAGAAATATAAAAAAAAAACATCTTAGGCCTTGGTAACACCTATCCATTTTTACATGAATTGGGCTATGCATGTTAACATATATAAACAGTCTTATTGAATATAATGTGGACATGTTAGCATGTGTTAACATTTTGCTAATTCTTAACATCAGTCCTGAACTTGTGTAAAGCTTTGTGGATTAAGCTGAATGTCAATTTGCCTATTCAGATGTTAGTTCGCAGGTTTCCAAACATGTATCCTTTCAAGCCACCCACTATGGCCATCTCCCTCTACTGCCATAACCCATTCTAGCCGAGCCAGGGTTTTGTGTATGAGAACAGTTTTGACCTCCTGCACGAACATGAGTTTCCACTCTCCAGGTGCTAGCATAGTCATCTGCTATGACCTGATGTCCAATCTAAGTTTTGACACCAATTGATGTTGGAAGTCACTGCTGTGAAGAAATAGTAAGAAAGCATGGCTGAGTAACTACTGGCCTAGAGGATGGACAATGTCCCTAATATGCCTCCTAAAATGCCCAATATATGTTTTAGTATGGATTTATTACCCTTAACAGACTACAACTCTTTAGTAAACAAAGGCTATAGACTTTTTTGCCTTTCATTTTCTTTTTTTTCTTCTCCGTGATTTTACGATGATCATGGAATTTGTTGTTTCTCCTTCACTACATTCATTACAAGAGTCAGTATCTCACATTAAATGTCTCAGAGGTAATGAAACATTTGTCTAAGCACTTCCAGCATTTTATGTTCCAGTGATGAGCACATTTTACGAATGGGAGAGGGGGGTTTTGCAATAGCTTGTGCAATATGTCAGAACAAAACTATCCTTCGCTTTGTATCTCCATCTACGTAAACTGCTTATTGTAGCTGACACATTTGCATTGCAGTTATCACAGAGATGCGCGGTGAACCCAAAGGCTTTGATTTAAATCCGATGCAAAGGAAACATTATCTCAGGTTTGTCAAACACATGGCAGAAATGTAATGTTCATTTTAAGCTACTTTGGATTAAAAAGTGACTTCTTGATTAACTAACATTTGAAGAAACTGCTTCTTTTCTTAGAACATTTTTTTACTATGTCTACCTTTTGTGGTTTGCCTTATTCACATTTACCAACAAAACATACTATATGGCCAAAGATTAGTCAACATTCCACCAAATACTAAGTTAAGTAATTTCCATTGTTTCTACAGACAAATATGTCACACTTACTTCACCTTACGCACAGGCTGATACTGATGTAGATAAATACAATACGGGAATCAATGATCGAGGTATAGGTTTCATAGATGTGCCAGCTCCCCATTCTCCCCATTTGGCCTGAGGTGCGCTGGCACGGCTATGAGACCTATATACCTGGCAAGTGTGGGGTCCTATGCTATAGCATGATGATTCCCTAATGAAGTACAAATGAAACGTATGTCACACCACATGGATAAACCTTTTTAATTTGCCATGTTCAGCGTAGCCAGTTGTAACAACCATGAAATGAACAAGTTATACATGTTTATGTGGTTTATGGACTTTTTATATGGACATTAAATATTGTAATTTGTTACCTATAGAAACTTTCATTCCTTTTTATTATATAATATAGTTATTCTTTGGCCTTTAAAGTCCCCATGCCTCTACTGCTTGTAGGGAAACTTTCCTGGGCAGAATATTTTGTCTGCTCAGGCTATACTCTTCTATAATTTAGGTTGTTGGCTTTTTAGGAGTTATGCAGTACATATGTGTACATTGTATACAAATATGTTTTTTTCACAAATCTGGCTCTAGAAAAACATGGCATGGAATCTGGTGTGGAGTCATTCAAGTAGCCTACACAAAGCCTTTAGTCATACTGAACACATTTCAGATGAATGAGAACAGCAGTTTAAATTCATTATTTTTTTTTATGGTCTCCCCAACTTTAGTAATATTGGTGATGATACCATGTTCAAGAACTTTGAAATTAACTTCCAAATTAAGAAGTCCAAATTTCAGGACTACCATTAATCTTTTAATCTCTTTTATTCTTAATCTAAAATTCTTCCAAAATGTGTCTTACAGAATTACCCCAGGTTTTGCAATGGATGTCCAACAAATTTAAACTTGTGTGATGTTCAGATGTTTCAGTTAGTGTATGTAGAACATCCGGTTTCAGTGACTTTCTTTCCATTCTCCTTATTCTCCTAATCACCAATGTCATAAGAACTAAATTTTAATCTGAATCCACAATTATGATTTGTTTACCAGAACAGGAATGGAGGGCACCGCTTCTAAATTAATTGCTTCTGAGACAACAGTCTGAAGCTGGAAATAGATTGGACAATTTCCTGTCGACTCCTGACCCAATTTTGGCATAAGGGGTGGGCGTGATGACGTTATCACGCCTGCCCGCTAGTGCCGAGAATCTCCAGAACCCTTTGAGTGCCGCCCATTACTTCGGCTTGGGACGGCTGCCTCCAGCCGGAGTAATGGGCGGCACACTAATGGGATCGGAGCAAAATTATCCGTTATGCCAGATCAATGTGCGATCCGACATGACGGCTGATTTTAGGCCAATCTTGCTAGTTTCCGCACCCGATTCCCTACCGACCCGATCCCGAACGGATGCGGGAACGCGCATGGCATCCGATTGGTGGTCAGGTCGTGCGGGAATCGGCACGTCTATGCCCAGCTTTAGAGAGGATTGACTTTGGTTTTAGATATGGCATACCCTCTAATAACTTAACAGAAAAAGGGATAAAAAGTATTCTTGTATTAACTCAATAAAGATTTTTTTGCTTGTTGGAAAAAAAAAGTATTCACTAAGGGGGCTGGTACAATAAGTAAACAAACTCGAAGAAAGGGGGGGTATCAGTATGAGTGTGGACCAAAATAGATTTTCGGTCAACAGACGATAGACACCACAAAATGTCCTCCAAAAGGAGGCTTGGGGACTTTAACGGTCAGCTAGACCACCCTCAGATGAAATGAATATGTAGTAAAAAGGTAAATTCAAAAAGACATTTATAAAAAATAATAGACCATAAATCAAATAGCAGTAAAAGTCCGGTACATATCACGAAATGCACTGTCCTTGGGTCATCCTGAACATCAATCCTGCCCCACATTTAGGCATTTGAAGAGATCGTCGGATATTAATGAAGATGAAAGTACCCCGACGCACGTTACAGTTTCTTCATCAGGGGGTACGGGAGATTGTAGATATAAAATTATTAGGATGACTGGTTGCAGCGTGGAAGTCGCGATAACGCAACCTTAGGGTCAACTT
>CM070041.1:15712975-15724613 GCA_036250615.1 Ptychadena robeensis
CTTCTATTTATTTTGGGATGTTGGTCAGTTCATGGTGATAGGGAATTTATTTTTCTTTATAAGTAAACAAACTCCTAAACAAAATGTTTCATTACATTTACAATATTTAAATCATCCTTTTATATTCTCTTGACAAGTTAAATATGTAAAATTCAGCGTGTCACTGAATTTTTGTGTGGAAAGTCCTTTTTCTACATTGCAACTCACTTAAGTCTAGTGGGAAGGAGATAAGGACATACACTTACCTGATCCTTCACTACTCTGACACATAGTGTGTTCCTGTCAGCTCCAGAGATTTGGCTTCTGTCTAGTCTAACCTTATAAAACAGGGTGACTGATTCTACATTGATATCAATGTAGCACTGAATTGCTTAAGAGAAGCGACTGCAGGGGTCCAGTAGATATCTAGTATATAAGTGGGCCATAGTATAAAATATGTTATCATAAAAAACCCCAGGAACTCCTACTCTTCTTCAATTGGGTCATTATATTCTTTAGATCATCATCTACAATATACGTTGTTTAGTAATACTGAATGTACACTAGAGAGTTACATCTTGTGTTTTAATATGAAATTATCATGGCTGACAATAAATAATAATATTCAGTCATTTCACAAGAATCTAAATATAAAGAATCCTGAAAGCACATAAAATTCTTAACAACACATTTTCCATTATATTTCAGCACAAACATAATTTGAAAATGGATTTGTTTTAAAATGCTCTCATTGTGGCTCTTTGGAGTAATGCATTTATATATGTGAATTATGAATGTGTAATTTTGTGTTTATTCATAAATGAACATATTTGTTTTTGCATTGCTTATATTTAATTTTGTATGTCAATTGCGCACTGCATTCATTTTAAAGGCAAATTAAGGTGAAAAAGCATATAATAATAAAGGCTTTATCTTAATTAGCTTTAGGTCCTGACTTTTATAGAAAGTCAAGGTATGGCTGTAAAATGAAAGTAAACCTTTTATGAGCAGAGTTCATTTTTAAATGTATGATAGTCAGGGGCGACCTTAAGGACTCCTCCCATGCTAGTGAATAGGACAGAACCCACTTAAACATTGTCAACAGTGGGCATTGTGTTGTCCTTGCAGTGACGTGTCCTAATGAATAGGGGATGTTATCACCATTGCAGTGTTAATGCGCCCTGAAACGCTGGCAAGCACCTGCAAATTACGGATAAGGCAATCTGCTGTTTGGGCTGCATAGTCTTTGTGTTCAATTACATAAGTGGCCCCGATATGTATTGGAACATGAGGTAACAATTATGTATAGGTTAAGCCAGGGAAAGTCATGCATGGCCTTGAGAGCCTTGTTCCCACTGTTCTTTGCAGCTGCCTAACACTTATTTGCCTTGCAAGCTACTTTAAAACAACACTAGACTATACTTTCTACCCAACGTGATCACACCCATTCACTCCTATTCCACCCAAGAATTTTTTTTAAAAAGCCCGTTTTCATTATTTTCTTTACCCACCATCATGTTAGGCATATTGAGATCAACCTTGAAAGTGCATTTAGGCAATATCTCCTAATGGAAGTACAGAATTAAAGTGCAACACCAGGCAAACACATGCATCAAAGAATCTGTCCCAAAGGTTGGAAAGAAGTCAACAAAATGAGGATATAATTATGTAATAAAAAAAAGTTACACCAATTTGAATATCTCAAAGCTAATAATAATAAATAACATGATGGGGTATACAGGTCGTATCCCAGAGAGACCATGAGAAGTAAGAATGGGAAGGGGTACATCACTCTACTAAGGACATGACAATAAAAAGGTTCAAAAGATTTTGGGATTTTATCATATAAGATTAACAATATTATTAAAAGATTTTAGGAAGTCAGAACAGTGACTGAACATGTATGGCCATGATCTTTGGAGTCTTAAGGTGCCCATACATGTATAGATGGGTGCAAGATCAATGAGCATTGATTCGAGCGTAGAATGCTGATGTTAGGTTGACATCACCAAAAATTCTCATCGATTGGAAGGAATGAGATTCGATCAGGATTTATGGACATGTCCGTTACTTATTTGACCCGCCTGTCTTTGAGTGGGATCAATTGATCCCGCTCAAAGACAGGGGTGGGCATGTGCGATAGCCCAGAGTGCATCAGCGCTCAAAGCGGCCATCGATTTGTGTTTTGGCATCTTTAGGCTGCTCTGTAGAGAAAAATAACTTTTGCTGTATCCATAGAATGCAGGCTTTAACTTTTCAATGCAAAGAAGAAACCATATATAAAAATATATATCTGCTCAAAACTCATTTAAGATGGACTAAGCTAAAGACCAAACTTATCCCCTGGTCCTTTAAAATCATAGATTGTCTTAATCAGGCTTTTAAACTCATAATTTAGCAATCCAGGCTAAAAAGAGATGTTATCAGCAGTATAAATGCCGGCATCAATGACGCTATAGAAGTGCATTAGTAAGCATAGTCTGTGCCTTTTTTATTTGTCAGTTCATTTTGTCAAGAGACCAATACTCATTATGAATAAAATATAAAGCGCACAAAATATTTTAAACCTGTACATGTCTAATATTTATAATGCACCAAACTGTGTGCATTCTGCTCTCTTGAGATCTCCCTAAGTTCCTTTGCTATCCTGCTGTCTCTTGTGATCCTGTCCTTCTATAAAACTCAACATAAATAACTAGGAAAACATCTGTCAGCCCATTAGCGTATTGTACATTTAAGAGCAACTTCCTGCTTCAATATATAAATGAGTTAGTTCTGCATAATAATTCTATGCTGTAACCTTTTTTCGTTATGTGATGTTTCAATATTTAACAAATGAATGTTTTTTTCCCACTCTTTAATGTGGATGATTAATCCAGATAAAAGGTTTTGCCTGCTGTTTCCAAGGACAAGTTTAAAAATGAGATGTCTCATTGCTGTGAGTGCTGGCCTAATGAGCAGCCTCTCAGTATTATTATATTTAACCTTTTGATGGGTGGAATGCCTTACGATGGGTATTTCTGGGGTAGATGAGGCCTTCTTTGTGATGGAGTCAGATTAATGAATTTTGTAACCTGTTGAAATGTGAGCAAACAGTCCTTTCTGATGGTTTTTAAAATCCATCAAGTATTCTAGTGGCTGACATCTGTCCATGCTGTCTAAATTACTGTATTTCAACCATTTTTTCACTAAATCTTTTTTGGTCTGTCTTATGAGTCTACTCCATCGCCTTAGACCCTCTTTTTTTTTTCTTCCCTGCTCTCTGAATTTTTTTAGACTTTTCTTCCTCCCTCTGTCCCTTCTTTATTTCTTTTCTACAGCACGCTTCATCTCTACTTTCTATCTTTTCTACCTTAGTCTTTTTTATTTTTTTACTCCCGTTTTCTTTACTCCTCTCCTTTGCTTCTTTTCTTGCTTCCTCCCTCTCCCTATTTTTCCTGTTCTATGTTTTTTTATTCATTATCCAACATCTTTTCTGTCCCACCCACCTCATTTTTTATCTTGAATATGTAATTTTTTTTATTAAAAGGTTTACATTCTATAAGATTATGATTTATTGTAAAACTTTAGCTTTTTATGTAATGTCTTCTGCTTATCAAAGCTAGTATGGTGCTATTACAAACCATCCCTCTGACCACTTTTTACTGCTTTTGCTGTTTTATGTAACAAACTGTAAGACATACAATAAATCTAGCTTAGATATTTTCAGTTTGCAAAGCTGTTGCAGATGGGTGCTTGATATTGCAGATGGATAAGTAACAAAAGTGTCAAAAACTCTTTGATAAATTACCCGTTGGATTTTGGAGGAATAGCGATTTGATTCGGATGCCATATTGGTTGGTAAATTATGGATTATTATGTGATGATTTTACAAAAAAAGTACACTGCAGTTAAAATTGGAAATTGAAATACATGCAAAGAGATCCTTCAGCTGTTTTCAATTGTAGTCCACACAGTCCCCTTTGACAGGAATGTAATAATCTGAGAGAACTTCCATGAAGAAGGCTCATTGTTGTCAAGAAGAGCACTGTCAAAAACCACCCCAGGATCTCTATTTTACTTCATTTCAGTATATTCTATGTGATGGAGGCCTCCCCTAGCATAGCCGAGAACCATATGCGAATCTCTACGTCCCTCCCCTATCCCTCTCACCCCCCACCTCTTTTCCTTGCCTCCCTATTGATTCTTTAAGTTGATCAGTCTATATAAAGCTAGCCATACACGTGTCGGATTCCATGTCCAATCGATTCATCATCCGATCGATTCCGGCGATTCTGCCGGGAATCGCAGGTGTGATCAATCGGCCAATTAAGAGTATCCATCGCAGCATACCACCTTGTCCGAGCGGATTCCGGCACGATTCCGTGTGCGATTCCACCTCCGATTCCACCTCACAAATGGTAACTCCCCCTGATCCGGGCAGAATCGGATTAGAAAGACCAACATGTTGGTTCTCCGTCGGATCCGATTCTGAGCCCCTGAACGATCGGACCTGATCGATCGGACAAGGTGGGCTGCATGCGATTCCGGCACGATCGTTTCGCGTGCACGCGCCCGGAATCGATCGTGCCGGAATCCGGTGCGAATCCGACACGTGTATGGGGGCCTTAAGTGTAACTTGCAAACGACTATTTATATATCTGTATATTGTAAAACTTTAATAAAACTCAGAATAGAAAAAAAAGAAGAGCACTGTTTTCAGGTACAAAAGTTTTAAAAAAGTGTTCGTAGGACAACATGTCAACTTTCACAATAATTGGCAAGAGCCGATGCATTATGGGGCCCCTTCAGTCAGGCAGCACCCTTTGTGTGCTGGCCATAAGCTGCAATGAAGACGCCGTCTTCATTGAAGCTTATGGCATCGGCTTGCCTCGGCTTGCATCGGCCAGAGAATATCGGACATGTCCGGCCGAGCTGTGGGGCCGGCCGAGCTGTGGGGCAACAGGGATCTGTCGCCCCATGTGGGCACATGCCGATAAGCGGACGATTTTTAACCTGACCGATGGCGCGAGCGCGCACGCCCGTCGGTCAGGTTAAAAATCGGCCGCTTATTGGCATGTGTATGACTAGCATTAGTAATAACAAAACAGAGATGACCATAACAGAGATAAAGCCTCAAAAACTGCCATAGTAAAAAAAAAATCAATAGAGATCCCATACTGGGGATACAGCCACAAAGAAAACCACATTTAAAGTAATGCCACAGAGAATATCATAACAGAGAAGGAAAGCTATAAAAGTGATAAAGACAAAAAAGGCTAAAACTTAAAGGATGTTGTAGAGATGATCATAGAAAAAAACAGAAAGGGTACAAAGATAGACATATTTTATAAGAAAAACTGTAAACAACTAGAAAGTACAGCTCTCAGAGAAGTTGAACACACGAACCAAGCATTGTTTTCTGTCCTCTAACAGTGTGAATATAGTTTAACAACCAAAAAAAGCGAGCCCCTGCACACCTAGAGACACCGTATGGGTTGGCTGTATAGAGATCTGCAACAGAATCCCAATACTAGTGTAGTGAAGTGCATTAGCAGAATCAGGAGGTAGTCCCCTTTAAGGTACTAGACCATGATTCCCCAGGCACGCATGGGGCATATAAGGGAGTGTCCCGCACCACACAGGTGTTCAGCACACATTGGATACCTAAGTCCCAGTTACAAGGGATCCTTACCTCCTCCTACACCGAGCGGTGCCATGGAGTATTCTTGCTCATTGCTGGGTATATCTGTTTCACTACATTCCCGCCATACGGCTGCATCTTCCCATTGGACATGCAAGTACTGGTGGGTGCTGACCCTATTTCCTATCCGGGCCTCACCCCTGTAGTCCTCCCCGGACAGTACCATTACCCTAGAACTCACGGGGTATACTTTTACATTGTGTTCTTATTGCCCTGTTCTGCTTTACAAGTTATATTGTATATCAGCAAGATCCTCTTGTTCCTCGTTTAAAAAAGTTCACATTAAACCACCTCTTGTCATCAGTTGATTCCTGAACCTTACCTCACACTGGTACCAAAAATACAATATTGACTCTTTCCTTCTCTCTGGCTGCACACAACCATAAAATACGTAATATATATATATCTTATTAAGACTATGCTGGTGTTTTTTTTTTAGCCTTTTATGAGCAGCTGTTTATACGGATTTTGGTAAAACCCTGTTTCTATCCATATTCTGCTGACAAAACATATCATGAAAAGCGAAGTTCAGCCCCCTGAAATTCTTTGGATGTTTTGTAGCTGTGATGTGGATTATTCCTTTTTCTATTTTTATTCCTTTTATGATCAGTTTGTTGTTCATTATTTGTGATGGCAGAAAAGTTCTCCCGGCGGACATTGAACAGTGAACAGTGAAAATAGCATGTTTAAAGTTCGCCATGCCTGCGAACCTTGACATGGAGCCAATTTTTGACACCTCATCCCACAATTAGGTGGGACCGTAAAACCAATAACACATTTTTTCCTCCTGGAGGAAACCCCCCATAAAAGAAGCAGCCAAGCGACCATTTTACTGCTGCTGATTGAGGAATGGCTTAGCTACTTTGCTATTATTCTCCATCCAGTGATCTGTAACTATAGTTAAAGCCCCCCCATACATGTTCCGATTTTTGGTACGAATTTTGGCCGATCGATCTGCTGTTAATCCTATTGATTGGTGATAATTCGAATTCCGATTTTTCGTGCCAGCCGACCGATCAACCATAACATTTTAAGTGAAAATCAGGTGACCCGATCAGACGAAAAATCGGTCGGGAGAAAAATCGTAATGTGTATGGGGGCTAAGGTGTTCATCATAACTGTGCCACAAAAGTCCTTTACTGTGGGTGGGGTATGCTGTATTATGGAACATGTGTTAAGGTGTGCTGGTAGTTGTAGTTTACCATTGGCAACTAATGCCAACTAATTATTTGTTATTTGTAGTTGTGTGCTGTATAACATAGGTGTTTGTTCTATGTATGAGTACACTACACTAGGCTTCACACAGTTAGCAAAACCCTGGAAAATAAATGGAAGCTCCACAAGATCATAAAGCTGCAATCTATGAGATTTTATTCTTGTGTTTAGATACACTACAGCAGCTCAGCACTGACATTATAATGTTAACACATACAGAAGTTCAGCAGTGACATCTTGAGTTATGAGCTGACAAGAAGCTCAGCACTGACATTATACAGAACAACAACACACCAAGCAGCTCAGCACTGACTTTATTTTAAAGACAGTATCATAATATGGGGATACACATGAAAAATACGTTGAAGCAATAAAGCCCCCCATACAACTATGTAGTGCCCGGTCCATCTTGATAGAATTTATAGTGATTGGAAGGTCTATATCATTGCTATGTAGTGGCGGATCCTCCCTGATAGAATACATGAGGATTGGGAAGGGTTAGAAAGGTCGCCATATTAATTAGTGTTAGTAGAACAAAAATTTATTGTGCATAAATTGTATGGAAAGATTGTAAGGTCTATGGGGGTCTTTAGCTCCATCATGTTGGGCCACCCAAGAAGAGCAGGACATTGCAGAGAGATCTGACTAAATGTGATGCACTGCAGAAGAAACTTTCAGGCTGGCAGCCCCCTCCAGCTAACTTTTCGGAAAATCTGTAATCTACCATAGATGTGATTTCTGGCCATTACACAAGAAAAAAAAATCTGTATTTTTTGGAGAAATTTTAACTTTTAATTCCCTATTGGCATGATACTTTTTTATTGGTATTTTGGCTACAAATAATGACCTGAAGGTTTGAGAAGTTCACCCTCCATTAAAGTCAATGAAGGTTCGCCGCGAACATGCGAAAAGCGGGTATTAAGTTCGATCCGCCTGTTCGGCCATCACTATTCATCATTTGCTTCCACAATTTATGTTTTTTCATGTCAGCTATCCACAAATATGTGCTGTTGTCAGTCTCAGTGGATTAGCATGATAGTGATGGGGGGAGACTGGCGGATGGGATTCAGAACTCAAGAGAAAAAACACAAAACACTGTTGAGTACTCATATATATATATATTATGTTTACAGTATTCAAGAAAGACTTCAAAATTAGAAGTATAACCTGGTGACGGGGTCCATTTCAATGCAACTCCCACACGGTGACTGTTTCTTCCCATACTTAAATGTTATCTTAAAAACCATCAGCGAGCGTTTATCAGTTACTATTTTAATGATTATAGGTCTGGTGAGATTGTGAGAGGTTATATTTCAGTTCAGAGATTCAATCAATCCTTTGCAGTTTTCTCTGGTTGAAATGACATTCAGGAAACCACATATTAAGTATCAACATTCAGAAGCTCATTTTATGTTCCCCATCATTACATAGTTTTATAGATAATTATACTTCTTAATCCTTAATTACCTTGCATCCGCTTTAGATTCATGCTCTTTAACATATTTCCTGACATCATTCATTTAATAGCAATATTTCCTTTAGAAAGAAAGGCTATTTTAAACTGCAGAGCAGAAAACAACTGAATTTTTTTTATGTAAGCTAAAACAATATTATGGACTTGTTTCTTCCAATTGGTGGGTAGAGATGGTCAAATTTTTCGATCTCCTAATTTTGTGAGCTTATTGCAAAGCCCCTGAAAATGGTATCATCACCAAAATTGCTGGAGATGTAGAGAAGGGTTAGAGGAACATTTGAAAAAAAGTTTTAATTTAGCACATGTAATTTTTGCATAAATTAAGTTCAAAGTTAAAGTCGAAATTCCAATTTGTGAAATTTTTACTTGAATTTGAACTTAATTTGTGAAAAAACTGTTTGTGTTAGAGACATACTTTCTTTTTTGTAGTATACCCCCAACCCTTCCCTACATATCCAGCAAGTTTGGTGATGATACCATGTTCAGGGGTGTTGCAACTAAGTCGAAACTGTCGAAATTGTCACATTTTTGAAAAAAATCTCTATTGGTGGGTGACAAAATAATCCAGAAATTATGATTGAGCTCGTGGTTGCTAACCAGAACAAGAGTGGAGAAGAGGAGACAAGAATAACTGGACATTAGGGAACAATCAATGGGGTAAATATATTTGTCCTCCAAGTTCAAGATTGGACCTAAGACAATTTGCAGCTATTGGAGATTTAAAGTTTTCTTGTAGTATTTTATTTAAAGTTTAAGTAAAGTTTTGTTCACACTGAGCTCAATAATAACAGCCAAATATTCGAACGGAACAATATGCTGATTTATATTAACTAAGGGTGTAAAGTTAAAACTAAAGTACCACATTCCCAGTCTCTTAAAATATGCATATTAACTGAATTTTTAAGGTGCTGAATTTTAAATAGGTGTCTTTTATTGCATATTCAAATTAGAATTAAATTTTTGATCAACAATTACATAACACTTCTTGATTTTTGCTATATACAGCAATTGTAGATCAATTAATCAATCAGATGCAATAGTAGGTAGAAATTATGTTCCATGCGTTTCACAGGAACAACAGGCCTTCTTCAGGAGTTGCAAGCTCTTTGTATCTAAGTCTATAGCAGTGGTTCCCAAACTTTGCATGCAGAGCCCCCTATTCAAACTACACAATGTAAGATTTATATTTTATTTGAAATACAACTCCATTTTTCTCCCTATTATTCACACACATCAATCAATCAGTGGCCAGAAGGGCCCTCAGTGGGTCTCACAGAGTAAAAATGGATCAGTATGAGGGGTGGGTGTTTAAGTTATTTGTAGGAGTGCAGCTCTCCAAACGAAGGGGGGGGGGGGGGGGGTAACAGACAAATAGGAACAAGGACACAAAGCGCACAACCAAGTGCAAAAAACTTTGGCCTAAATTGTTTACCCATCATACTGAGTAAGGGGAAGGGATTGTAACAGTTTAAAAAAAAAAGAATTGTCACCTTCTGGGCACTATTAGCTGGGTACTTTCCCTTAATGCCATAAAATACATTTCAATGCTCACACTGACCAAGACTATCTTGGGTAGAAATTCCGTGACCTATGTCAGCAGTACAGGGAATGCAAGAAAAGATGGCAGTACTGCTGGGGTGGGACAAAGACATGCTTGTACAGACAGTGGCTGCTGTCTAAACTCCCACCCACAAAAACCAACCCTATATTCTTCTATTCATTTATTGGGAGGTCCACAGAGAACCACATAGATGTTCCTGGATGTTATCTGAGCAAGGCCTAGAGTATGTAAAAACATACTATTCAGGTAATCTATCAATGGGTCACATTATATGACATCTTTCAGCAAATAAATTAGATTTTGTCAAAAGACAAAATCAGGCAAATCAGACAACAGGACCATAAAGTAGAGTATCCATTAGATTTTTTGCAATTCCCATAGACCACACAGTGTGGATCAGGGCTGCCGTCAGAAATTATGGGGCCCGGCCACAGCAAAAATGTCCAGGCCCCATGGGAGGATTTGTTGACGGGGGGGGGGGCTGCTCCCAGAACAACTCCAAATCTGCATACCCCCCAACGGACTGACACGGCGGCCCTGGTGTGGATCTTCCATGAATATGGGCAGCTGGCTATTACACTTGGGAAGGAGAGGGGAGACTTTTAAAGGCTAATTCAATGAAAATACAGTTATCCTTTGGTATCTTTTTCTATCAAGTTAATCTTTTCACATGTATTGTCGGAAAAATCATCACTGAAAAGATTATTCATTCCTTTAATTTATGAAATCAAATTAAAGTCTCCTTTTACTCTCCCTCTTTTACATTGCATGCACATTCTGAAAGCCAACTTTCTCTAAAGCGTACTTCCATTCTTCAATTAATTATTATGTGAAAGTAAATGGCTTTTAAACGCATATCAAAATGCCTGGGCTAACTTAATGTAAGTTGTTCGTGTTCCAGCCAGCACCTGGTCATTAACGTTTCATACTGGCACCAGCTGTTTTGACAAAGTCTCTTTTTGTGATTCTTTATGAGAATGCTGGTAACTCTGAACCTTCTTTTTTTGTGATTCTTTATAAATGCTGGTAACACTGAACCTTCTTTTTTCACTTTAGAAGAAAACGCAAGAAGCTGAAAAAAAATATGTTAGATTTGTTTCATCAAATGCAGCAAACATCTTGGGATCTGACATTTTGGTTTTGTCTTCCAACTCTTCAGGTACTTTGTACAGATGCACTGTCAATGAGCCATTACTATAAAGCATTAAGCTGTCCTGTCACTGCTGCTTCTGAATTCAAATTGTTATCAATGGGAATGTGTTTTCATTAGTGAAAGATATTTTTTTTTTTCTTTTGATCATCAATTAAGTTGTGAGCGGCAGAAGCAATGGCACCATACATATAAGTATATGGACAACCTGATAATTATTGTTGAACAGCTTGTGCATGGAAAATGGATGGTTGTAAAAGAATTGCTAAGAAAGATTATTGTTTGCCATATGGGAAAAAATTACATATATTTGATTATGATGTTTTATATTTGTTGCAATGGCTGAAACAGACTGTTATAGTCTACTGCAGTTTTCCAACAATTAGGCTTTGTTCTCAGTCATTTGTGTTGTGTTAATGCAGCCTATTTTTTATTGGGCTGCCTTATGCACCAAAATGAACAAACATGTGGATACACTGAATTCAGCAGTACATTGGAAGCCAACACATGGCATTGAACTGCTCCATCTTGTGATAGGTGGCGACAGAGAAGGTAGCAGAGGTATTCCAGGGGGGG
>CM070041.1:15724713-15740011 GCA_036250615.1 Ptychadena robeensis
CCCCCCCCCCCCCGCGAACAGGTAGACAAATTCCAATTGTTGTTGCCCATCCCATAAAGGTGTCTTATCTACAGCCTGTGTGACAGGGTAGGTGGTTCACAATGGGATGCTCATACTGTTGTATGTAACAGATACATAATGTTGTGTTGTATTGTGATGTATTTTGTTGTGTTGCACTGTTGTATTGTGTTGTAATGTGGTTAATAAAAGTTAATGTATTAAATGATATATTTAGTAATTTATTTGTTTATTGCAACTCATCCCCAAGTGCCTTTACCTTGCAGGCTGGGCTCAGCTGCAGCAAACACATGCATATACTCCTATGGATTACAAAAAAAATCCTGTTATGGGGGGAATCAGTGGGGGAATCAGTTATGAAACAAAATAATATTTGTTTGTGTATTTGAAGCAAAAACAAAACCTTTTCCCTGCTGAACATATTTGGGAAGCAAAAAACTGTTTTTAAAAACTAAAACTTTTCCCTACTGAACACATTTGGGAAGCTTAAGGGTTCCACTTGCAAGTAAAATTTTTAAATCTTACCTCACAAATATTGAAACAAATATTTTAAAAGGGAGTATTATTATTGTTAAATATTCAAAAATTACACTTAATACGCTGCAAACTCTCATGAAAATCTTTCCAAAAACTGTGGTTCTAAAAATATTGGTTATTATGACTAGTGATGAGAGGCATAGGCAATATTCGATTGCACTAATATTTGATTTGATATTTGTTAATACGGCCATGCATAGCGATAATAATAATCACATTGAGAATATCTTCAAAATGAATGGTCAGGTGTGATATTTATTATGCATGGCCATCAGCGCAAATTTCATGTATTCAAGATATCCGTGAATATCCGCCGCTGTATTCGAGATATCGAAAACATTTTATCCATTCTAATATATTAGCTCAACATTAATTATGACCTGTTTGCTTCATGTTTTGCTATATATTTTTTTAAAAACAAGTAAAACTAAGGCACCATTCACAAGGGCATCTGGAAATGTTTGCCCAATAGGCATAATAGGGAGTCGCTTCTGAACGCTGTTGTGTGAATGGTGCCTTATAGTATATTAAAAAAAGAAAATTAGGTTGCCTTCTGCTTACAGTAAAGCTGACCACACACCTTTAGATCTCTCTGTCAGATATCCTTTAGATCTACCAACAGCTATGTAGTATATGGTCCTCTGCAATTGAACACAGGTAGACTTGATTGTTTAGAAAGTCCCTCATATGCATGGATTTGGTAAAACAAAAGGCGATCTAAAGAAAATCTAACAGTGAAAGCTAAAGGTGTATGCGGACCCTAAATGCCCCCACACACGCACCAAGGGGTGGCTGACAGATCAGTGATGGTCGCTTACAGCATCGGTGGCCTATAGTTTCAATGGGGACACCGGTCTCCATTGAAACAAACAGCATCAGCCAAAGATTATCGGACATGTCCATTCTCATGCCGACCGAGCTTTGGGGCGACAGGGATCTGTTGCCCCATGTGGGCTCCCCCGATCGCTGGCCGATTTTGCCACCGACCGACGGCGGCAAGCGGACATGCACATTGGTCAGCGTCAAAATCGGCCGACGCTCGGTGCTTGTGTGTCGGCCTAAAGTTAACAAGTAACAGACCCACTGCCATATCAACAAGTAATACAACAATATAAATATATGTACACAGCATTATATATTTGGTTCCCTCTGCTAGTGGCTTTGGATAAGACAATGAAAGTTTTTTTTTATATGAAGCTACTTAGATTTTACATGTTATTTTAAATTAAGGTAAACTGGAAGTATTCAAAAGCTGTCTGAAAGGACAGATTTCACAGGCATTCCTTTGTTTCTCAAACAGTCCCTTCTGCTCCTCCATGCTCTCCAACTATGAATATTTCATGGCTCATCTCTGAAAGTTGCCAGTACATGGTCTTAGTTTGTAATCTCTCTGCAATCTTTAAACATTGATAAGTCAAAAACATTTCTAGACATCATTGTAAAGGTAATGATTTCTGGCTAAGCAATTCTGTAACCACTGCATGTTTTTAGGAAAAAACTGCTAAAGATGTCATGCTAATGTATAAATAACTTGCAAAATGTGACACCATTGAATTACTCAAACTGGCTTGTCCGCTTATTTTAATAAAGGCTAGATGACCTTTTAGAAGCAGTTGAGAAAGTAGAAGACAAAGCCTTTTCATTCTCTATTCCTTGTTTGTAACATTTAGGCATATTCTTACTAACGTACGACATAGACACCTCATGCAAGATCTGCAGATAAACGTGTTTTATTAAGCTGTCATCATTCTAAGAGAACCACACGTTCGGTTAAGCATCAAATTTCAGTTCTGATTACTTTTTTCCAAGGCTCCGGATATGAATATTTATGATTTTTTTTATAAGGCTGAATTTTGATTTTAGTGTTGATTAGCCCAGGGAAGAGTTAACATTAATAAAATGATATTATTTATGAATATGACTTTCATCTAACTTGTACAAAAGAATCCAGACAGTTATTTTATATTCAAACCATAGTCAAATTTTATTGAACATAATCAATTCAAAAACAGACTTATTTCATGAGAGAGAGTTCTGCTAATCCTTCTGCTATTATTTATTTTCAACATTTAACATCCATCAGCATTCTCTATGATTCTTAGAAACTTCAAGCTTTGCAAACTTTTGCAGACAGCTACAGCAGTTTTAAGACAAATATTGTTGAATGGTTTGCTCTTTTTTCTGGTGTCATAAGGGAGTTTTTTTTCTTTTCCGTTGATGGTATTATATAGGAGCTCTTTTAACCTCCCTGGTTAAGATCACAAGGATGATTGGGAAAACAGGGAACCGCAATGCCCCTCCATTAACTTTGAAGGTCTATGTCGCTGTACCAGTGTGGGGCCAGAAAGAGTCAACGAGCCTGCAACGATGCAGAATCTCTGTGGGCTCGCACAGCATGGGCGTGTTTGCCTATACCCAGCACTAGCACAGTTTGAGGGTTCAGGCATAACCCCCAGGAGGTTAATGTACTTGACTATACAGTGGACCCTAAAGTTACAACAAGCTTGACTTAAAACCAACTTGAGATACAAACAAAATCTTAATCTTAACTCCCAACCAAAGATTGACCTGAGATGTCAGAGAAGCATTTGTATGCTGCACTCTGAATCCAGATACGCATCTTTGAGGAGTTGACTTCAGATGCATTACAATAGCCCTAAAATAGCTAAAGAAGACAGAAGGAAAGAAGGAAGAGAATATAAAGAAAGCAATCACAAGTGAAAGATATGAAAATATGAGAGCGGTGTTCATATGGCAGATCTAACAAATAAGTACAACATGTCAAAATGCACAATCTCTGCCTCCACTAAAGGCTGCAGACTCTTCCAATGAGAGAAAGGACACCATAGCCAGATTCATGATGTTCATGATGTTCTTATGGAAGAGGACTCTCCATAAGGACTCCAAACAATAACCACCTTCCATGTATCCTCTCCCCCTGAAAGCCGAAGATATCAACTTGAATGGTGATTACAAATGTTTGTTTCTGGTAGGCACATTTAAACTTTTTGGTGAGAACACAGGAAATTGGTGTTTCTGGGGATTTACACATGATTTACACTTTTTTCATTGTGAAAAGATTAGGGTGCTTGGGAGGTTTCCTATAGGAAAAAAGTATTGACTTGCTTAGTTAATATTTATACTTTACTTTATGTTCATTTAAGATGTACATGTTTTGAATATTTCATCGTTCATCAGAAATATCTTAACATTAGGTTCTGATCTATGGAGTGTTTCTTTTAGGGGTTGCATGGTATTGCTGCGGTTTTTAAGTTCAAAGAGACTGCATTCTTTTTTATATAATGGACTCAAGTTTTGGGCAAAAGAACCAACAAAAAGTTTGTACTGTCTTTGTTCCTTCAAGGCAATAGAGGTCCCTAGGAGCTTCCTTCCCATATAATTTGTGATTATTTTTAAGGGATGCGTATGTACCCTTCAACTAAATTATGGAAATTGCAGCAGTTAGGCAACTGTTTTCTTTGCAGTCTAAAAAAAAGTTCCTCTTAAAATGAAAAGAAAAAAATTGTATCTTTGATCTCTTCACAATAGAATATTATTTGCATCGGCAGTCCTAGTATCTGGTGTTGAGACAGGTGACATTAAAAGTCATTTTATGTTTGAGATTTCCATCTGTCGTGCTTCTGAAACATTTGAAATATTGGAATGAATAAGAAAGCTAATTTTAGATTAACCGGTAACGGTGACAAGTCTAGAACACGTTCATTTAATAGCCGTGAACACAAACCAGACAGAAGCTGTTATAAAAGTTCAATCTGTCTTACTAAAGTTCACTGGAAATTTGTGAAGTGGAGCAATGTGTTTCCAATGGTTGATCATTGACAGTTGGATAAAAAAATTGTAGAAGCTGCCAATTGCAAGTCCCTATTCAAAATATTGTCTTCCTTCCCTCTATTGAGCCACAAAACTCAGTGTGAAGAATATTTTTAAGACAACCAGACTAACAATTTTTTTGATCCATGGGGTTGGCCAATTAGGCACCAGAATAAAAAAATTCATCTAATCTCCATGAATGAATCTGGAGAGATGTAGAGCTGGTCAAATAAAAAAAATAAAAAAAAATTCAACAATTTCGACGATTTCGAGTTAATTGCAAAGCCCCTGAACATGGTATCATCAAATCAAACCTGCTGGAGATGTAGGATCAGGGGAAACCACACAAAAATGTATTGCTCTACCACAAATAGTTTTTGCACAAATTAAGTTCAAAGTCAAGTCAAAATTTCAAAAATCAGAATTTCGACTTTAAATTTTAACTTGATTGATGCACAAACTACATGTGCTAGAGCAAAACTTTTTTTTCAAATGTTCCCACAACCCTTCTCTACATCTCCAGCAATTTTGGTGATGATACCATTTCCAGAGGCTTTGCAATCAACATACAAAGTAAGCAAGTCGAAAAATTCGACCATCTCTAGAGAGATGTTACGTGGTGGCCGGTGGAAAATAATAGGGGAGCAAAAATATACAGATATCAGCAATGGGAAATGTAAATATCTCAAACTTAGGTTAGTGCAAAGTTAATAAACATGTATTAAAGAAAAAAAAATATTTAGATAGTAGTAGTAGTAGTAGTAGTAGTAGTAGTAGTAGTAGTAGTAGAAGTAGAAACATCTTGCGTAAATTCCATTCTAGTTATTTATAAAAAGTTATATGGGGAAAAATAAAACTTTCTATATCTATCCTTAAGTTTGTTTTTCACTATCCTATTAGTATATGTGCCAAGATCACATTCATTGTAAATGAAACAGAAAAAAGGGTGTGGGGGTGAAGGGATTAGCCCATCATCTACCTACAACAAACATATGGAGATTCAACTACAACTTTTAAGGCATAGATTTTACTAATAAAATTTTAAAAATATTAGTAAGTTTTATTCATACATCTTTATCAATGGGTTACAATTACCGTATATACTCGTGTTTTAGCCAATACCAAAAAATAGACTGAAAAAGCTCCCCTGTTTATACTCAAGTCAGGAGGCTTAGACTCGCGTTAGGGTTCACTCACTTGCTCCGGGTCCCAGGTGACTGAATTGCAGGCAGCTCAGAGCTTCCTCTTCAGCATTCAGTCTCTGTGAGCTCCGTGTTTCCAGACAACAGCTGATCTAATGTAAACAAACTCAACACTGCCATCTGGTGGCCGGTTACTGTTACTAGTTGAAAAAGAACACTCTACAACCAATGATTCAAAAATGAAAATTGGTTTTATGTATTGGTCCCCATAATAATAATAAAGACTATTTTCATGTTTGAATCATAAGAATTGCCTTGAAAATCCATCTTGTAATAGCAATAAACCGGTGTTCTCTTAACTTTATTAAGGCTTTGGCACTAAGATTTACCTGTTTGATTCATTCCTAGGGGCAATGGTGCTTTCTCTATATTTTTCTCATTTAGAAAACTCCATTATCTGACTTTGCATAAACCACCCTCGGCTAATATTTGAGTCAATATGTTTTTTCAGTTTTTGTAGATAAAATCTACATTTGTACATGTTGATCCCTATGACATTTAATAGATTTCCATATATATGTATATTCAGTACATTATGCTGAAATTTTCTCAACCCGGTTTACATTCTTGCTTCCTCAGGAGATCCAATCATTTACACAATTACAATGACAATTAAAACATCTAACAAGAGGAACATAATCACTTTATAAACTGTATTTATAGTCATAAATAGTGATGGCCGAACAAGTGCCGTGTCCGTCCGCGAACGGGCAGAGCGGACTTTTAAAAAAGTCCGCCGTCCGCCCGTTTGCGGACATATTCAAATTCCCCAAATCTTTCACTAAAGACCGGGTAGAGAACCCGGTCTATCAGTGAAAATCCGGCTCGTACACCCGGATGTGACGTCAGTGACGTCACATCTGGCACCTGGAACGCATAGTTCCTGGTTGTGCTACCCGGATGTGACGTCACTGACGTCACATCCGGGTTACGAGCCGGATTTTCACTGATAGACCGCGTTCTCTACCCGGTCTTCAGTGAAAGATTCTTCCTGCAGCGAGATCCCACCGCAGGAAGAATAGAGGGCTCCTTCTCGTCGGCGGACACGGCGGGTCGAACACCCTTACTGTCCGCCGGCGAGAAGGAGGGCAAACATGCTTGTTTGCGGCCGAACTGTCCGCCTTGCGGGCAGTTCAGCCATCACTAGTCATAAATATATAAACATAACATAAACAGTGGGAGCCATCACAGAATCCCATCCGGCTCCAAATCCGTTAAAAGGTGCATGCAGCCATCCTCCTGCTATCATCAATGCAAGGAAGTAATAATAAAAAAGTTCTAAATAAATTTCAGAATAAACTAGGCAAGTGCTAAAAAAACAATCTTTACCTTGACACTACCCTGGCCATAAATTGTTCAGTTCTATCATCCTTATTTTATTTCTGTTCTCTATTCTTGTCTATCCTAGTACATTTAAGCATGCTGTTACTTAGAAAGGCCATTGGGAAAATGGTAGAGCATGTCTGCAATATGGCAGTCCACTAGAAACACACATGACAGAATGACAAGCCAGGGAAGCAATTGGAACAAAGGAAAATAGTGTTGTGATCTGGACAAGGGCCTCAGAGAAAGCCCCGTCAGGCATTTAATGCATTATCAGAAGCTGACGATTTCAAAACATTCTTTTATGAATTTATTTTGTAGTAAAGCCTCCAAAAGTGAACCTTGGGATACAGATCTTACATCAATTAACCAGTTTCTAAAGTATACTGTCATGGGTGGATTATCAATGAGGCAATCCTTTTAAATCATTACAACCATACCTGTGACCAAAATGTATCTCTAGTGCTATTGAAACTACAAAAAATATGAGAAATACTCTGCTGGAGTCCACAGGGAGACCAAAACATGCAGCAATAGTAATGATCTCCTTGGCCCCTCATAGCTCTCTCTGATTTTTCCTGTTGACCTCCATATTACTATGTTCTCTTATAATGACAAGGAAGTCAGCAATCGGAGAGTAAGGGTTGCCCAAGAGATCCTTACGCTCAGTGCTGATCTCAGTGTTTCCCTGTGGACTTCAACAAACAACAAAAGGCTTCTAAAAACTGGAGTGGAGTTTGGGGCAATTCTTTTCCAAGTATGGATTCTTTAACAACTGTAGCGTATTGACAGGGTCACATTTCGCAGTCAGAGTGCTACCATTTGAAAAAGCCTGTCTGCATTGGATTCTGAAAATGTTGATAAATGTATAGATGAAGAACACATCAAAGCTACATTTTAGACCTAAATGGCATAACTAAGTACTCTTATATCTGTTTTTGGTATTGAAAATGGTCAACCATATGGTCAATGGTAACCCCCCCCCCCCCCCATATTTAAGCCCCACAAATGTCAAACTTAGAAAGAACTCAAGCACCTGCAATGTGAGCAAAGAGATCATCTGCGATAATAAGGCTCAAACCCTGTGAAGCACAGAAGTCAATCTTAAAATCTCTGCCTCACTCTTTACTCATAGACAAGCACTCAAAAAACACAGTTCTTCAAATAGTACTGGATAAGCTGAGACAGTAGTGTAATAAGGTCTAACCAAAATTAGAGCTGGCAGCAGAGGTATCAGAAAGGTCAGGCATAGTTGAGTCCAAGCATAGTGAGGGCAGGCTGCAGTTAGAGAACAAGGAACAAGGAGTCAGGAACAAAGCACAGGTGAAATTTCCAATAAACAGCCAAAAAGCTTACACCCAGCAGTAAACTATACGCTATAACTGGCATCAAAGCTATGCTAGGCAGAAAGTGAAACAGGTTATCTACCAGGTGAAGAGGATCACCTGGGGAGACACTCTGGATTATGCCAAGGCTGCAGGTGAACATGAAAATCTGGCATGGAATAGCATTCATAAACTGCAGTGACAAAAAACAGAATGTCAGTGCAATCCGCCTGGTTACCCAGATTGCATGGTAATGATGAAAGGGGAAAACAATGGTGGATGCATGTCTGTGCAAGCCATGCTGATAGCCTGGAGTTCTAACATCAAAATGTTGACTTGACTATAAACCTAATGTATACAAAAACTATTTGGTCACACAACCCAACATCAACAGTTTTGGCGATAATACCATATTCAGTGACTATTCAATTAACTCACAAATCAAAATATGTTGTGACCATCTCTAACCCATACAAGCAAATAAGATTTTTTAGCAAAGAATAGACATTGATACTCAGTGAAGATTAATAGAATACAGACTGTAGGAGGAGGTATGGACAGCATGCCTAGAAGTGACATCGCAGAGGAGGGGCATCTCCCCTTTCCATTATATGGCAAAAGTAGAAGTGATCAGGCCTCTTTCTCACAAGATCTTCCAACACTCTCTCCCCATTTACTGTATGGGTATCAATTAATGTTTTTCTTGTTACAACATGGTATGTCAGTTCTAAGTTAACACTGAGCTCTTAAAAGCTTTAAGGGACTCACTGGTGTATAGCTAACAAGGTGAAAAGCGTCAGTCCCCATTGAGTTGTTTTATCTACACTGATGGGTGCTTCCTGAGCATTACACCCGTGGTGCGCTTTGTTTTCTCCGACCTCCCTCCACCCCCTTACACATCCCTGGTGTCATGGACGACGCCTTGGGTGTGTTGAAAAAAGCTAGAGCCGCCTCCAAACTATGGAGGTCAATGGCACTGTCTCCCAGCCTCTATACTACTGCCTAACTACTAGAGCCCTATTTAAAATCCAGAAGAGAACTAATGTCAGCACAGAGGGTCAGCAAAGGCCAACCCTACCAAACCTAATAAGGCATAGAACCTGAACAAGGAAGTTAGCTGAGTGCATTCTGCTTTACGAAATTTACAAAAAAATACGTTTTTTTGGTTGAGGGAAATGGAAAAAATCAAGCACAATGATAATACTTTTTGGATAGACTCATTTTATTTGAGTTGATATTCAAAGCATTCAAGTTTATCGTTATATTGTGTGTGTCATAGAATGGTTTATCTTACTATAGAGGAAGAATGTCATATAATATTTGCTGAATCTTTAAAAAGATCTATTTTGCCTTAGAACCACAATGTCATCTAATTCTTTTTCCGAGGTTTATATCTTGAACATAATAGTAAAATGTCCACCCACATTACAGGTACTATAGATATTAATACTCTTCTTCAGTAATCAGAATGTTGATGTTGTTATTTGGGCAATAACTTTAATTGTATTTCAGCAAGCAGAAGGCAATTAAAAAACAAATTATCTAGAAGGAGCATGTCTTGTACAGACTATTTGCCCTGAAGCCAAGCCAAGAGTGAATTTATCTCTTTGCATTCTAATGTAAAGATGAATGCGCACAGCAAGGCTCATTATACGGACAATCTCCACAAAAGAACTTCAGTGGAAAACAATTCTCAGTGTTGCACGCTGTACTAAATACTTCATCTTCTACCAGTTTGCAGCAGGAAAACATAACAAATATGCTTTTCAATTTAAGTTCTGACTGGGTGGACAAAGTCCTTATGGAATCTGCAACATATAAATGTATGGTTAGGCCTGGAAGATATGTTATAAAAGAAACAAGGTTCAATAGACAAAAAGCCTAACCACTTAGGGAACAGAAAAGTTAGCTTTCTATAAATCATAGATGTTAACCTCTCCAGGCATCCTTAAAGTGGAATTAAAATAACAGTTCTGAGCCCTCAGAAATTCTGTTAGGGACATTTAACTGGACTTGTGATGTAATTCATTCTTACCACTTCCTATGTTTTAATGAAAGCTGGAAACACACCCTGGCATCTGCACGCATTTAGCTGAGGTAGATGTTGGTTGATCAATATAAGGATGGAAGCTAAAAAGGTTGTGGAACCCATTTATTACAGTGAGGTGCTAGTTTCCACTGCGTCTTTTATCCTGCATTCAGCTCGCTGCGATTGTGGAAAACATTACGTGGACACAACCCATCACAGTCAGTGGTCACAATCAATGATGTGTGACACATCTATTGCCATGGAAAAGCTTTGTGGTTTTTCAAATGAAAAGGGTGCTTTTTCACCAATGCGGTGATAAAGCACCCCAAACTGCCAGCAATCCACCTGCAAACCATGGGCAAAGCATGATGTGTCCATGCCGCCCTGTGGAAACATGCCCTTTTGATGTTAATAGTTGTAAACTGAACTTGAACCAAATAATATTACTAGAACATGGAGGTTCTACAACTTTCAAATCCTCCATCTTGTTTCCCAATCAATATCCGTTAAACATTCTAGGGTTGATGAAATAAGATCATTATGCTTCCTGTGTTGTTTTACATATCTTGGTATTTTCCTAATGTCCTTAAGTACTGAGAATAATTGGATGGAACAAACTTAGGTAGAATTTCAGTTAAATGTGACTAACTACTATTAGCTATACCTTGGCTAATGAGAATCTATACAATGTGCAAGTATTCATCGTATATCTGTACATATGGCAAACTTGCCTTGCAAATCATTACATTTCAATGTTGCAATTTTCATTTGTCCCATCCATTGCCAGCCTTCCATAGCTAGTTTTCTTTTGAAATTAAGAGTTGCCTCTTTGTTCAATACTTTTAGATCCTGGGTGTAATAATAAGTCTGATATCCTGTTAATATGCTTTATTGGGTAATCCACAAAAAAAGCCAAGGGTCCTGCACAAATTGTCAGTCCAAAGTAATGTACAGATGTATAAGGCAGGAGGCATGGTCAGGGACAATCCAATGTCAGGGCTGGCAGAGCTCAAGCAATATCACAAATCAGGGCGGTTTTGGCAACAAAGACTAAAGGATAGGTAAACAATTGGCTGGTGAATCTATTGCAGCTAATATTGTGTTTATATTTCTTGTTATCATGTTGTTACTATATGTTTTTGCAGATGAAGATGAAATACATCAGAACTCTGTGAAGCCCTTGTGATCTTTGCCAGCCAATGGGCAGCACATCTCAATGCTGACCCAAGGGATTAGTCATGATGCAATGTGTGGGATGAGGTTGTGTTTTTTTCGTGTGCCTATTAGTTTGTTATTGACTTTTTGATTTCTTTAAACAGCCTATTGTTGTTTAGGAGAAATAGTCTCTCTTTTTCATGCCATAGTCTTCTAAGAACTTGTTTGCTTTTTAAGCATCTAAAGGTAAAAAATTGTAAAGACAAAATTTTTTCAAATTGTAATCAATCATTGACTTAAAGTAGCAAGCGTGATTGTAGATACCAAGTGAAAATTTTGCCCTGTGACTTGATGCTTTTGGCTGACTCTACGTTGTAATGAGCCAGACCTGGACTCATTGTGAATGTTTACGCACATACGCCTTGGTAGGGTTAATAAGGCTGAGCTGGAATATGTGGCCATTTATCGGTGTTAGAACAATGACCGAGAGCGCATACAGACAATAAGAGATTATAATGAGACAAGACTCAAAACCCAATACCGTATGAAATGTGTGTGAAGTTAGATCAGAGTAAATCAATGGGCTAGTCAGTAACCTTTAACAGAAGTTTGATTTAGAAATATCAATTGAAGCTGCTGTTTAGCGAGAGCCAGAAATGTAACATCTATCCAGAAAATTTGATAGCTTTAGAATATGAGAATCAGCATGGAGACAGAGGGCAGATACAATGATAACAATGGCAAAAGTTTCTTAAGACTTTAGCTAAAGAATCTCATTTCCAGATAAGATAATGTGTATGTAAGGCAGGAAAAAGGAGCCGATGAAAAGCAGTCAAAATGAAATCTCAGTACATTAACTTTTTTAAAAGAAAGAACATAACCTAATTATCTAGGGCTCTTGTTTTCCTTTACCAAGGCACATCACATCTAATAGCTGCCTCACTGATTGTAATTTTCCTTCAATCTAGTGAGCCAAAGAATGTCACAAAGCTGATCCATGTTACCATGTTGTAATGGCGGCTGCTGTGTCCCGCTTTTCCCCTATTTACTGCTGCGGTCCTGGGCGCCGTGTTGATTGTGGTTGTGCTAAGATCTGGTCACAGCATGGTGGTTTCTGCAGTACTTCCTAAAGGACCAGCACATGTCACTCCCTTGGATATAAAGAATTGGCCATGTGTCTTGACCAAGAGATCCAGCCCTTCCTACTATGCCTCAGTGTCAATGTCAGTGTCTCTTGCTAAGACATGTGATTGCTATCTGTGTTCCTGTGTTACTGATTCATGCCTGTGTTATGAGACTCTGCTTCCTGTTTAACCCTTGCCTGCCTGTCTTGACTCTTCTGTTGCCAACCTGGTCCTGAACCTGTGCTGCCTGCCCTGAACCTTTGCCTGCCTAACGAGGCATAATAGTGGGTCTGTAACAGCTGTGCTGTGCGTCACTGTTCCCCTACTTAACGCTGCGGTCCTGGGTGCCATGTTCAACGATGATTGCGGTTATGCTGGGATTGATCTGGTAACAGCATGCTGTTGTTTTCTGCAGTACTTCCTGAAGACCTGCACGTGTCACTTCCTGAGATATAAAGGATTGGGCAAGTGTCCTGGCTGACCAATCATAGTCCTACTGCATGTATATAAAGGATCTAGCCCTTCCTACTATGCCTCAGTGTCTCAGTTGCCCCTGGTTATGACCCAGCCTGCTGACTACGCCTGTGTCTCTAGTACCTTTCCCGGGTGTCCTCTGGCCAGCTGTCTTTTGTGCCTACCCTCCCTCAAGAGATAGCAACTTGGTATTCCCCTCAGGAAAGCCTATCCCCACCTTCAGGGATATCGTAAGGAACGAGTGGCTTCACTTAAAAACACCCTTAGAGGAGGTAGGACTCGTGCCACAGTGGGTCCACACCTGCTGGTTCATGACACATGTGTTGTCTTTCTTCCTAGTTCATACATCAACATAGTTATAACGAGAAAGCTTGACTGTTCCTTCAGTAATATAAAATGGGAACATTCGAAAAAAAAAAAGGTTAAGCTCTATCACATGTAGTTTTTGCATAAATTAAGTTAAAAAATAAAGTCGAAATTACGATTTTCAAAATTTTTACTTGACTTTAAACCTCATTTGTGCAAAAAGCGTTTGTGTTAGAGACATACTTTCTTTTTTGGAGTATACCCCCAACCCTTCTGTACAGAAAGATTGGTGTTGATACCATGTTTAGGGGCTTTACAATTAACACGAAATCGGTGAAATGGCCGAATTTTACAAAAAAAATCTCTACTCCCTGATAGAATACATAGTGATTGGAAGGTTTAGAAAGGTCCTCATCTTACATGTATAGTAAGATAGTAAGGTGTATGGGGGCCTTTAATGTGGAAGAAAAAGCAGGGACCTGAGAAGACAAAATATAAACCCCAAAAAATTGTAAATATAAAAGTTGTAAAAAAAATGTTGCTATATGGAAGTCATTTTCTCCGCTTGGCAAAACCATTATCTTAATCTCTTTTTTGGCATCCATCAATGAGCTTTTCTACGTTGCATCAACACATTTATTTATAGAGGAGCTTGTACAACTTTATACAGTCCACATTGCAAAGTGTTTGCTTAGTAACAGTCAAAACAGATAAGTTACGTATCCACTTTTACCATCAATCGCCTCAAAGGAGTTACAAATTACAGCCAGTGACTTTCCCATAATTTTAAAGCTAGCTCATGCAGTAGTCAAGCTGTTCATGTTTGCAAACCACACAAGCACCCTTAACCCAACTGCTGCTTTATTGACACAATCTTCTCCTTTCCTACTGCTTGTAATTGAATCTCCAACTGCTTAATTGGAAATGGAATGACTGTGTAACCTTATTTGAAACATTTTAGGGAGCAAGTTGGAATAGCAAAGCTCACTTTTAAATACACAATTCTATTAATAAATGTGGTAAATGGGAAATCTCTTTCCTTGGACTGTAGTTGTTGTAATCTCCTCTGTAAATGTATACAAATACTTATTATGTTTAAATTACTATGAGCTCATAAGATATATTTATTACTGTAAACCAAGTGTAAGAGCTTTCAGAAAGTATCAGCAGGGCATAGTTAAGATGAAGAACATTGTTTTATGGTGAAATATAAATCTTTTTTTGTTTCTTTGTTTTATCTTAAGAAACTGAAAATATATCCAAGGGCAAAAATAAATAAATAAAAAGGTATGTTATAAATTAACAATATTTTTAAATTAACTAGTGTAGTCTTTAAAAACTTAGCCTTTACCTGATGTTCATTAACCTTGAACTCTGGGGACTATTCTGCTCACCATCAGAGATGGTAACTAAGACGAGGAAATTTCTACATGACAATGCAAGAAAAAATGTAAATTGTAAAGAATTTATTATCTATTTTTAAGAGAGAGAGAGGATTGAGATAGGCACAGGTGAGCAGAGATATTGCCTTGAAATGTCTATACCATGTTGTTCTTCAGTGGATGTGGATGTTTACAGTAACTTAGTTGTACTATTATTTTTTCTTTTGGTTATTATGTAACATTCTTAGATTGACAATAAAAATAAAAGAATGTGTCAATGACAAGATGGATTCAAAGGACAATAAATTATTTAATAATAATTATGAATTATTATTATAGAATAAGAAATACATATGGCAATTTTCACTGCAATACACTTATCTCTGCTCTTGAAAAAGGCTTCCTTCTACCTATAAAAATTATACTGTATACTTGATACTGTAACAAGCAGGACCATGGATAGTGAACTAGGACTCAAACACCAGGGTTGATTGAATGGTTCAACTTTTATTGAAACAGCAACAAACAGCAGCAAATTGGTAACTAAGTTAGGCAGAAAAGTATAGATGGAACCAGAGGGAGGTACATGGGT
>CM070041.1:15749874-15762945 GCA_036250615.1 Ptychadena robeensis
TACTCAAGTCAGCTGAGGGGGGTCCACTCACCTCACCTGAATTGCCATGCTGAATGCTTCCATCTTCTGCGATCTCTCTGAGTTCCTGTCAGCTAAGTGCTTCCGTGTGCTTCACAATCAGCTGAACAATAACAAACTCCACACTGCCATCTAGTGGCCAGTTACTAGTACAGATACAATACTCCATAGTGTTCCAAAATAAGAATTTCCTTTCACAACCCATCCTGTAATTATAATAATCCTGTGTTCTCTTAAATTTATTGATGATGTGGCACTAAGATTAATCCTGTTTGATTAATTTCTAGGGGCAATGGTGCTTTCTCTATATTTTCTCATTTGGAAAACTCCACTATCTGACTGCATTTCCCACCCTCAGCTTATACCCGAGTCAATATGTTTTTCCAGTTTTTGTAGATAAAATTAGGTACCTCGGCTTATACTCCGGTCGGCTTATACTCGAGTATATACGGTACTTGGTCAAACCAGATAATACATCAGTCAACCCAATAAGATAACTCAAAAAGATTGGTCAGAGGGGAGACAACTGGAGTGATTTTTTATTTATTTATTTTGACGAGCTGACTTTGTGAGTTATTTGCAAAGCCCCATTACCAAATTTGTTGTAGATTTAGAGAAGGGTTGTGGGAAAATGAAAGAAAAGCTATTGCCCTGGAACATGTAGTTTTTGCATGTTCAAAGTTGAGTAAAAATGTTATAGTTTATAATTCAGCTTAACTTTGAATGTAATTAATGCAAAAACTACATGTACTAAAATATACTTTCTTGATGTTTCCACAACCCTTTCTTCATCTCTTACAATTTCATTGATGGTACAGGGCCAGGTGACACCAGTTGGCTCCCTAATTGGTGTGAGGAGGCCCTATATAGGCACCCATAATAGGCAGGCATAACTTGTTTGCTGCCTGATGAGATATCTATGAGTGTAGCTTATATGTAGGATCATCTTCAATGGTTTAAGGTTAGGATTGAGCCGTATAGATATTGAATTAGAGGATAGATTATATCAATTTCCTTCCGTAATATTTCATAGAAACTGGGGTTGTGGTCGATCTCTAGGAAATGGGAGATTGCTGATGCCTATTTAGGTAGATATTTTGGATCTGCTTGCAATATGGTGTGGGAATGTTGCCCCACTGTAAGATTTTTTTTCCTATATTGATTGAAGGGTGCACTGTCCTACTGTGTAACCAATTATATAACCTATTTGTTATGTATAGGTGGACCCATATTCATTTCTCCTTGTGTGTCCCCCTTGTTTCCCCTCATTAAAATTAGGAGATTGGGGTCTGGGTTCCAGGTACATTAATATTTACTTTACCAAGTTATCAATAACTTTATCAAGATATAAGGGGTGTGGCACATGATCATACAGTCCTAACTCATTTCTCCCTCTCTCTCACTCGCTCTACACATTTACTTCACCAATCTGTTTTATACAGTATTGATTATGTGTTAAGGCGCTCATATAAAATTTATGATGATTATTGTTGTCACAGGGAAGCTGCCCATTAGGGCCGCCCAAAGTTTAATCATGGTGACCATGTGATATTGCGTGTATTAGGTGATCCTCCTCACGCTGGATCTCCCCCATCCAAGCCTAGTATATTCAACCTTTTTTAATATGCGCACCTTCTGTTGACTTTGTATGAATATCCTGTACACTCTACCTCCATGTTAGAAATAAGTGATTTTTGTATGATATATAATTTATTTATATTTTTTTATTCATTTTTTGCATGTTTGTAATATGTGCAATATGATGATATAATTTATATTACAAGGCTCACAGCTGATATTCCCTGTTAATGCCCAAATTGTTGATATGGATTTTCACTTGACTAGTTCAATTTCCAGAAGTCATGACTATTTTGATATTTTACTTATGTATTCACTTATTTTTCAGGTTGAATGATGCACTTTTTGCCTCTTTATGGAATAATAATGATAAAAGACAATATCTCCAGAGGAAGCCTCTTCAACCTTCTGGGCATTGCGCACGTGGCACGGTTTTTTTAGACCGTGCCATGGGCAATTGCGGCAGAGCACGACATGCTCCGCCATGATTGCCTGCCCAGCCTAAGGTTCTAAACATAAATCCGGCATCACTGGAGATGCCAGACTTATGCTGAAAAAAGGCGACGCCCCTCTATTCACATGGAGGTCACAGGTGACGCAATCGGGGGCAGACCCAGAAGCATCGGCACACATGTCGATGCTCCAGACCGCCTGAGGAATCTGGCGGTATCTAGAGTGTTTCTTTAGTTAACTGAAACTCAGCCCGAGTTAAATCGGGCTAAATGCTCACAAGGTTAAAGAGGGTGAAACGCATCGAGAGAGTTACCAACTGAGTCGACTGTTTTCATAATATGTTGAGGCAATTTGTGATGAAAAACCTTTTATGCATTAAGATTGTGTGCATACATACACGTGTCAGCGATTTTATTTGCTTTTAATTTTGATCTTAATAAAACTATAACTTTGTCCTGTATAACCTAGATTATTGTGCTTTTAAACTCCCTGGGGCTAGCCACCCCGGGCTAGCCACCCTGTGTTTAGGCTGGGTCCATCTGGCCTACTAACAATATTGTGTGCTACTGTTCGTGATGATACCCTGCTAATGGGTATTTCAATGAACTCTCAAATGAACTAGTTGAAATTTTGCGGCCAACACTAGTGTAAATCAGGAAAACAGGTGCTCATGATCATGTGAATACTGGGCTTCTAAATTCTGCTCGGCCACCTATTACATGATTATATGACAAGAGTGCAAATATGGTGGGATCATACAAAAGTTAACATTAAAGTACGTTTGAGAGTTCAGAGATTTAAATCTTAAGCTAGCCATACACGTGTCGGATTCCATGTCCGATCGATTCATCATCCGATCGATTCCGGCGATTCTGCCGGGAATCGCAGGTGTGATCAATCGGCCAATTAAGAGTATCCATCGCAGCATACCCCCTTGTCCAACGGATTCCGGGACGATCCGTGTCCGATTGTCCATCTCACAACTGGCAACTCCCCCTGATCCGGACAGAATAGCATGAGAAAGACCAACATGTTGGTTCTCCGTCGGATCCGATTCTGAGCCCCTGATCAATCGGACGTGATCGATCGGACCAGGTGGGCTGCATGCGATCCGGTGCGAATCCGACACGTGTATGGGGGCCTTTAGTCAATATCACATTGTTACTACACTTTGCTATCTGGTTTGCAGCTGATGCATGGTAAGTTACCAAAGCTAACTAAATGTTGCTCCCAATCTTTTTGGATCTGCACCGAGGGTCCATATACAAACTATTCTACATAAATTTTTCTTTGCTAGGATTACTGTACATTGATCTGTAAGTCTTTATTTTTCCTGACCTTCTACAGATGTTACTGTTGGTATTGCCACATCAGTCAACCATATCAATTCCTTCTCAATAACTGTTTTATTAGAAGTTTATTTTTGTCTTTCTGAAGAAATTTTGTTCCCAGTCACCTTTACTTCCTTCGATCACAAAATGTTTGATGATAGTGTTTCTTGGCAGCTTCCCAAAGTCTTATTTTCATGGCTTTAGTGATAGTCCTCCCACATAATATTTCTCCATTAGAGATGGTCAATGAGATGGCAAAATTTAGACATTAGTATGCAAATGGAAAACAACTTGTATTCAGACTTAAATTGAGGCAATCCAGTATACCAACTGCTATCTTTAATTGGCTCTACATACAGTCTACATACAATAAGCATGGTACTATGAGTAATATTGAAATTCCATCATCAATGCTAAATGACCACACATCCCCTGCATCATCACTGATATCAAGGAGGCCGATGCAGTGAGAGCGCTGCAACATGTTCCTCTGGAAAGGGTAAGCAATATTAAGTGTAGCTTAGGGGTTATTGAATTTGGTAATTAACCTCCCTAGTGATTCCATATTTTAGGAAACCCACTGCTCCAAGCATATCAAAAATACAAAGGATTACATTGTTTCTGCCCACTCTCATCCCCCCTACATATCTATTTATGATGGCGGGGATGTGAGGACCAGGGATAATAGTACTGGTGAATGGCGCAGGCACCCCCCGCTTACCCAGAGGGGGGGTTTAAGGGAGGTGGCTCCAGCGATGAGTACGGCGGACAACTACCCAGATGGATGGCACTGGTACGGCTGCAGGACAAAACAACCACGAATGTAGCGGACTTACCACTATTTTCAGTGAAAATCTACGCCGAGCTTCACTCGGGAATATAGCCAGGGGGTTAAATTCTACCCCCAGCCATACTCTGGAATACCGCTAAGGGGGTTAAAAGGATTTCTTTGTACCTTTACCACACCCCAACCTGTAATAAAACAATGTAGAGTTTTAATGAGGTCGTTCTTCTGTTTCATTCTACTGTAAGCATGTTCCCAGAACACTTACAGCTTCAAGTACATGACTGGCACATAATGTTGCTCTCCTTGCCCGAACTTAAATGCTGCTGTTCAGAGCATAGAAGATGTAAAGCATTAAGACAGATTTGTAATATTAAATTATTGTATTAATTTTTCCTTTTTTATATTTCTGTTTTAAAGAACTATAGATAAATAATAATCTCTTCAAGCTTACTTTATACATTTTGTGTTTCTTAGAATTAGGTTACATTGCTGTCTACTCATTCCTTTTTAAAGCATTCTGTCAGATAATATATTTTATTGGTGACATAGTTAAAAAAAATAGACACCAGGGTAATTTATTAAAAAATAATCACAGTGCCAACATTATTGGTCTGTTTATTGGCTGGATGGTGTATTCAGTGTCCATTTTACTTTTCATGCAGTTCTGCTGCTTTTAAAAACGCATTAATCTAATTTCAACGTAATCAATACTATATTAAAGAAACTGTAAAAGTCATATTAATATGAAGGAATGCAACACTCATCTCTCCGAATACCTTTGTGCTGTGTGTAGTGTCAGCATTTTCAATTAATGCCAAAGCTTTCATTCTGAATGTGATATATATATTATATTATATATTTCTTATATCTACTGTTACAGTGGCTTGAAAAAGTATTCACATTTTGTCCCATTACAGCCACAAACATGAATACATTTTTGTGGAATTCCGCGTAAAAGACCAATACAAAGTGGTGTACACGTGAGAAGTGGAACGAAAATCATACATGATTCCAAATAAATAACTGCAGAGTGGGGTGTGCGTAATTATTCAGCCCCCTTTGGTCTTAGTGCAGTCAGTTGCCCATATACATTGCCTGATGAGTGCTAATGACTTAAGAGTGCACCTGTGTGTAATCTAATGTCAGTACAAATGCAGCTGCTCTGTGACGGCCTCAGAGGTTGTCTTAAAGAATATTGGGAGCAACAACACCATGAAGTCCAAAGAACACACCAAAAAGGTCAGGGATAAAGTTATTGAGAAATGTAAAGAAGGCTTAGGCTACAAAAAGATTTTCAAATCTTTTAGGGAGAGTGGCAAGAAGAAAGCCATTGTTAACGAAAAAGCATAAGAAGTCCTGTTTGCAGTTTGCCACAAGCCATGTGGGGGACACAGCAAACATGTGGAAGAATGTGCTTTGGTCAGATGAGACCAAAATGGAACTTTTTGGCCAAAATGCAAAACGTTATTTGTGGCGGAAAACTAACACTGCACATCACTCTGAACACACCATCTACACTGTCAAATATGGTGGTGGCAACATCATGCTCTGGGGGTGCTTCTCTTCAGCAGGGAAGCTGGTCAGAGATAATGGGAAGATGGATGGAGCCAAATACAGGGCAATCTTGGAAGAAAACCTCTTGGAGTCTGCAAAAGACTTGACACTGGGGCGGAGGTTCACCTTCCAGCAGGACAACAACCCTAAACATAAAGCCAGGGCAACAATGGAATGGTTTAAAACAAAACATATCCATGTGTTAGAATGGCCCAGTCAAAGTCCAGATCTAAATCCAATCGAGAATCTGTGGCAAGATGTGAAAACTGTTCACAAACGCTGTCCATCTAATCTGACTGAGCTGGAGCGGTTTTGCAAAGAAGAATGGGCAAGGATTTCAGTCTCTAGATGTGCAAAGCTGGTAGAGACATACCCTAAAAGACTGGCAGCTGGAATTGCAGCAAAAGGTGCTTCTAAAGGTTCACTAAACTTGATAATTACATAAAATCATGTGAAAAAAATGAGAAACACTCCAATTAAATATTTATAGTTATTCCTTAAGTGTTCACATGTTTGTATTGGATCTTGTTTTTATTTATCTCCTGAAAAGAAAGTGATTTAATTGCAACAAACATGAGATTTGGTTTACTCATTAATGGAGAAAATGTTAGGATACACTACCCTCTAATAGGTAGAAATAACTGCAGTAAGACACTTGCTGTATACATCTCTGACAACAGTCTAAAGCTGGGCATAGACGTTTAGATTTCCCAGCGATCAATCTTTTTAAGGATCCTGCATGGGATCGCACACTGCACCATGTGCACCATTCCTGGTCGATTCCTTCCCACGATCGATCATGGATCGTCCAATCTCCAGCTCGCAGCTGTTCTAATTGTAAACGATCGACTACATTTTACAGACAGGTCCGAGACTTGTTCGATCAATTTTACATGCGATTTAGGGTCAAACCGATCGATTGATTACTTTGTGCATGCATTGATTTGTGATCGATCAGGCGATCGATTCCGGTGATCAATCTCACAGAAATCGCACGGAAAATTGAGACGTCTATGCCCAGCTTAAGGAAGTTTTTTTTTTCACTGTGGAACAATGCAACTTAAACTATCATGACAAATATTCACTATATGAGAATCCGCAAATTTCGCTAATAAGACGGTGGATATTCGCAATGTCGAATATTCGCCATATTATGCATTGGGAAGCTTATGGCCATGCATTGCGAGTTTATATTTGCAATGCGAAAATAAATACCACATGGCCATTCATTTTGGTAAGGTAATTACAATGTGATTATAAATGCGAATATATTTTCGCAACTCATGGCCATACACTCAAATTGCGAATATTAGTAGAATTTTTTGCAAAATATTGTGAATTAGACTATTGCCTATGCAGCTCATCACTGTTCAAAATAATTAACATTTTAACTCATCTATGCTAAGAACATAAGTCCAGAAGTCCTGGTCTTTGTCTACGAACGGTTTGGCAAACTTCAGTCTGGCTTTGATGTTTCTCTTAGAGAGCAAAGATTTCCTCATTGCACAATGTAAGTTGAAGTCATTATTATTATCTTTTATTTATATTATGTAGCACTGTACATAGAAATAAGGTGACCATACACAGATAGATTGTGGCCATGTATCGCGTTAATAATAATTGCAATATGATAAAAAATATCGCGTGTGACCATTCATTTTAAATATAATTGCAGTGCATAGCCATGCAACTCATCACTACTGTTACATGATAGAAAACACTATACACTATTCACTGTACAAACTTTTACCTTTTTGTTTATTCTTTTGTACGTGAATAGAAAAACTTGTAAAAAAAAAGCAGAGTTTTGTCCCACTTGTCACTTTAAGGGTGCAGTCCAACCTCATGCCAAACTAAAACATAACACCTGACATTTAAGAAACTGAAATCTCTGCTTGAATACATAAAATGTTATTACTAAACATTAACGATATTACAGTGAAAATAAAGGGTGGCTCAGTGGTGAAGAAATTACCGAAACACGTTTTAAAACACATAATCTTTTCTTTTAATTAATTTTTAGTTAGCATACATTAAATATTTAGTTAGCATACTTATGATCTCATTTACTTCTCTTCCAACTAATCTCTACTTTCTTAACGTCTACCACTAATAACTATTGTTTTTGGCTCCTTTCATGCTGCAATTTCTATTAGGAACATGTTTTTATTTACCTTTCTTATTATCTTAGGCTTAGTTTACACTGTTGGTTCTCAAGCTGGAGAGAAACGACTCCCTGTAATCGTCTGCAAAATAGTGCAGGTGGAAATGGACCATAACTTTACAACAACTTAGTCACAGATACAGCTTTTTTGGGTTTAGATAGATTTAAATACAGATGTAGACTTTAACAAGCCTTTCTACATGCACTCCAGCAATGGCATGGCATATTTTGAAAACCAACACCATTCATGTATATTTGGGCTTTTAAGGCACTAATCATAGTACTTGACTATAAATAAACTTAAAAAGTCTTTATTAAATACATATGGACCAATACATGTTAAGACAGATTCAAGTTACAAACCATTATACTGTATATTACACTGCATTTGATATGCTATTCATCGTGTCCCCCTGTATGCAACATGTTTCGCCATGTCCCAGCTTCTTCAGGGAAACTTGAGGACACTTATCCAAAGCAAACAGTGTCTTGGGTAGTATGGCCAGAGATGTCAAAACCCCTACATCTATTTGAGGCACCCAGTGGAAAGCAGGCAGTGGGGGGCCAGAGTTCAAGCCCTGTGACGTTAAACTCTGTCTCTTGTCCTGACAAGCACCTATGGAGTAACCAGCAGAGGATCAGCACTGGCAATGCCCACCGTACTGGTGGGGGTCCCCTTTATAGAGACCCCACTTTAAATCTTTCACTTTATTAGTTATTTGTGCTTCTGCACTTGTTAAAGGCAGGAATCAATCTTGCAGACTAGTAATCCCCATCAGTTAATGTAGGTGTCCCTTGTTTCAGATTATTGAGGCTGAGCCTACTGGAAGTACTGCTCTCTCTGTCTGCAGAGTGATTTTGAGGGGTGTGGCACTGACCAGAATTTAAGAGAGGGGTATTTGTTTTCTTGCATACATGACTACATGGCATATCCCAGCCAGGTTTCCAAATAACAGTAGGGAACCATGTTTACATACTGTGTGTTGGAACAGCTACTTGTAGAGACCATCAAAAGTCTAAGCCACAAAGTCACGAAGCAGAAAAAAAAAATTGTATTCAAGAATATAGCATGGTCACTCTATAGCAGAAGAAGACTTCACAGAAACCTAAATGCTGTATGGGCCCAGCATCTTTTTTTTTTTTTGAGAAATCCTGTCAAATGTTGGAGTTTTCCAATTTCAACTTGAAACTAAATATATTTATTTTTATATTTAATAACTAAAAAAATTACTTATGAAAATAATATCATCCCCTACCCTATGAAATGAGTACAATGGTCCCCCAGATCTCTTACCCATCCCTTAAAGCATTTAAAATATACAACCGCTAATTAAATTAAATAGCTAAATATTGATTATTAATAAATTAATAATACATTATTAAATTATAAACAAGCTTACAAATAATGTAAATCCATTCTGCATTTCCTCTCGATGCCATGGTCCTTGAAGTCCACTCTAGATCTGTGCAGCTACTCCTGGCCAGGTCTAGATTATAAACACTTGCTCAGCCCCATCCAGGTTTCCAAATATAGATAAACATGCCCTCAAGTAACCTGTAAGACATGCACAGTAGTGTGGGAATTTTTTACCATGCCACCCAAATATTTGGGCACTTGGGCACAATTTAGACATTTTTCACAAAGATTTGTTGAGATATTTTGAGGGGACAGCGAATGTACATTGTTATACAAGTTGTAGACTGACTATTTTACATTGTATCAAAGTGGTATATCTTTTTTGTTGTCACATAAAAAGATATAATCAAATGCTAACCACAATTTGAGGGGTGCACTTTTGTGAGATACTGTATGTAAGATTTTAGTGGTTGGGTTTACACTTTAACAAGCAAAACATCAATAGACTAGTACACTACAGTTACACCTAGACAAGAAAATATTATACTATAATTCAGTATGAGTACTTACTTTAAAACCAAACATGGCAAATGAATTTCATGCAATGCCAGACAAAAACTAAAGAAAAAAAAAACTTTTCCCCCATGACTACCTGAATGAGTTAAATGAAATGCTCATTTGTGTATGTGGGTGTAAGAATGGGGCTTGGTTCTTTTATTCTTTTTACTTCTGTTTACTTCTCTCTTATATTACCTAAGCTGCCTCTTTACCTCTGCTCATCATTACAGTGCCTTTGATTCTGAAGTTAACCTCTACAACTCAAGGCCAGTTGCCCAGCATTGTATGCAAATACCTACCATAGCCTCAAATACTAGAGTCAGGCAAAAAAGAATTAGGGATCAGGCAAGTAGATGTCCCCATATATTACCATGAGCTTTTAACCCTACACTGCAAGGGTAGTTGTCCCTGGAGTTTAGCTTAATATCATATTGTTATTTGGAAAGGAACGCTCACTTACGAGTTCCAGATAATGAATTTGTACACCACTGAAATTTTTATTGCTACAGTCCTGGGCCCCACACATATAAAAATAGCAATATATTCTGAGCACTACCTATGCTCTTCCAGAACCAATCCATTACGCTAGCTAATAAGTTCATTCTTTAGTGTGTCCTCCAAACAAATTTATTGCGGATTGTGCTCCTATACATTTTATCTTCTCAAGTTCGAAACAGCCAGGTTCAATTGCCTCTTACCATACAGAAGCGTTTTATGCCGGAATAATACAATACATACATTTTATTAGACTAAACTGGGAAAAGCAAGCATTGAAAGCACCCAAGCTCATCCAGACTCACATTTTTTGCAATTTGAGAGGAACAAACAGCTCGAGCAGACTCTGCAACTAAATTACAAGGTAGGACTCTCGACCTGAAAAACAATTTTCTTGCAGGAATGGCGTTTTGTTGAAAGCGATATGAATCTGTGCCAGATTAAAATGTAAAGTGTCATAACAGATTAAACCTTAACACAACTGAGAAAACCAAGTTGTATAATGTGTTTGTCCAGAATAATTGCTTTATAATCATTTAAGTTTATCAGAGTTTCTAAAGTATGCCATGGAAGTTGGAGAAGTAAAGTGTCCCTGTCATTCTCGTGGTCTGTGTGATACTAGAAAAAAAGGGAAATGTATTTTATTACTTATGTATATTTTTCGACTGTATTTATAAGTATCCCCAAAAAAAGTTATATTAAAGGCTTGTTTTAAAGTTTATGTTCTTGCGCTCGCAGTCTGTTGTACACAGTTTAGTGGTATTAGCCCAGCACAGTTTGGACTACAGCAGTGGTTCTCAGCTTGTGGGTTGGGACCCCCTCGGGGGTCGAACGACCAGTTTTACAGGGGTTGCCATGTTCCTTAAAAGAATCAGAATGGGGTGGAAAGTTAAGAGGGACAGTAAAGTGGGCTTTACTCTACCTCCTAACTTCTCTCCCCACACATCATCACAAGGGGGACATTATATTCACCTTATTGTGGTATTTGGAACATGGAAGTGACACTCCAGGCTGACACTTTTGTATTCCAAATACAGGAGGTGACACTTTGCGATGTTACTTCGGGGGTCGCAGATCTCAAAAGGTTGAGAACCCCTGGACTACAGAATATATCTTCTTCTACTATAGAGATGGGGGGTTCTGTAGACTTAATACACGTTCTGCTATAGGCATAAGTGAATAGTACTACCAATATTTCCTGTTCAAGTATAACCATACAATGCTAAGTAGCTAAATGGTTAAAGCAAAGGCCACAACATGCATTGTTTATTAGATTTTGCGATGTGTCACGCGTGGCTAGTGGCTAGTTTTTCTTTATCACCCTTCCTTACTTATTTTTGGGAAAGAGGTTGCAGTAGTTGGGTTGGGTGATTTATGAAAGCTTAACATCCTTTGTGAAGAAGGTTTTAAATCATAACTCTGAGGAAGTGTTAAAACTACATTTGCACTGGTGCTCCCTCTACATTGTAAAAGTACAATTTTCTGTATCCGTGTGTATGAATTGTCTGTGTCCGCTGAGGTTAGCGCCAGGTGAAACCATTTCACTCCCAGGGGAGAGGTGACACTAAACTTTTTTAATGAAAGTATTTTTTTTAAAACAAGGGCTAATGGACTTGCATGTCAGATAAAGGACTCCAATCTTCCTCCAACATCACAGCTTCAATCTTGGTGGGATATATGCACACAGCAATTTGTATTAGACTTTCTCTGGCCACATTTTTCAGGTTCCCAGTTTATGTAGAAACTACAGATCCTTCCAGTGGATGTATCGGGTGCAGTACAGTGATAAGTTTGCAAGCATCCCCCAAAAGACCACATTAGAAACATATTGGTCATGTAACCTATACACATCAAATGGCTCTTCTGCAACTGATTGCCTCCTTTGACCTATTTCTTGTATTCCTAAAGCCCCCATACACATTTAGATTTTCAACCGATTTTTTAGCTGATGGACCGCCGTGCACGCGCGCGCTGGAAATCTAGAGCCTAAAAGTGTAATTCGCCAAATCGGTCTACATTATCAGCATGTATGAGTGACAAGAGCCCAACAGGATAAACAACTCAAGGATCATCAGAATCTTTTTATGGAGCAAATAATTATCTCCCATTACCAACATATAGTCATCAACTGCAAGTTGCTTAGGTTTGTCTCCTGTGCAGTTTTACCCATGTAACTATGATTTGAGATAATAAAAAAAGAGGATCAAATTATTTTGTTACAGCATGATAAAATCCACTGTAAGCTTGTAATCATACTTCAAGTAATTAAACATATACTGAGGAATTACAGCCTGTGATAAGATGAAATTATGTAAACTGCAACCTATTCCTTGTACATTAACTGCTTCATGGATTTCTATAGATCAGCTCTGTACATAAAATTACTGACCAGTAAAATGAATAATTTACAATGGCATCTGTCAAAGAGGGAAATATATTGAGCAGCAGGTATACAGTCAGTTCTTGAATCTTCGCGAATTTCCGAATTGCCGATATTTGCAATTAATATTTGAAAATCCGAATATTCCCGATCATCACTATTAGTGAGGTGCTCTGTAGGGATTATCTCCTCACTCATTTCCCATAAAAGGGATATGAATTGGTCAAAACAATACGGTAGATAAGTTAAATAAGATAGAACCCAATAAATAATGTGGATAACAAAGACGGATTGAAAAGTACCCATTTCTCCCTATAAAGTGTCCGGTAGAAAGCTCAAAGGAGAGTGAAACATGTCAATAGTGATGGCCGAACATCGGCCAGGACTGTCCGCGAA
>CM070041.1:15763045-15776412 GCA_036250615.1 Ptychadena robeensis
AATTTCTAATTCCGCGTTCCAAAAACCAGAAGTGATGTCACTTCCTGTATTTGTATGTAGTTGACAGATAGGCAATCAATGCTTAATTTGTCAATTCATGAGAGAAGGATGAAAAGTATTTGCAGCGCGTCACTTTTTTCCATATTTTGTTATGTTATAGTCTTATTACAAAATGGATTTAATAAATGTTTTCCTCAGAATTATGACGAGAAAATTTTTTTTGTTGAGATTTTGTCAAATTTATTAAAAGAAACCTGAGAAATCACATAAACATATGTAATTACAGCCTTTGGCCGGTTTCACCCATTCCACTTTGCAACACCTCTTAAGCTCCATCAGGTTGGTTGGGATGCATCGGTGAAGCCATTTTAATATCACTCCAGAGATGTTCAATCAGATTCAAACCACCACCATTCTCCACAGTAGGGATGGTATTGGCCTGGTGATGAGCGGTGCCTGGTTTCCTCCAAATGTGACTCCTGGCAGTCACACCAAAGAGTTCAATCACTGTCTCATCTGACCGGAGAATTTTGTTTCTAATGATCTGAGAGTCCTTCAGGAGCCTTTTTGGTGGGCTGCCATTTTACTAATAGTGGCTTTAGTCCGGCCATTGCACCATACAGGTTCTACCATACAATGGGTTCTTGGTCCCCTCCCTGGGGCCCTTCTTCCCAGATTGCTCAGTTTAGATGTCTGGCCAGCTCTAGAAAGAGTCCTGGTGGTTTGGAACATCTTCCACTAACAGATAATGCAGGAGTTCATTAGGATCTTCAAAGCTGCATAAGTTTTTTGTAACCTTCCCCAGATTTGTGCCTCTAGACAAATCTCAGAAGTCTACAATTGTAGAGGAGTGGTGCAGGGCTGACTGTTTGGCACCTGTCTGGGTGGGGACCCTAGGGAGTATGTTACCTAGGTCACAAGGTGCTGGCTGTGCGGTTGGCACGCTTTTCCCTCTTCCTCTCAGTGGGTAGCCATTTTGGCCTTGTTGTGGGGAAATTACACTGGCGCAGCTTACTGTGGGTCAGCCAGGCATCCTGGTCCAGACAGGCGATCAGCGGGCTTTGCAACACAGAGGAACGTTGGTGATAAGTATAATCACGACAAAGTCCGTTCATACGCTTAATAACGAAATGTCCACACACCAAACCAATTCTGGTCCCAGAGGTGGGGCAGCATCTTAGGACAGTTATATTGCAACACAGGGTATCCACTGTGGCCTGTCCCTGGGAAGATGTCTCTGTGCCCATGGAGTGCCCATTACACTACACAGACAATTCTTTTGACTTCATGCTTGGTTTATGCTTTGACAACTGTCCACTGTTGGAACTTATATATACATGTGTGTGCCTTTCTAAATTATGTCCAATCAATTGAATTTACCACAGGTGGACTCCAATTAAGCTGCAGAAACATTTCAAGGATGATCAGAGGCATCAGGGGAAACAGGAAGGATCTATGCTCAATTATGAGCTTCTGCAGCTTTATCCCCTGAGCCATCGGAATGTTTGCTTCAGTAGCTTGTTGGATACCTTGTACTTAGAAACTTGTTACCTAGTTCTTGTGAACCCTTGGCCCCTTCCATGGACTTCCTATAAAAGCCAGGTCCCAACTGTCAATGCCAGATTATTGTGCTTCCAGCCAGTACCTTGCTTCCTGTTTTTTTCCTGCTCGTTCCTTTATCATCTTCATGTACCGATCCTTGGCTTTGACAACCCGACTACTCTTCATCTAGCCCCTTGTGACTCGACACCACTGGCTTTCGACCTATGCTTGCTTTCACCATGCTCCTGCCTGCTGCCTCTCGCTACCTGTTGATCCTCTCATTACTTGAGTCCCTGTTTCAGCTACTGGGCTCCGAACCAGACTGCAGATCGTTACAGCTTCATGGCAAAGACTGTGAACACTTATGTTAATGTGCTTTCTCAATATTGTTATGGGGGTTTTATGTTTATTTTTTTAGGTTTTCATGTTGTCATTATGGGGAAAATAAATTAATTTAATCCATTTTGGAATAAGGCTATAACATTACTAAATGTGAAAAAAGAGATGGTGGATATTTGGTGGTGAATATTTTCATGATGCACTATGCTGGAAAATGTATTCTGTTGGCCAGCATGTGCAGATATCGGAGCTCTGAGATTGGTTGAAATTTTTTTCTACTGCAAAATTCCAAGCACAGTGACAGAGTTCTTTTTAGAACACATTATCAGTTCCTATTTAGAACACATTATCAAATTATAAACGTCTTCTAAAACAATAGAAAAAAATCCATGTATTTATGTAAAAATTTCTGTATTTTTAAGACGACCCCTAACTTTTCCATTTAAAATATAGAATTTGGAAAAGTCGAAGTTTTATGGTCAGAATAGCTTCCCTTACATTTTGTGAGAACCTTATGCCATATTCCTCAAACCTAAAGTTCAATTGCAAATATATACATGCTTTACTAGATTAAACATTTCAATTCAAATGTGGCATTTGCTCTATGCCATTAAAACTAGTTACCGTATAATATATAAAACATTATCATTTGCGCTCATAAATGGGATTTACAAATTGTGATGGAATTTAACCCCATTGATTATATTGTATTAAATATCACCCCTGCAAGTGCTTAGTCACTGGGGTTTTTATGGGTTATTAATCAGATTCATTTAATCACAAGTTTATTACCCAGTACAATTAAACTGTCACTAAACAGAAATAATATGAATTGCTAATGATATACAATAATCGTGCTTCCATGTAATTCACATAGGCCCTTTATTTCTGGTTCATAGAACCATTATTGAAGCTGTTGATGTTTCCTTACCTGTGTGAGCATTTAAGTTTGATGACAAAACTTTTGCATATATTACAAGGAAGACATTTCCCTATTATCAACTCTGTATGGTCACATTGCTAATATGGTTTTACTTTACTGTGGGAGTGGTTTTGTTTTTGTGTTTTTAATGTAATGCAAGGATTTCTCTTTATGTTCACTAAAAGCAGTTTTGCTGTTTACCTGTCCTCTGTCTTGATTCTGGAAAACCTAGACCTAAAAAAACACACCTTACCTTTACCTCTTTTTTGCTACTCGTGTCACTATTAGTCATGGCCGAACTTTGGCCAGGTCCATCCACGAACAGGCGGGTCTGACTTTTAAAGAAGTCTGACGTCCGCCTGTTCGTGGGCAGATTCAAATTCCCTCCTCTCGGCAAAACTGGAAGTGAAGTCAGTGATGTCACATCCGGTACTTGAAACGCATAGTTTCTGGTTCCAATTGCCGGATGTAATGTCACTGCTGAAAAAGAGACAGGACAGTTTAACAGGACTAATACAATCAATCAAAATGATAACCAGGACAGTTGGACAAGACTACAATCGATCAGAATGGATTTTGTTAATGTTTTTCATGATTTTGTACTTGAAGTTTTTACATATTGTTTATTTATTTGAGGAAATGCAAACTATTTACGTACCTTGCCCTGAAGAAGCCCTTTAGAAGCGTAAAATGCGTCGGAACTTGGACGTCCTATGGTTCAATATCCAAGAGCTCATGAACACCCATTGGGAACTTTTCTACAACAATGGTCTAAATATTTATCAATTATTTATTAACTTGTTTTGTGATCAACTGACCTGTTTTTAGAATTTATTATAAATACTATATGTATTTGCACTTCTCTGGTCTACTCTATATCTTTCTATCACATGATAGAGATATGTCTCTAACATAAATAGTTTTTGCACAAATTAAGTTCAAAATCAAGTAAAATTTTCAAAAATCGGAATTTTGATTTTGTATTTAAACTGTACAAGTGTTAGAGCAAAAAAATGTTTTTCAAAATATTTCCACAACTTCTCTACATCTCCAGCAATTGAGGATAACATGTTCAGAGGCTTTGCAATCAGCTCACAAAGATAGCAAGTCAAAAAACATCTCTAATCACTAGTCACCATCCTTGCTGTGTCTAATTGCCTATCCTATTATATTGATTCGCAGCCACTTACCTTCTTCTAGGTGTCCGATCCTTAAGTGTGTGTCACAGACTGGAGAGCGGAGAGGAGACTAGAAGAAAGGACCTTCATCTAGTCTCCACCCCTTACAGTATCCGTCACAGGCTTAACGGAAGAACCAGGATGTAGATCAAGTGTCTATAGTTATTATTATTAATAAGATCTAATACATGGGTTTTGTTAGTAGAATAAACAAACTAATGGGGGCACATAAGAAAAGTTTATTGTTTGGGGTTGTATATATTCCCCATCGAAAACTCATTCCTGGTGCCCTCTAATGGCCATTCCTAGTATTGCAGTAAATTAAAACACAAAACATTGAAATTAAATATGTAATCTCTTATATGGTTCAAGGGAAGTTCTTCTCCATCGTGACTCCATCGTGAATCAGAGTTAAATCAAGGTTGAGGAATCAAAACTTTTATGATGAGATTTTTGTGCATAGGATTGGGTAATATTTTAGAGAAGCAGGTTTTTTCTTTATAGATTGCATACATCAATATGGTACATCATATGTAGCATATTTTTGGACCATAAGATGCATTTTTTCACCCCCAAAATTGGGGGCAAAAGTGCCTGCGTCTTATGGTCAGCATGCTCGACCCCCGCGGCCACTCTGCCGCCCGTGGTCGCAACTTGGCTTCCCGCCAGCTCTCCCGGCACAGAGATTAGTCGGGGAGCTGGAGGAGCTGTCAGATGTGAGATGCCGGCCGATGTCCGGCTCTCCCATCTGAACTGTGTAACTGCCTATGTCAGCAGAGCTCAAAGCCTTGAACTGGCATAGGCAATGAAGAGAGAGATATAGATGAACTTGCATCTATAGCTCTCCTGTCCGTGGGAACTGGGCTCCCACGGACACAGAAACAGCAACATCGGCAGAGACTGAAAGGAGAGGAGAGTAGGAGACAGCCCGGCCCCTCCTGCCAATCAGTGTGGAGTATGACGTGTTCTGCTGTGAGTGTACTGCTGCTAGTGACACCTTCTGGCTGAATTGAATATTGCATTCACTGAATTTATTGCATTAACCCAATTGATGTGAAAACTTTTTTTCAGATTTTTCTGCCCTAAAAACTGGGTATGTATAAAGTCTGAAAAATACGGTACATCATTGTGGTTGTTTCTTCCACCAGACATGATTTACCTGTATTATTATTAATAGATTTAAAATAAGGTATATTAAAAAACCTATATACATTAATGTTTATTCAGAATGCTGGTTAAGGAGGAATCCGAGAAGCCAGGCCCTGGCCAGCAAACAAAAATAACCTTAAGCTTGAAGCCAGCCATAGACATCGATGCTGGGACGATTTACCGGTAGATAAATCAGTCGATCATGCAGAGAATCGGCCACGCACCCTTTGTGTGCCAGCATTTACTTTGGATGGGGACACAGGTCGCCATCCAAAGTAATGGGATCGATCTAAACTTACAGACATGTCTGTAATTTGTTAGATCGATTTCTGGCCCCCCTTTAGAAATCTAGCACAGGTTTTCTAATGAATTGAATGCTTCAGGTGCAGAGAAATCACAAAATCTCTAAATATTTAAAGTATATATTAATATAATATATATATTGTGGGGGTTCAGCTCAAAGGGGTGCTCCCAAAACAGATAAATCCACAGAAACAGTGTCTCTTTAGGGCTCCTGCCCGTATTTATTCTCCAAAACTCACCCTTGCAGGGGTTAACAGACATCCAAACAAAATAACTCAAAAACGCCAGTTCTCCTGGCTTGGAAAACGTCCAACACTTGTCCTCAGTTGAGCTTTCTAGCAGTTACAGGCCTGGGCCTCACACTCTTTGTGAGCCCCCTGTATTAACTATCCTAGTAGCCACAGGCCTGGGCCCCACAATCCCTGTGTGTCCCCTGTCTCCAACTTCTAGCAGGACAACTAACACACTGGACTCTGCAGCTATTTGGAGTCACACCTAGCTCCAATCACCGACAACCCAGGTGCTAACCCTTACAGTGTACCTGGTGAAATAGGAAGGCCCACCCAGTTCCATCCCTCCTATCCCAGAGTCTGGGAGCCCTTTAAGGAAAACAAAAACAAAACCACTCAGCAACCTAATGGCGCTGGGCAAATTATTCCCGGACTCCTTCCAGGACACCACCTAACGGTCCATTCAAACCATGACAGATGACCAGTCTGTCACAATATATATATATATATATATAAAAAATAAAGTATTTATTTGGCTATAAATCCAGATTTTTATATGAACAGTTCCCATATAGTACATAATTTCAAATTTCAAGACATCAAAAGGAATACAATTACATCCTTGATAATAAGAACTAATTGTAAAATAGCATCTTAGAACAGAAGGAGTGACCCTTTAAGGCATTGTCAACTATTCCACCTTCAAGAACACAATTTATAGTCATAACATGTTCTTTCTTCTCTTTGCTAAATTACTCTGCAGACAGTAAAAAAAAAAAATTATTTCAAACTCTCTCCATTCAACTTGTAATAGACTGCCAAGTGAGAAATCCTTTAATCATTGTACCCACTCTACTTTTTTGTGTGATTTTTTCCCCGTCTTTCCTTTTGTGTCGCATTTTATCTTCGACAACTGCTGCATATTCATTTTCACCTTATTATTGTTGAAAAATTGAGGTAATAGGTTAATTTGGATTTGCCTCCCTCCGGTATATTAAGACGGATATAAGTACCATTGTGACAGGCCGACTTCAAAACAGTGTTTTATCAGCGATTTGCAGCAAAGATCTAGTCGGCACCTCCATGACAGCAATAAACTATACTTAAATCACCGCATTATATATGCAAAACAGCTTTCAAATGGAGAACGCCTGATTTTTGTCACCTAGAAATGGATTTAGTCAAATTATCCTTTCAAAAAAAAGCCTTTTCATTGTGTACAATAAGACGGCGCATGCGATTAGGTATTAGAGCATGAAACACGCAGAACAAAATGAAATTCCTTTTCTAAGGATCTTCAATCCTCAAATTCAATAAGCTCCTGTTTTGATATCTTTTTTTTTCTCCATCTTTCCTACTGACGCCAAGCTGCCCACATTATGATAGCCTTCAAAGGATAGGATTGTAGTTCAAATCTTCAATAGCCTGCATGTTTTCAGGAAGACAAGCTGCTGCATTGTGTACGGCAAAGAACAATGAGCATAGACATGGCCTAAATTGATCAATATGTTCAACAAATAAACACTTAGCGGACCATCAGTGCACTTGTGTTATGATTATTGGAGAGAATGGCGTCTGTTTGTGCAGCTGAGATAAAATTTAGGATTTAGGAAATATTCAGTTTTTTACATACATTTGTTATAATTGTATTACCGGAGTGATTTGCTACCACAAGAAAACAGATCTTAACAAATTTTTACCACCCAAACATATAAAAATATAGAAATAGTAAAGCCACCATGTACCTCAAAACAGTGGTTCTCAAACTTTTTAGATCTACGGCCCTGGAAATGGCATCACATTCCAAATACCACAATTGACACTCCGTGGCGTCACTTCTGCTAAGTCAGTGGTTCCCAAACTGGGGGGCGGGCCCCCCCAGTGGGAGGGGAAGGTACTCCAGGGGGGCGTGGGCCCTTATTCTTAGCCTGTGTTTGAATAGGGAGGGGGGCTCAATAATGTTCCTTTATAGAAAAGGGGGAATGAAAGTTTGGGAAGCACTGGGGTAAGTGGAATGTTCCCTCCCTCTTATTAAATTTATTTAACTTATATAAGTTAGGAGGGGGCGTTACTCTCCCTCCTATTCCCACCCTGCTTGTGGGCATCAGCATTATTAGCAGCAGTTCTGATGCTTTCAGTGAACTCGGCGACCCTGTGAAATGGTCATTTGACCCCCAAAGGGGAATTTTTTAATTAGGTGATTTTGTGAGCTGATTGCAAAGCCTCTGAAAATTATATCACAAATTGCTGGAGATGTAGAAAAGGGTTGTGGGGACATTTGAAAAATAAAAATTTTGCTCTTGCACATGAAGTTTTTGCATGCATTAAGTGCAAAATCAAAGTCGAAATTTTCATTTTTGAAATTTTTACTTGACTTTGAATTTAATTTATGCAAAAACGATTTGTGTTAGAGCAATACTTTTTTTATATAGTATACCACTAACTCTTCTGTACTAGAGATGGTCAATTTTTTTTCAAAAATTCGACCATTTCGACGGTTTCGAGTTGTAGCCCCTGAACATGGTATCATCACCAAACTTGCTGGAGATGTAGAGAAGGGTTGGGGGTATACTCCAAAAAAGACAGTATGTCTCTAACACAAATAGTCTTTTCACAAATTAAGTTCAAATTCAAGCAAAAATGTCAAAAATCGGAATTTCGACTTTAACTTTGAACTTAATGTATGCAAAAACGACATGTGCTAGAGCCATACTTTTTTCTTTCAAATGTTCCCCCAACCCTGTTCTACATCTCCAGCACTTTTGGTGATGATACTATTTTCAGGGTCTTTGCAATCAGCTCACAAAGTTAGCAAGTCGAAAAATTCGACCATCTCTATTCTGTACATCTCCAGCAAGTTTGGTGATGATACCATGTTCAGGGGCTTTGCTAGGATGTGGCAAAAATGGTCTGAGGTGGTCTCTCTTTTCTTCTTTTCTTTTTTATATTTTTCCATTTGTCAATTGTGGGTTTTTCCTTGCAAACCAAAGGATTTTTATGGTAGTTGGTCTACCTGACCTTGGTTTGGTTTCAATAGATCCTTTTATATTTTCTTTTATACCTTTCCTATTTTATATGAGATCAACTACTTTGGCTTCAGATCCTTTGACAATTTTTTTGCTTTCTGCATGACTTAGAATTCAAAAAACATCAGTGAAGCACTGGATGAAAGCTGCAAGGGTCTTTTAGGAGCCCAGAAAGCCATTTCTGCAGTGGTGGTGTGTAGAGAGTTCCACTCTGTGAGCGCCTGAGCATGATATCATCATCACCAAAAGTGCTAAAATTTAAAGAAGCATAGAAAAAAATGACTGCTATAGCACATGCAGTGTAGATCATGAATATTCGAATAATGAATTTTTATTTAGAATATCGGCACTTCGAGAATCCACTGGGTTTCAAATATAGTGCTATATCTTTGTACTAGCGAATATTCTAGATTTTTACATCAGTAGTGTTGAGCATTAAAGTCTGTATACTGTTAAACGTTCAGGCATGATGATCATCCTCTCATCATGGCAATAACAAGTTAAACGAGCAGGCCTAACTTTTCATACATTTCCATATTTACACGTGAGGTTTTTGGAACCTTGCGTGGCACCTGACACCTGAACCTGAAGGTGCCTGATTTTTTTTCATGGTGCCATCTTTTGTGCAATAGCAGCTAATTCTGTTAGAGTATTAAACAGAGCTCTGCTCAAACAAGAGGTAAGAAACATGTCTATACTCATGAAAAGGGCTGAACAACGAATATTTTGCTGCCTTGCATTTATGTATGTGTTGCCATTTCTGCATCTTTTCTTTCTTTTGTAGTGTTGAGCTTCAATATTCAAATTGTGAATATATTTGACGAATATTGGCTATATGCAAATATGGAGGCGGATATTCTCAATCTTGAATATTTATGATATTAGGGATTAGGAAGCCTATGGCCATGTATTGTGAAAATAAATACTAATCAATTGCGAATATTCGCAAATATCAAATTGAATATTAGTAGAATTATTCGTGAAATATCGCAAATTCGAATATTGCCTATGCCCCTCATCACTGTTCTTTTGTTGATATTCATCTAATCTAATCTTTTTTTACAATAAACAACTATTAAACCATACGTTTGCATTATTTATAGCAGACACTATTCCATAAAGTTATTATTTGTATGTTTTTTTTAACAAAATCTATACTTTTTATGTCTTTCAATATATATAAACCACTGAGTTTTAAATGTGGCTCTACCAATTACTTAGGTTTTTCAGAAATTGGCTTCCCTTCTTAGAAACATCTTACCCTTGTTTGCTTATTGTGTTTCTGTCTGTGTGTTCATTATATGAATTCCTTGTCCTGTACACCCTGACACAGAGGGGGACCAGTAGGGAAAAGGGTGCTTCACTTGGTGGGCTATCAAGAGAAAGGGTAGTATGTAAGGTGGTATTGGTGGTGGAGACAGTGGCAAAGGATAAGGGGAGAGTTTAGGGGAAGTAAAGGGGAGGTCTGTGAAAGATAGATCCTTTTTTGGATTCCGACTGTCCTAATTTTCAGGTCCCTACTGATTTTTATGCATATATTGTTTTGTATTGTTATTTTTTCTTTTGTAATGTCAGTTTTTTGTCTTTTTCTTGTTAGCTGCAGCATGGCAGGTCTTGATTTATTAATAGTTTCTATAATATAAAATGGACACTTTTCCCTATCTATTAGCGCAAGTCCAGCAGTTAAGGGAAGTTCTCCATAACAGAAACGGGGAAGGCAATAATTACAATATAGTTGTTCACAGACTACATGGCTATGTCTTAAGCAAATAACATATTTTTGGGTAAAAAAGCTCTTATACTAGTTGACTTACAGTACTACATTTACCAAAAAAGATGGATTGCCCCTTCAAGCACTTCTGCATCTAACATGACTTTTAGGGAAAAAAAATTGTTCTTACCTCACTTCTCTAAATGAAGCAGATGCTTGAAATTTGCCGATACTTTAAAATTTACATTTGTAGACCCTCTTCATTCAGCTTTTGAGAGGCTACTTTGTAAGAAATCCTTTAATCTTTTCCCTCTGTTCTTTGGTGTTGTGTTTTATCTTGTATGAAAGTTGCATATTTATCTTCACCTTATTATTGTCAAGAAAAAAACCCAGTTAACTTGGATTTGCTTGTTTCCAACTAAGCCCTATTCTCCCAGAATAGTGGCTACCATGGGTAAAGATGTTATGTCCCCTTTAGGCCTGTGAAAGTCACTATACAAGTACTTTCTTGAGGGTGTAGGTATAAGTATTGTGATAATTCCCTACCTGGGAGCAGATGGTCATACATCCACACCCCAAAAATTTAACTGGGGTTTAGGCAATGTAAGATCAATATAACAACACAGCTTAATATTAAATTAAAAGCTCTTTATTATAAAAAGAATGACCATATTCATAATGAAATCAGTAAAAAAAAAGTCAGTCCAGTCCATTAAAGCTAGCCATAGACGTTCCGATTCCATGGCCGATCGATCACCCATCCGATCGATTCCGGCGATCTCAGCGGGAATCGGAGCTCCGATCAATCGGCCAATTAAGAGTATCCGATCGCTGCATACCACCTTGTCCCACAGATTCCTGGACGATTCCGTGTCCAATCACTTACTTCCCAAATGGCAACTCCCCCTGATGTGTGCAGAATCGGATCAGAAAGACCAACATGTTCCATCAGACCAACGATCCGATTCTGGGCCCCTGATCAATTGGACGTGATCGATCGGACAAGGTGGGTCCGGCTATTTCCGGATCTGCTCGGGTGCAGCCGGAGACAGATCCCACTAACAGAAACGCTTCTGCTAGCGGGATCCACTTTGAACTGGATTATAGAAATGCATTTCTATAATCCAGCTCAAAGTAAAAAAAAAAGATTTAAAAAAAGAAAAAAAAAATGTTTTTTTCTTTAAGACCGGGTCCCGCCTCCGTGACGTCACACGTCGCACGGGACCCGGAACAAGCCGGAGAAGAAGGAAGATGGCGATGGCGGCGGAGCAGGTGAGCTCCCACGATGTGCCCGAACCCAACGGGCGTATCGATAATTGCAGCGCCGCTTTGCCCGAACTGGGTTCGGGCATTGTGCTAGGGAGGTTAAGTTGTATTGTAATATTGATCTTACATTGCCTCAAATCCCAGTTAGATATTTGGGGGGTGAATGTATGGACCCTTTGCTTCCTGGTAGGGAATTATCACTATGAAAAGTAGAAGGATGATTGTGATATTTTATACAAGGAGTACTCTTTAGAGAGTATACATGTAGGTATAGGTATGTTATTTATTTTTGTATATCTTAACTTTTATCATGATCTATTTGACATATTTATTTAAGCAATAATGTTACCCCAATCTACTGCCAATAAGATGCCTGCAAATTGTTAAGTAGTGTTGCGCTCGAATATTAGTTTTGCGAAAATATTCAATGAATATCGACTATTTGAGAATCCGCAAATTTCGAAAATATTGCGGTGGATAAGCTCAATTTAGAATATTTGAGATATTTTGCATTGTGAAGCTTATGACCATGCATTGCAAATTTATATTCGCAATGTGAAAATAAATACCATGTGGCCATTATTTTGAAGGTAATCACGATTATAATTGCGGATATATTTTCGCAATGCATGGTCATACACTCAAATTGCGATATTTGTGAAATTTATTTGAGTATTGGCTATGTCGCTTAACACAATTGTTAAGAATGGAAGAATGGAAAGTGCTTGACCTTAGCAATGAGGGTGAGTGTTTCACTACCAGGTACATTCGTATTTGGAAAACTGAAACTTCATTTTAAGTTCTATAAAACAGGTATCATTTTTTTTATGCTGATCACATACACACTGACTTACAAGGTTACCCACCCCCAGATATCCATCCACTTTTCTCCTCCCACATCAGCAGAACTCACTTGGGATTGGTTGCTTTTCTCCCTGGATTCCACCTCACCATGATGGCATAAGGGGAAGCCAGTCACCGAGCTAGGAAAAACCTATAGCAAACAGCACAATCCAACATAATTACAGCTCTAGGTGATTGAATAGAGTACCACTTAGTGTAGAGTATGCACTAAATTTAGATTATTGGCTCCTGCATGTGTATATATCTATTGTATAAATATGCAAACACATTAGTAATTATTCTTATAAGTTTACTTGGATTTCATGGAAATTTGTCTTTCTGCCAAGTTTTAAGTTCATCATCATTGTCTCATTCACAGGCTGTACCAGACATTTCAGAATAGAAGTGATAAGAGGCTCACATTGGTTTTCCACTCACAGACAGAATCTGATTAACCTTTCAGTTATTTTTTTACTTCAAATATTGTTAAATGCTTGAAGTACATTGAGTTTTTCCTAATGCACGGAATACAGTCCTGATTAATATTGCTCTATGTTCATTTAATTTTCAAAGGTGAAAGTGTTTAACCTTCTGATTACCAGAACTCCCACTTAACATTGGCAGTCGGTTAAATAAGCAGTCAAACGGCGAACAAAATAAGTTAGCATTTTATGAACTGAAGTTTTATTATAGAGGCTACGTTCATTCGGATCATTTGTATTGCTCTTTGGATGTTTATCGGCTCCCTATCAGTATAACTGTCTACAAAATATAGAGCTTTTTTTCTAGTTCAAAGTGTACTTCAAGATAATTAAAGCTAGCCACACATGGTTCAATTGACTGTACAATCAATGTAAT
>CM070041.1:15776512-15786610 GCA_036250615.1 Ptychadena robeensis
TTTAAACTAAAACAAACCATACATGCACATTGCTAAGGGGCTACTGCAAGCTGTGGAGGGCTTGAGGAGGACCCTACATCTAATAACTTGATTCAAATTTGCAGTCACTTTGTACGGCCTAAACCAATAGAAGAGGAGCAAACAAACAGTGCTAGAGAACATTATTTTCTGTGCCTTTTAAGATCTGAAACAAGCAAACTGGAATATTTACAGAGGACACTGGTAAGTTCGAGAGGTATTCTATAAATAAGCAGTAAGCAGTACCTCACTTTATTTGCCTAGGACATTTGATTGGGATAAAAAAATGAGCTAACTAAATTGGTGTGCAAGGTTGGGATTACCATGATGTCCTAGTGACCATTGTCCCTTGAGAAGAAAGTCATAATTACTGTTGACTTGGGTCTAAGCACCCAATGAACTGACTCAAATACTGTCACATGATGTACAAATGGCACCAACAACCCATATAAACATTAAGGGCCCTGTGTGTTTTTTTAACGCTCACGTTTTTTACTGTGCCCGTTTTTACATAGACAACCAACGTTACCATTTACACTGCATGCGCTGCGTTTAAAAAAAACAAAAAAACACCCTGCTGTATGCATTTTTGATAAATTTTTCATGCATTTTTCATTGATTTTTTTAAAAATGCTAAATGATAAACACAAGCGCAGATGTAATGTGAAAAACGCATGCGTTTTTGTATATATTCAGAAAGGCGTGTCTATAAAAAGAACATATTGTGTGAAAGGCCGTAAACCAACAATAAGTTTTTCAGGAGAAAACAGGTAAGGTCATGAAAGTGGCTTGGTGTGATTTTCTAGAAGGTTTTTTTCTCTATGCCTAATCATGATCTGTTTAACATCCCTAGTGGCATGCTTATTTATTTATGTGTTGTTGAAACTGGTTAAGAAATTTTGACAGTTTACTAAGCTTAATATGTTTAATTGAATGCCTGGTCATGCAACCATTGCAGAAATGACTTTCTTTGCTCCTTGCATATTTCACTGAGTGCTGCACTGATTTTTGGGGGGATTCTAAGTCATGGGGAAAGGAAATAAATTGTCAAAGGATGTGTGGGCAAAAATAGTTGAACTCGTCAACTATCAAACAGGAAAGGAATATAAGAAAATATTAAAGGAATTGAGAATGACAATTATGTTTTTGGGATGTGTGAGCAACAAAGGCATAATTGATGGCAATATGAATGCAGTAAGTTATCAAAACTAGAGATGGCCTTTGTGAGCTGATTGCAAAGCCTCTGAAAATGATATCAGAGATGCAGAGAAGGGCTGTGGGAACATTTAAAAAAAAACGTTTTTGCTCTAGCATATGTAGTTTTTGCATAAATTAAGTTCAAAATCTAAGTCAAAATTCAGATTTTCGAATTTTGACTTGACTTTGAACTTAATTTGTGCAAAAACTATTTGTGTTAGAGCAAGACTTTTTGTAGTATACCCTCAACCCTTCTCTACATCTCCAGCAAGTTAAGTGATGATACCATGTTCAGGGGCTTTGCAATTAACCCAAAATCATCGAAATTGTCAAATTTTTGGAAAAAAAATCGACCATCTCTAATCAAAACTACTGGAAGACATTTTGCACTCATCAGCACAGAAGCTGCTCATGGAACTTACTTGGACATCGTAGACCTGTCATTGGATAAAGCAAAAACCCAGTGAGGTGAAATACAAAACTAAAAGAGAGACTCCACATAAGACCATTATTGCCACAACCCAACAAATATATGAGAAAACAAAAGAACAAAGTCCCCTGCCTCCCTGGGTATGGTTTGGGGTTCTATATGGATTTTAAGCCTTTTCTTCAACTTGAAGAAAGATGGACTGAGTGGTTGAGTTGCCAAAAGAAAGCAATTGCTATACAAATCCTGACCTCAATAACAGTAATCCGAGTGGCTATGCAGAGACATCAAGCCCAAGAATTTATGAAAACTGGAGGCTTTTTCCCAGGAAGAAAAGATAGCTTTATCATCTGAGAAGATAAAGAGCCTGAACTACAGATCTACCCTACTACAGAAGACTTCTAGCTGTCATTGTATTAAGAACTGGGGTATAAGAGTGTAAGAAAGGTTTTTGTGTTATCATTCATATTCCAAAATGGTTGAGAAATCGAAAATGATGCAAGGGTATGTAAACTTATGAGCACAACCGTATATAAGCATTTCGAGCATTTGTACATAAACCCTTAAACTGCAGTTCTCCCCTTGTAGTAAAAGCTGTGCTTTGTGTACCTGTAATGTAAAACGAATCCAGGTGTTGCAGGAAAACACAACAAAGCTAGTATGCTAGGGTCCTTAGCCTTCATTTCTGTGAATTTTGAAAGTAAGTTTGGGGTTTCATTATCACATAATGTGAGCCTGAAAGCATTTATTGTGTCTCTGGGCCATATCTTCAGCATTTCCCAACCTTTGCTTATACTCAAGTCACTCTTTTTTTCTGGTATCCTAGGTAAAATTGGGTACCTTGTCTTATATTTATGTTGGTTTATACTCAAGTATAGCTAGTAAGTTCAGATCAAAAAATAAATATAACTTGGTCCAGAAATTTGTGCTACACACATCCGATCCTGGAGGCACAGTACCTGAGAAGAATGTGTTCTGCAAACCTATCATATGGATACAATGCTGTGTCTTCACCCAAAATATTACTAAATGTTTGTGCAAAACCCCAAAAATTGGTACTCTTTGTTATTTTTATTGAATGGTGCTGGTAATGCAGGGCTGTGCCCCTAAGCCCCAAACCAGGTCCCATTTTTTGTTAAATGTGGTCTGTATAGAACCCTGACCTCAACACTAGTGATGAGCGGCATAGGCAACATTCGTATTCGCGGCATGCCGCGAATTTTATGGAAAACATTCGGAAAATATTCACATTCGGTAATATTCGTTTTTTTTTTGTTATTGTGAATATCGGCAGTTTATTGCGAATTTCGTGCGCGCAATATATGTTTAACATGGCGCGAATTTTTATGCAAATTTTAAAAGTGACGATTTTCGCAATATTCGCATCACCCCAATATTCATTTAAAAATCTGTTGATGGTGTTGCTAAGCTCTTGTTGCAGCCTTCCCATTCGTCCACTCACATTGAGAGGGAAGTGTAATGGATAAAAAATACCGAATATCCGGAATTGCGAATATTCGGCAATATATTCACCATCTTCGCGAATTTCCGAATTGACGATATTCGCGATTAATATTCGGAATCCGAATATTCGCGATCATCACTACTCAACACTACCAAACACATTCTCATCCAACCTAAGTATGTTGTATTGGCTAAATGGGCATACGTTTCCATCACAACCCCTAAAAACATTGTGGAATACCTTCCTAAAAAAAAGTGACTGAGTGGGATGTGTTGATACTTAATGTGAGTGATCATTGTGGCACAATAAAAGAAAAACAGAAACCTAATGCAGCAACCACATGTATAGACTCATAAGTTGTAACATATACACAATTGTAAGGTTTACATTCCCCATAGACAGGTTTCGCTGAAAACATGCCAAATGGTTTGTTACAATAATAGCGCTGCACGGTACAGAAGGTCACAAACATAATCATAGAATTTAAAAGTTATTTGCCTTTACATTCTACAATAAAATGCTCATAGAATGTTGAGTGTTGAACATCCTGTTCAATATGTTGCATGATGCATTGTAGTCCATGCTGATTACTGATCAGGGGCTTGTTATTTTCTATATTATCTGCAATTTCCCATGCCAGGTAATTAGCACAGTGGGTAATTTAAGTCTTTTTAGTGGACACAGGAGGAGTACTGGCTTAAATTCAGCATCAGCATCATTGTGAAAATTTAACATTTTCAGCTTTTCAGAAATGATGGCGTACGATCAATAAGCTCAGAAAATAAAATATACCAGGCATTATTCTGTGTCTCACTTCCAAGAGTGTCAGAAATATAACTGCCATATATCAGTCAGATTACACTATCTCAACCTAGTAATACCATGGCTTTCTTTTCTTCATGGAATTCTGTCCTATATTTAGTCATCTCTGAACTGTAAAAATATAATTACGGTATAATGTTTTGTTAAACATGATGTGGAAGGACTGTTTGGGCAAAATATTTTGCAGGTAAATAAAAATGTAAATATCTGAAATTTAAGTGCCCCTGCTTTTAATGTTCCTATTGGGTAGATGCGCCTTCCTAATATGTCAGGTGGCTATTGCCATTAGTAAAGGAAGGTAACAGGAAATCCAAAATATGTTGGAGTTGCCAGAGAACAAGACATAAGGAGAAATCTTCCAATCAGGACGTCTCTCATGGTGCTGCCATCTAGATGAGGTCCTTATTCACTTTGTGACAACTTGTTAGAAGGTTGCTGTATGATTACTTTCATTGAACTGGTATGGAAACAATGCCCTGTTGTATGAACGACTTTTAATGGTTCAAAAAAATTTTGTGAGTTTTTTTAACTTACAGAAAAGGGAATTGTCTGACCAATAATCAAAGCAAAGGATAAAAGTAACAAAAGAACAACAAAGGAAACATATACATTGCACAAATCCAGAGATTCAGTCACGTGAGAATAGAGCATTGAAAGTCAAGGCCTTTATGGGGAGCCCCTGGTCATGGTTTGAAGACCGTGAATAGTCTAATGAGTGGAATATTGGATCCAAGGTGACCAGAGTCTTTCAAAGGATTCCATCTTATTATCCAGGTTCACAGAAAGGCGTTCATGCAACATAATCCAGATAAGTTTTGGCCTAACCAAGTCCATGGATATGGTCTAGGTGTTCCATCACTAAAATACTATGCAAAAAATTCATAGGAGATAAATCAAACTTAAATCTTGGGGATATTGTCTGGCTGCCACCTACCCGAAAGAGCCTTGCTCCTGCACCTCCTGAGGTTAACCTGCGTCAAACTGTAAATAAAGTTATACAGATGTATCCAAAATCTCCTAACCTTGGGACACATCCACCATACATGGAGCATGTCCCCTACTTCGCCACAATGCCAAAAGCAATTGGGAGAGGAATCCATGATGAAGGAAGCAACATGAGCCAGTACCATATATCAGCGTAGCAATACCTTGTAATTAGCCTCAATGATAGAGGTATTATGAAAGGCCTTAGCAGCCACCAAGACCAACGTCTGCCAAGTTGTCAGATCAATCTCCATACCCAAATCCCTCTCCCAGCAATGCAAAAAAGGTATCTTGTTCTGAGGACCCAGCAGAGCTTTATAGAGTGAGGATATAAGACCTGTATGAGCTTAATGTTTTTTACAGAGGGCTTCAAAGGGGTAGAGAGATCCCAATACCTCTCCCGGGCCCATAGACCGAACAAAATGATGCAGCTGAATATAACGCCAGGCTTCCCCAGTCAGGCATGTCCAAGGCCTCCCTCAAGGCAATGGCCGACTTCACCCCCCTAGCATCACAAATATCTGCTTTCAGGAGTAATTCTTTGTTCGTCCACCAAGAAAAGGCAAATGGGCAGAGACCCAGTGGGAACGCTGGATTGCGCAGCAAGGGAGCCAATGGGGTATGGCTGGATTGTACATTTACGTCTGTCCCAAAGGACCAAGGCAAAAAATAATGTGGGGCATAAGATCACTGGTCTGTGTTTGGGGTGTTCCCACATTAAAAAGTGCATCTTTTGTGCTAATACCATCTGTTCCTCTAAAGCTATCCATTGGGGAGGGCGTTGTTTCGAGTGACGCTGCATTAGCTGTACCAGTTAGGCAGACTGAAAGTATTTATTAAAGTCGGGTTGGCCAAGCCACCCAGACGTTCTAGGTGCCATCAACTTCCTTCTATTTACCCGAGGCCTATGGGTCACCTTGAATAAAGGACAGTGTTTGGCTCTGAAATCTCCTAAGATCAATCTGGGATATAGTGATATCCAGCCTCTGGATTCTGAGAGTAAGAGCCATTCGAAAGCCTAAGCTTGGAAAGAGCCTGTGTTTGGGGTCTATGAGATAATCTACAAGCTAATAGTGTACCCAGTTTGTCCCCCTGTGTGTAATACCTATGCTGCACTCATCGAGCGTGCGTTCAGCCCTAGTAGTAAGGCATAAATTAAACTCCGTAAGGGCCTCTTCAATAGTCATTCTGAGATTCCTATCAGGATCATTATGTTGTTCCCTGGTGGCCCCCCAAAATGCCTACTCCTTGACTTTTAAAGCAGCTTCTCTGTTGCTCTTACCACAGGCTGCTATTTGAAGAAGCCATACCCTAATGAAAGTATTGTGAGCTGCTCAATTTGTGGAAGGAGAGGTCTCTATGGGGTCGTTCCCCCTAAAAAAGCATCCCAGGACCTGTTTAATTTTCTTTATAAATAAGTGGGTCATTGAGGAGGGCTTTGTTAAGCCTCCAATGGGAGGGTCCATGCTTTAACCATCAATGGCAAGCCAGCGTAACCACCAGGCAATGATCAGGCCAGGGCACTGGTACAATCTCTGCCCTAGCTACATAGGGCACAAATGTATTGGATGTGAATATATGGTGGGGAATAGCTTTTATGTGCTCCTGAATAAAGTTAGTAATCTCTCATGGTGGGGTTAAGTTCCCACCAGATGTCAACCAAATTATTTTGAGACAGTTGTTTAGCAAGTGCTGAGCTCCGTTTGGGGGGGGGGGATTTTTCAATCAGGGATGGGCCAGATCGGATTTAACAAAAGTCAGGTCTAAAGGCAAGTTAGAGTGACCCCTCCCCATGATCACATGTCCATCAAAGTGCGGCTACTCAGTGTCTGTCTAACAAAGGAGGTCTGGCCTGCATTAGAGCATAATATGACACCACCGTGATTGGGGATATGAACTACTTTTAATGGTTAGTAAAGAACTTCATCAGCCGTATACACTTGTCAGTTAGAAATGCACTTCCATTGATGCTAAAAAATCATAGTCAAGGGCACTCATTATAGTGCTCCACAGATGATGAAGAGCAGCAATGATGGATCCCAAACAAGTGATCAATGTAAAGTTCTCAGGTTCCTTAAGATAACCAATATTGTGGCAGACCTGTTTTGAGGGTACACCCTCTTCTTAAGCTAATCACACATGGTTAAATTTTAGCATCCAATCAACGGTTTTCGATCAAAAAAACGATCGATTGTAAAAAAAATCGATGTGCTGCCCACATAGTATAATCGACGATCATTGATCGATTTTTGTCAAATCGTTGATTGAAAAGTGATCGGACAGGTTGGAAAATTTTGCTCGATTGGTTGATTTTTTTGGCTCGATTTTTACTCCTCATGTGTTGTACATCGATTAAATTAAAATCGATTTACGATTTTTTGGATCGAACTACAAAATCTAATCGAACCTCGATTGAACGCTAAATTGAACCATGTGTGGCTAGCTTAAAGCGCCTCAGAGTTATTGATAAAGTTTTGACAGTTTTTATCCATGCCAGTGCACCATTGATTATGTTTTATTACACCCATTTCAGTGTTAAATGGATTGTCTCACCCCTTTTAACCTTTGCTCAACTTATTAAAGCAAATTTAATCTAGGCATACACAGCTCAATTTCATAATAGACTCGAGCACAATCGATCATTGTGCGCATTCATGGCACTCAATTGTGCTCCAATCTATAAAAAAAATAAAGCCATCCAACCTTTCTTCTAGCAGGATCAGTCGAATCAACATGTTGGTAAACCCCAGTTCTATTATCGTTCATCCAAAGTATCGGATGGGATCAATGACGCAGAAGTGCTGTGTCATCGATATTGAAGAAGCTTGAGCACAGTGAGATAGCGTCATTGTGCTGTGCTCGAACGGCTCCTCGATTGTATGGGCATCAAGCATGTATGCCTAGTAGTGATGGCCGACAGTAAGGCGGACAGTTCGGCGGCAAACATGGATGTTCGCCCTTCTTCTCGCCGGCGAGCAGTGCGGGTGTTCGACCTGCCCCGTTCGCCTGCAAGAAGAAGAACCTGCAAGATCGTGCCGGAGGTAGAATCTTTTCACTACAAGACTGGGCATGAAGCCGGTCTCCTAGTGAAAACCTGGCTCGAGAACAGGAAGTGACGTCAGTGATGTCACATCCAGCTTCCGTAACCAGGAACTATGAGCTCCAGGTTTTTCCGATTCAAATTCCCCTCCTAGAGGCGGGGAATTTGAATCTGCCCGCGAACAGGCGGACTTCTTTAAAAGTCCGATCCGCCCATTCGCGGACAGACCTGGCCGATGTTCGGCAATCACTAATGCCTAGTCTTTGACATTTTTTAAACCATGCATCTATGTAAAATGTTCAAATAAGTAATATAGGTTATATAAGTTATAGTGTATAGCTGAACTGAAATGTGGAGCAATTCATAACAACCAATCAGGGTTGTTTTAGAAGAAGTGGATGACTAAAGATGAGCGCTGATTGGATTTCATGGGTACTGCACTTTGCTCTTTGTGTTATGGAATCAGCCATAGTATTATGGGAACTTAGAGGTGAACAGAAATGACAAAGTGTTTGTGTATAGCCTTTACCCTATCAGGTTTTAAACGCATTTAACGCAGGCAGAGACAATTCATCATCTTTCAAGATGCCACAGTGTACACTTTCTGCAGAATTCTCTGCCAACTCCTTCGGCACAGCCATATTGTTCGTCCGCAACTATAAAGCTGTGTTGACAGCGACTCATCCATCCTTTTCAGCTGGGTCGGGTATTTTCTTCAAATCTGACAATAAATATGACCAAAGCTAAATAAAATATAATAACTTTAACAGGGAAACAGCGAATAGGGAATTAAAGTTATGCTTTGCTTGACACATTTCAGCTACTGGAATTAAACCTGTGATTGTTTCTCTGTTTTACCTCTAAGCAATAACAAAAGTGATTACTTTTTTAATTAAAGAATGACATTAGTTTTTATGATGTTATCAGTATCTCCTGATATAAGACCCCCCAAAAAAACCTTTAGATGCAATCTAAAATGAATTGTTGGGATTAAGACAAATCCCCTTGGCATTATCTCAGTGCAGGACCATTTTGATAATCTTGTTCTGAGGCGAGGATCAATGGAAAACTTAAAAAGAGGATTTAGTGTTGACGGTAATATTTTCTCCGTTTGATGAATAGTAAGATTTGGGTGGTATGTGGGGTCATCAGGGCAGTGATAACGGCTTTAATAAACAAAGTTTGGCCTTTTGATTTATGTGTTTTCAAGTTTCTCCTTTTTTGTCATAGTATAGAATTCATAAGGACTAAATGTGTATCATTAAAGAAGACCTTTAGCCTGGCTGACTTTTTTTCAATATTCACCCAATTAGCCTACATGCTGCTTATCTTAGTAGGCATTAGTCAAGGGTTCTCTATTGAAGGGGCTTATGCCTGCCATACACCCACAGATGGGTGCCGACAGACATGCTCCTATATGCACCGGAATGCAAACGTGATGACATCATCACGTTTGCATCCTGGTGCATTATGGGGCTGCTTCAGTTGGCCAAAACCCTGCTAATGGCATCGGCTTGCATCGGCCAGAGAATATCGGACATGTCCGTTCTCTGGCCGGCCGAGCTGTGGGGCGACAGGGATCTGTCGCCCTATGTGGGCACACGCCGATAAGCGGCTGATTTTATTGCTGACCGCCGGCGCGAGTGCGCACGCCCGTCGGTCAGGTGAAAAATCGGCCACTTATCGGCATGTGTATGCCAGGCATTAGGGTTGTGGAATTCATCAGTTTGATTTGCTATCAGAAGATCTGTCTGAGCACTGGCATATTACCTTGGCAAAGATCATGTGACCTTTGCTTTGACATTAATTATGTGATATGATGGCAGGAAAAAATGGAGACAGTTGTCTTTTAGTGATGCAAAACACTGAACTTGAAGAATACAGAGAATGGGTTATAGTTCTAAACTAATGAAGTTTTCGTTTTTGAAAATTTGACTAGCTGACTTTGTGAAATAATTTCAATGGTCCTTAACATAATATCAGCACCAAAAATGTTGAAGATGCAGAGAAGGGTTTTGGTAACAGTAAAAGAAAGAGAATAAAGTATTGTTCTTGCACATGTAGTTTTTTGCATAAATAAGTTCAAAGTCAAGTTAAACATTTTTGAGTTGAAATTTCGACATTAACCCCCCCCCCCAGCGCTTC
>CM070041.1:15786710-15800296 GCA_036250615.1 Ptychadena robeensis
TCTATGGTGCGCTTTTGGTACAGAAATCTGGACCTTGCAAGAGAGCTAGGGAGGTTAAAGTGCATCTAGGAGAAAAAACCTAAATAAATTGCCTCTGAGCTGTCCTATGTCTCAGTCGGACCCAAATCCTAAAACAATCCTAAAACAATATACCTTATCTGCTCTGATCTGTGGAAGTCGTCATGTTAATTCCTGTTTACATCCAGTTTTCTAGGGGTTAATAGCTGCAGTAACTCAACTCAAAGTCATATTGATATTTGCATCTGCTTAACCCTGGCCTATGACCTGTAGTACATCCGTGCTGGAGACTTTTAGGAACATCTGCCCAGAATATATTCTAGTGGGGGACATTGTAACAAATGTGCAGGAAGGTATGTTGAAAGCCAGAATTTGAATAAAAATTTTTCAAATTCAAAATTTCAATTTTTAAAATGTCATATTGGTTCCAGTGTATTTCAAGATGGAGACCAGATGTTTTATAAATTGCAGAAGGATAAGCACATCTGGCCTTGATGCATTTCTTTATGCCAACCAAATGAAAAATTCCGCTTATATTCGAGTATATACGGTATTTCAGCATAAAGCAAAAAATTTAAGGGTACCTTATTTTTGAAGGATGCCTTATTTTTGGGGAAACAGGGTAGTGTTCTGGGAGCATTCCGAGATTGCTATTGGCTAAATATGATGCACTGCAGCCAAAGTTGGAAAACCTATAGGAAATACCAACATAAAGGAATCACTGTTGTGATATTGTTCTTTAAGAGGAGAGGATATTTAAACTGCTATTTCAAAATTGGTTTTAATAATTATGGAGCTGTGTTAGTTTGTATCTTTATATCTGCTTGGATTTCAGCTTTATGAAAGGGTAATGGGTTACCTTTCAGGAAGTGACACATTTGAAGTAGATACCAGATGTATGTTTTGAATGTCAAGCGCAATCACCTTAAACATTTCAACAACAATGACTTCTGTTTTGTAACTCATTTACTAATAATTAATTCTAGTGATGTGGACGTTTCACATGAATTCAGTGCAAATTCTAATTTTGCCTTTTATTGAAATGCTAAAAGGCTAAAATGACAGATTCCAGAAGAGATTGTGTCTAATTGATTAGCGCATGTGACTGTGGAGAAGACATTTACAATGATTGTTAATTTTACATTTAACTGGACCAAATGGAAATGACTTAATAATCGGCTTCCTCAGAATGCTTCTTTAACCCAGGAACAGTATCTACTTTAATGTAATGCATTTAACCTTAAATAGGTCTTTAATTCCATTAATGGGGCTACATCACCACACTATCCATGCTAGGCAAGTTGTTTTTGATACTTAGTGAAACCAATAAAGATTTAAAAGGGATGTGTGTGAATTAGATTAAATTAGCTTTATGTAACACTCAAAGGGTATGTCCGAATGGCTTCTATTATGTACTGGGCTGTAATTTAAGTCATTGTATAATTTAATTAAACTTCACTGTAAGTGGCCTATTCTCAATCTCATTTTATTTGTGCTACCTCTGACTCCTGTGTAATATTGTATAAGGCATGTTAGCAGCATGTACTGCTGAAATGAATTTGGTAAGGGAGCCAAATTTAGACTTAAGATAAGGAATCACAGTTTAAGGCCTTGCATTATTTATATATATTGTGGGGGTTAAGCTCAAAGGGGTGCTCCCAAAACAGGTAAATCCCCCATACAATTTAGGGCTCCTGCCCTATTTATTGGAGCACACAGTCCAAAACAGCACTTACCCTCGCAGGAGTTAATATCCAAAAGAAACAAAAGTAGATTGAAAATGCCAAGCCTCCTGGCTTTCCAAACATGCCACATTAAGGATTGTCCTTGGTTTGGCTTCCCAGCAGCAACAGGCCTGGGCCCCACACTCCTTGTGTGCCCCCTGTCTATACTCAGTCAGAAGCATTGACAATATGGTCTGATCTCTTTTTGTGGAGACACATCCAGCTCCACTCATCTGCAAAAAGGTGTTAACCCTTACAGGGTACCTGGTAGAATAGGAAGGCCCACCCATTTCTATCCCTCCTATCCTAGCTGTCATTTAAGTGACACTTAAGTACTGATTATCTCTTAACTTCACAATAATGTGAGCTGAAGAGAAGTTGATGAAGTTGCACAAGCACCGCTAGCACCATATTTGTTAGACTATTAGATGTTCCGTTGTATGAGCCATACCTTATACATTGGAGCATCTGATCCCCAAACATACCAGTGCAATGGCCGCTCTGCCAGAAAGAAAGAAAAGACTGATTGCAGGCTAGAACATCATATATATATATATGATTGGGAGGTGTGGCAGTGCTGAGAGTCACTGGCTCTCAGCACTGCCCCTCCTCCCGAGTAAAAACTGGTATTCAGCAGGTACAAGCAGAGTGAGGAGGGGAAGTATTGCCAAGTTTTCGGAATGAATATTTCTGTGAGTCTGCAGGGTGTCAGCAGTGCCTCCCCTCTGCTAACGCTACTAGAACAGTATATACTCAGGAGGAGGGGCAGTGGTGAGGGCTGGAGACTTTCTAAGTCTCCTGCCCTCAGCACTGCCCCTTCCAAGTAAATTTCAGTATACAGTATGTTCCAGCAGAGTGAGCAAAAGGGAGGTACTGCTGAGAGCCATGAATGTGTACTATGCTCAAACAAGCTATATATAGGCTCTATAGGATGCACATAGACCCCCTAATTTTGGGGGTAAATGTCTTATAGAGTGCAAAATTTTTATGCACTACTGGTAAGGATGGTCAGTGGGCTGATTGTACCTCCTCATAAGAGTGATATAAAAAATGTTAACAAGCTTTACAAGAGAGTTTTTATATCGTTCATCACTATGTATTGTAAAATGTACCTATGCTTCATTGGATGGTCTTGAATATAGCATTGGCTCCTGACAAGAATTTGTTTTATTCTTGCCTTCCCAAAATAAATTCATTGGTAACGTATAAAGGGATTGAAAGTTTTACAATTGCCTTGAGCTGAAAGACAGCCAAAACATTTTAATTATGTTTACTAAAGCCTTTGAGAGAGACCAAAACCACAGGACTAAAATTTAAAAGTCCTTTCTCAAAATAAATACATTGAACACAGACAATGTAGTGAGGCTGGCAGTAAATTCTTAAGCTATTGTTTGAATTTTGCTTGGAAGGCAGTCGTAAAAAGGTATGTCTTTTTTATGTGTTGCTACTTATGCATTCATATGGTAGCTTAATGATGAATTCTCTATAGTCACGCTGGTTCTGAATTAACTTGGTGTTCACAGAGCCAGATGTATGCAGAGGCAACGCAAGCCAGAATTTTGGAGGACAATTTCTCGTATGCTTTCTTTCCATTTATTCTTACTTTGTGAATCATATAAAGTTAATGTTAGTTAAAGTTAAAGTTATAAAGTTAACAAATCCGGAAATTAAGTTTTAAACACAAAACACTAGTATTCATATTACAATGGGATTGTAAAGCATCCTAGGCTGGAAACTAATACCAAAGTTAAGCTGGCCATACACCTTTAGATCTCTCTGTCAGATATACTTTAGATCTAGATTTAGAATTTTAATGTCAGGATACAATGTTTGTGTCCATATTTGATGTACTTGTTTGTCAGGAACGTTAGTTTTAGTAAGCTTTTTTATGTGTAAACTAGTCAGCACAAAAAAGACCAATTTTAATTTAGTCATATGTCTGAGTAACCTCTTGTTGTGCCTTAAAAGCCCCATTTTGCCCCATATTTGGTCCATTGTTTGTATTGATATCCTTTAGATCTACCAACAGCTGTAGTATAGGGTCCTCTGCGATTGAGCACAGGTAGACCTAAGTGTTTAGAAAGTCCCTCATATTTCATCGTTTTGGTAAAAAAAAAAGAAGATCTAAAGGAAATCTGACAGAGAAATCTAAAGGTGTATGGGGATCCTTAAGGTAGCCATACACGGACAGATTCCAGCCCGATGTTTTGGCCATGATATGACATGTTGGTAAATTCCTGGCCTATACCATTATTAGGGAAGAAGACAATCCTTTGAGGGGCCGGCTGCAGCGTGATGATGTCATCATGCTGCAGTCTGTCCCTCGTCTATTCAGGGAGAAACACAACGTCTATGGTCTATCCTAAGCCTCAAAACTATAAAAAGAGAGCCTTCAAAGAAAACAGCACATATCCATTGTTTTGCTAAAATCTGAGAAATCTATCAGAATCAACTAAAATTTAAAGGGAAACTAACATTTGCAGAACATCGACTGACACATTTCAACTTAATGCACTTCAAAGTGATAGGGCCTTGCTAAGCTATCTAATCAATGTGTATCCATACATGGAGGCCATTGCACTACGTAGTTATGTAGTTGATAGATCTAGGTACTTGTACAGAGAGGTGTACGGTGACAGTTCAAAGGTGTTGAGCTTTAGATTTGAGTAGTTTTCTCAAAGCAGTGAGTCAGTGTAGTGTACAGTGGGGAGTATGTTTGGGGTATGACTTGTTTTAAGAATGTTCTACAGGAACATGTTCTACATGGATGTTCGCCCTCCTTCTAGCCGGGAGCAGTATGGGTGTTCGGCCCGCCCCATTTGCCAGCGAGAAGGAGCCCACCATTCTTCCTCCGGCAGTAAGATCCCGCCAGAAGAAGAATATTTTCACTAGAAGACTGGGTAGAGAAGCCAGTCTTGTAGTGAAAAGCCGGCTCCGAAAACCGAAAGGGACGTCAGTTTTTCATTTTGGGGGGTTTGTTGTAATTTTGTATTTATGTGAGTTATATATTCATGATTCTGCAACAGTTAATCATTTGTAATATTTTATTTTTATTATTATCAATGTCATGGTGTCATGCTATTGGCTCTGTTAATTAGACCAGTTAATCTTTAGCAACCATTTGTTAGGAGGTCAAATAGCCACAGGGCCAATGGGATCTCTAGCAACCTTTAGAGGAATCCTAGGTTCTAACCATTCTTGGTTTACCGTTGCTGTTGTAAACTACAATTCTTGTTAACCATGTCAATTCATGAAGACATACAAATAAATATTTGCCATGACCTGCAGTGATCTAGATGTTATGTATCTTAACCAAATCTTTAATCAAGCAAACCAATCAGCATTTAGAATCTAAATTAGAAGAGAACCTTAGAATGCTTTCATGAGTAAAGTAACATGCCATGTCATCCATGGTGACAAGTCTCCATACCCTATGTGAGGTTGTAGCGGAGTGTACTGTGTATTGTATGGTAGAAACCAGTGTGTGAAGAGTTAATAACCAGTGATGAATACACCTTTAATGTTGGGTTGATGTGACAATGACCAAGCCATATGGGAGTTCCCTGTCTGGGGGTAAGTGTCCAGTGTCCACATGGGAGGAGTCTTTCCTGGGTGCCCGAGCAAGTGACTTGTTGTGGTCTGGATTAAGGACCAGGCCAGAGACTGTACAGGTTGGCAACAGCTGCTCCCACATGACTGGCATGAAACTGAATGCTGTACCAAGAAGCCATCAATAAAAGGTATCAGTTCTTACACTAAGTGTGCTAGACTTTATTTGGGCCTGTGTGGGACACTGCCGCTACAGGTGTAGTAATGATCTGCCGCTGGATGCATCAGTCTAAAAAAGGGGCAACACAGTGGGAGGTACTGGAAGACGCCAGACCCTGACCCTTGGTTCACCCCAATACGTGTTTGTGCACTCATCACAGGCAGGGGCAGTGCACCCCTTACTAAGTCATACACCTTTTAAATGTACAGGTCTATTATACTGTACACAGGTTGTTCACACAAGCAGAGATGGCTGATGGGTCAAAAGCAAAATAAAGAAAGACAGAAAAGTTATTTATTTCAATTAATCTTCAGAGGGAGCCTTTCCAGACTAAGCTTTTACCCTGGCTCACAGTGAGAACCACCACATGGACACATTTCAGGCAGCTTCAGGATGTGTATGTACTGCAGTTTGAACTGTTCTCAAAAAGCTTTTTACTTTGTATTTAAAGTTTTTAATTCCGTGGCTCTAAAAGTTATTATTATTACTATTATTGAATTGTTTCAGAATCAATATATAACAAAGAGAGATAGAAAAGAAAAAGCCCCAGCATGGCTGATGCTGTTGTAAAAGAAGGTAATGGGACTAGATGGAAAGCCTGCATAGAAATCTTACCTATTCAAAGCTGCTATGAATCTAATGTTTTCATCAATTTTCTCTAATGATCCTATCCAAGTCTTAGAATCCATGAGCAGATCGCAGTGGCCATTGCCTCCTACTAAGCCACAATCTAACAAGTTTAATAGCTAGGCACTGCACACTTATTACTCATGTATTTCACTCTTGGCTGACAGAGTTATTTGAGTTAGCAGCTGATGAGATAAAACAGAAATAAAACTTTTAAAATAAAATGTCTGCATGTACCATAACCCAGATCATCACATTGCCTGCCTTAACATAGAGTGCAATATCTAATACCTTTTGTCTTCTATGAAGTGTCATTTTCCAGAAGCATTTGGGAAGGAAGGAGAAAAAATATCCAAATGAAAGAAAAAAAAAATAAGAACAGGAATCAAAAAGGATGAAAGACAAATAATCACAAGCGAGGAAGACATGAAACAATACGTTAGAAAGGAAAAAAGAAGAACAAAACCAAAAAAGAAGGATGAAGAAAACAAAAAGAAACTTCTGCTCCTGTGACTTGATGGATATAACCTTGTATTCACTCTCTGAAGCCTAGTCTTAGGCTTGATTTACATGATCGTTTCCCGGGTTGCCGTCCCTGTCTCAAATACCTGCAAACTTGTGCAGGAGCTCGCAGGTCATTTTTATAACGACCCTTTGACTGGTCTATCTATCAGATGAAAGCCTGAAAACCTACCGGCAAACGCATTATGTTGCTAATTGCTCATTTATCGCGCAGTTGAAAAAAATTGCCATGTAAACAAGCCCTTAGTCTCCTTAGAGTACACCTGTACTTTGTGTCCCGCAATGGCAAACCGCCTATTATTGGGATGTTCTGTGAAAAAAGATTAAAAATCCATACATGTAATGAAATATTACTCTTGGCTCCTCTTCTTCTGTCCTCAATATAGCCACAATTTTCTGTCTTTTGTTGACCTCACTCCCAATACAGAATTCTGTCACGTCGAATTTATCAAGTCTATATACAGGGGTGGCCCTAGCCTTTCTGGCACCCTGGGCGTTCACCCCCTCTTATGGGGAAGGGGGGCAAGGGTGGTTGTTAGTGCTGTAGGATAGAGGGGGTTGTAGTTCTGCAGCAGCTGTGGATGATGATTAAGCTGCTGAAGGCAATCCTTTTTACCCGGTGGTACCGGAAGACACAACCTTGCCCCCCTCCATGATGCTGCCTGTGCAACGGCCCATGTTGCCCATGGCTAAAACCACCACTGTCTACATATATACTGATCTCTTTGTCTGGTGTTCCATGGTTGCCATATGTGTTAGTGCAGCTATTAACCCCCAGAAGACTAGGACAAACATAGCAACTTCCACAGACCACAGAAGAGAAGGTAAATATATCATTTTAGAATTTTGGAGTGACTTTGAGCCGTTAAGACACCTCAGAGGTAATTTTTTTTTATTGGTAACTATTTTTTATTGGTTTTGAATTTATTTAAATCTAACCCCACTAGTAGCATCTGCTCACATTCCTTCCATCTATGTTGCACTGTACAGCCAGAGAGAAATATCTTATAGAAGTTACAGACATCAAAAGTGCCAATGGACTGTGCTTCTAGGGCCCATTTCAAGGTTTTATTAAATACAAATTAACGAATACCCAACATATTTCAGGGGCTCAATAGCCTTTCCTCAGGGCTTTTTACAGCATATAGTGCCTCATAAATAACACTGTTGCTAAACAGTTGTGGCGCTTTAGGTTGCATCTTGGATTTCTGGTTTATTAAACAGAAATTTGAGGTTTTCTGGGTGATATTAGGCTTTGCCACTGAATAAAAAGTACCTGATTCAGATCCTTATTCAGCCATGTATTACAAAGGTAATAAAAACAGAAATATGTTGTACTAAATGAGTAGCACCCAGATGCAACAAATGGCAGTAAAAACAGTATTGTTAAAATGCAATTTTTTTTAGGAACATTATGCATTGTGGTGGATGGAGATAGATAGATAGATAGATAGATAGATAGATAGATAGATAGATAGATAGATAGATAGATAGATAGATAGATAGATAGATAGATAGATAGATAGATAGATAGATAGATAGATAGATAGATAGATAGATAGATAGATAGATAGATAGATAGATAGATAGATAGATAGATAGATAGATAGATAGATAGATAGATAGATAGATAGATAGATAGAAAACTTTACAATGTCTGCTTGAAAAGTCGTATTACCATTGTCCCACAGCTCCCTATCACTGAGTCACAGCTGCAATAGAAAAGCTGCTGATCAAATAAAACATTCCATATTAAATTATAGCATGTTTACACCCAGCCATAAAGGTTTTTTGTCACTGCATGGATTTGGCAGAGGACAATCTTTATCTGCTTGGCAGCTGCTGACATTCTGCTGTTTTGAAGGGCATTTATTACAATAGAGCACGTTTTCAGGAAATGCAATTGATTTATAGGAACAAGACAGAAGATGGATGACTTGACTAATCCATCTCATTTCATATATCTAAAAGAAAAAAAAACAAAAAAAATAACGCTGAGTAATATTATGCTTGTAGTGGATGCTGAAACACACAGATCTTTGCTTGTAATGAGAGTGTGGTTATCACTAAAAGTTGATGTTTTTTAAAGAGATAGGAAGACACTAGATAACATGAAACTGACCCATTTTCCTCTTGGTGTCCATTCACACTTGTGTGGCCCAACGCAGTGTGTTATAAAGCAGCCCATTCAGCACATACTTATACCCAGGGCTTTCTTTCTCAAGGAAAAGGTGGTGGAACTCATCAAGCCTCCACCACCCCCTGGACCAGGGCTCTGACGGGCTGTGGAGCACATAGACTTTAACTGCTCGACGGATGCTGTGTTCAGACAGATGTTCAATGTACTCCACTATGCTCAGCCCTGCATCAGCGGAATGGCTCAGTGCTGTGAGAACACAGCATTTGCCGAGCAGGTAAGTAAATGTGCTCCTTCAGGATCTCACGCCAAGCAATACACTTAGCGGAGGGGGTCCCGATGGAAGTGGAAACCCCCCCTCTTTGCCTATCGCCGTTGAGCATTGAATCAAAATCTCTGTGTTCAACACAGGGATTTTAGTGGACATGGAGCTAGGGCTTTACATATGCCTACTCCCTGACTTTCAACCCCCAGATGCTCCGACACCCTTTTTTGGATTAGTAATTTACAATGTGACACTACTATCTGCAACCTTTCATAGCTATAATGTTTCCCTGCGGTTATCCCAGTGACATGAATTGCATGCGTTTAACAATAAAACTGAATCTAAAAAATGAGACTATATCCAAGAAATATTTGATAGGGGGCTTTTTAGTAGGAAGAATTTTGCTTAGGGACCTGAAAATTTGCATGGATGTAGTCTCAGGGGTTAACTGGTAACCCCCTAAAATGTCAAGGTTCTACCATGCAGGGGTTCAAAGAACGATGTGTTCAAAATAGGATACGTGAAAGCATGTATGCAGCCAATAGTGCTTTATGCTCATGGGGAAGCAATATCTGATAGCTGTATTTTAGCTGAAATTTAACTTACGTATTGTAGCTAGTGGGGTGAAACTTGGGGTGTAAGTAGTAGTAGAAGAGCATTACTGACCCTAAAGGTTCATGATTATACTAGGAATGGTTTTCGAGCTATGAATGTTCAAATCATCCTGTCCTGCGTTTTGATTCGCTGGGGAAGATGTATCTGCGGGAGGAGCTACAGGAAGCATAATCTGTCGGAGAAGCACAGAATCTGCTGCCTGTCACACTGGCATCGGGGAGAAGAAGAAGGGGAAGAAAAATAGGTGGTGGAAAAAAGCCCTGCTTATACCATTTTATGCACCACAGCACACAGTTATGTATTTCATGTTCTTACTGATTACTCCCCTGATGAAGGGGATCTACTAAACTCCATAATGTGTTGGCATTTCTATTGATGACAAAAGAGAATTTAGCTATTATGGACACACATGTCTACCTTTGAATGCACTAACCTGGCAATCAAGGGTTTTCTTATACTCTTACCCAGCTTTTGACACTCTTTGACCTGTACTTTTACCAGATTGCTAAGGTCACATCTGGTTCCAAAATTGTAGTACCTTGTTGATTAAAATGCATGTCCTGGTTGCTGTCCCTATACTGTTCCCTTTTGACCTGGGACTTCTATGCCTCCTCTGACCCTTTAACTCTCATCTCTAGCTCTCTGCACTTTCTCCATATGCTTATGATTTCTGTACCCTTTGACCTCCAGTATCCTTGTAGTGGGGACCTCTCCCTGGTCACCACAGGAGAGAAGGCACCCATCATTGCATGGAGAAGGCATACCAGTCTCTTTAAATCCAAGGTTCTGACTGACCTTCTTGTACCTGACCCTGATAAGTCCTCACTTAAAGGCATGATGGCTTGTTCTGACCTTGGCCTGTTACTGACTACAAGTTTGCTTGATGACTTTGTACTATAAACTCTCTGTCTGCCCCAGTAAGAGAAATGGGCACAACCTGGTAGTTAGATGATGGGAAACAATTGAACCTTTATTTAGTGCTTTACCTTGATCTGTTTCTCTTTACACTGATTCAAACAAGCCTGGGAATTTCATATTCTCAAAATGATAGTTTTGTCACGACAACAATCAGTTGTACTGAGTGTCTTCAATATTGCTGACATACATGGACAATTCACACTTACATACACAACAATGCATATTTATAACACTGTTCAGACATATGAATACTTTTACATACTGTATGTATTTGCCACTTTAACATAGTGCCATTTATGTCTTTTTAAGTTTATTGGTCCTTAAATAACTCCACGCTAAATCAAGTCTTTCTTCTACAGGCAGCCAATGAACTCCCACTTCCATCATGTAAACTATATTATTCCTCTATATTATTCATGCAAATAGAAGCCTTAGACAAACAAGGCCTTTTCTATAGTTAGTTCCATGTGACACTACCGATTTATCATTATTATGGGGTGGGATTTATCAAAGGGTCCTGAAGTGGCAATAATTGATGTTAAAATTTTCAGCACCTCTCTGATGTTTAAGACTATGGTTATTTATGAGATTTTCCCCCAGTAGAAAGAGAAGCCTGCAGCAAACAGCACAAGCGAGTCATGACTCTGCATACGAAGAGCCAGCAATTAGGCACAAGAGTTGTTTTAACTACAGCGGTTGGCAGATTACTAATTTATGGTTTTAATAGAAGTGATAGGGCTGTGAAATAGATGGCTCGGTTAATTATTTACTAAGGTAACATTTATTTACCATCTCAGCAAAGGCTTAGATGGTTACAGTACATAATGTTTATGGAGAGTTTTACAGATACAACTAATGTACAAGGATTATAGTATTTTATTTTACAAATGAAACGTGCCACACAGTATGATAGGGGAGACAAATGGTTTGAAATCATGAGCTATTTATATATTAACATATTTTTAATGTTCAAAATTGAGAGCGGTGGCTCAGCTTAATCATGAGGATTATCCTCATGATACCCTGAATGTATGATAGATTGGGTAACCCCCAGGGATCGCATTGCCAAGGCATATCACCCAGCTGTGCCAGAGGAATTCGTTCTGACCAAACCACTGTTTAGCTCAGTGGCCACGTGGATGTGTTCAGCACATTGAAGGCATGCCTCCCCACTCTAGCAGAGGGATCTATTCAGGTGCTCTGTGGATGTGCTTTAAACAGTATAATACAGGGGCCCTTCTGCCTAATCGTCTGCAGGAGATAACTGGATACCTGGTGTTGGTAGTGACTGTGTTCATTACAAATGGTTGATGAATTCTTAAATGGTGCAACATTTCTGGGGTGTGGCCCTGTACATTCTACTTATATACAGGAAGCCTATGATAAACCACATTATTGTATTCTGTTACATTCATTGAATTGTGCAAGCAATGCTACAGTATAAAACAGGGGTTCTGGAACTTCTAAACAGGGGGCCAGTTTATGATCCTGAGATTTTTGGGGGCTAGATTATGTACAAATGCACTTGCAAGCACACATATAGACACATGTTGCTCACATAGACAGACACATGCACACATACACAAATGTGCACATCACATTCTCATGTACATATCCCATGTAATACACATTTCACATCCATCAACAGTTCTCTCCTCAAAGGGGGTGGGCAGCCAAGGGCCTGATTGGCAGGCACAGCTTTCAGATTCATCCTTGCTGCCACAGCTACCTGCAGAACGCAACTAAGAACCTCACAAACATAAGCATCTTAGCTCCGAATGGCGTTGTCAGTATCTGCCAGGTCTGGGGGCCGAGGGCCATATACAGCCCGAAGACCATAGTTTGAGGACTCCTAGTATAAAATAAAATTTTTGGACAATTAAAAACTTACAGCCTTGTTAGGAAACAGTCCTTCACTATTTCCAACATTATTTCCAGATCCCCTAAGTACAAAGCCAGCTCCATGGACATTGTATGATGAGTCTGGTGTGGAGGAAATTAAGTGGCCTGCACAGTTTCCTGACCTCAAACCTACTGAATGGATTGAATTGAAAGGTCTTATTGTCCAACACCAGCACCTGACCTAAAAAATACTGTGGGATTTTGGTCAGACCTTCCCATAGACACATGCTAGAACCTTTGGTCCATGCTTTTCTTTTTATATTAAATTACTGCTCTTTAAATACCTCTTGAATAGCATAAAACCCTTGCACTACAGGCTTGAATTCAGATTTTAAAGAATACCTGGGGACCATAGCCACACTATGATCCATGACCGTGTTCCCGCCAATCATTCGGCAGTCACTCTGCCACAAATGCGATGCTCACACAGGTTGCCCAGGATCACACTACAAGTTGGATCGCACTTGTTGGTAAATTCTTGGCATACAGAGGGTGCACTCCGATCCATTGAACAACCGGCTGTAGCGTGACCTCGTGAATAGTGTTGAGAATTGGAACAATATATTTGAATATTGGAATTATGAATATATTTGCCGAATATCGGCTATTCGAGAATTTGGATTTCACGAATATGGCTGTGGATTTTCTCAATCTTAAATATTCACAATATTATGCACTTGGAAGCTTATGGGCATGCATTGCAAATATATAACCGCAATGCGAAAATAAATACCACATGCGATCATTCATTTGAAACATAACCATGCTGCAAATATAATTGCAAATATATTTTCACAATGAATGCCAATATACTCCAATTTCGTATTTACGAATACTGAATCAAATATTAGGAGTATTATTCGCGAAATATTGCGAATTCAAATATTGCCTATGCCGTTCATCACTACTAGAGAATCGGGCGGGAATCGTCCTGTGTATGGCTACATTTAGTGTAATAATGTGATAAAAGTGTGTGAAATGCTAATTCACAAGTCATTCCTACGACCTTGTAAGTTGTCGGTGGACACAACATTACTAGTGATGATCGCGAATATTCGGATTCCGAATATTAATCGCGAATATCGTCAA
>CM070041.1:15800396-15825770 GCA_036250615.1 Ptychadena robeensis
CATAAAATTCGCGGCATGCCGCGAATACGAATGTTGCCTATGCCGCTCATCACTAAACATTACAGTCTCCAGGCGGTTGTCCATAAGAACTTCATGGGGTGTTTGTCAGTTGCTGACTTCCCCATGTGTGGTTTTGACCCTGTGAATTTAGTCTTAGGACACTGCCTATCCTAGTAGGACAATACTCCACTTGTATTACATCCATAAAAAAGCAACATCTTAGTTGTCATCTTAAGGCCCCCATACACGCCCCGATTTTTTGTCCGATCGATTAAAAACAATTGATGTTTTCCGATACGAGGATCTTTGATCGATCGGACTGTATTTCATTATACCCCCAAATAAAGCAACCAATTATTGTCCGATTCGTCCGATTTACCTATTCGATCCAACATTTTCCATCGACCGATTTCATGTTTGATCGGAAGTGGAAGGGTTATGGCAGGGATCAGCAGCTTGAGGCACACAATTGTACCACCCGAATGGGAGTTTTTGCCAGGGCCAGGTATCTGTGGGTGTCTGTTCTGGGGGTGGGGGGGCTTTGCCTTTGATGGGGATGGCTAATCATAGGGGAAACACGGTCTCAACTTCAGTTTAGTTCACATGAATAAAAAATATAAAAGAGAAATACAGGAGAATGTTAAAACATATATACAACCTAGCACAACCTGGCAGATGATTCTACACACACCAAAATGTTTGAAACAGGAAGTAAAAGTATGATAGTGCGTTAGATCGGACCTAAATTGGTCGTGTCATAAGAAACAGTAGCCGATTGAATACAATTTAGATTCGATCGAGAAATTTTTTCCAACATGTCCGATCACAGTCCGACTGATTATTCCCAAAACTTCGATCGAAGTTACTCGGTCAAACTATGTGGGCATTGACCAATTTTTGGAAGACCGATGGAAAAAATCGATTGTTTTTAATCGATCGGACGGAAAATCGGGGCGTGTATGGGGACCTTTAGTGCAGCAGAATCACCAATCTTGACAAGCAAGGCTAATGTAATCATCTGATCTGATCAGCTGCAATATACAGGTTTTTGTTCTCTTCTTGTTGTTTTGAGTATGCTTTACTATCTATCAGTTTTTACAATGGTATCCATGGAGAACAATTTCTTATAATAGAGTCGATTTTCCTAGCTTGTATGATCTACCTGTATTACTTTGTTAAATGTTCTAATTAAAAATATGTATTATTTTGCTGAGACAAAGCTATTATTTTCAAGATATGATCATTTCCATGTCGCATATAAATGTAACGTGAAATCCAATTACAATTTATTTTGATAATCTTTGAAGTCAATAAATAATGGTATTCTGTGCTGATGGCTGACTTCAGACAAGCCTGGCGCTCTGTGCCGCAGACCTTGGGCATCTCATAAATAAAAGGTTAACCCCGTACCAGAGTCACGTCATATTGCCTATAATGCTCACTTTAGTGTGATGCATTTATTTCTATAGAAACGCAATGTGGTACTGCCATGTAAATCTCTACCAGCGATTATAACTAATAGCTCATAATCACTAGAGCAATCTCATTAAAACATTAATTTAATCTTGCTGTCTAAAGCCTTGGTGCCTCAGCTTTAAATATAAATTCAATTTATTTTCAAGAATTGTCAGTTGAATTAATGAAAGTTAACTAATTTAAAAACACAAGGTCTAAGGAGTTTGTAGTAATTGTCTAACCCATGGCTTAATCATTAATTGCTTTTATGAATTTAGATTCTAGGCACAATATATTATTGCTTAAGCATGTCAGAGATGATTGACAAGACTTGTTGAGAAAAGCAAAATGAAAGGCTAAATTATAAAATCTGGAAAGCAACGGTGTGTTGTTGACCAGAAAGTACTGTTTCTAGCTTCCGCTGTCTGTACATTAGCTGATCAATTGTGAGTAGTGATGGCCGAACATTCGGCGTGTCCATCCGTGAACGGGCGGATCGGACTTTTAAAAAAGTCCGCTGTCCGCCCGTTCGCGGACAGATTCAAATTCCCCGCCTCTAGGCGGGGAATTTGAATCGGAAAACCCGGATGTGACGTCAGTGACGTCACATCCGGCACCTGGAACACATAGTTCCTGGTTGTTCTAACCGGATGTGACGTCACTGACGTCACATTCGGGTTTACGAGCCAGATTTTCACTGATGGACTTCTCTACCCGGTCTTGAGTGAAATATTCTTCCTGCGGCGGGATCTCGCTGCTAATGATCCTACCGGAGGAAGAATAGAGGGATCCTTCTCGCTGGCGAACACGGCGGGTTGAACACCCCTACTGTCCGCCAGCGAGAAGGAGGGCGAACATGCTTGTTCGCGGCCGAACTGTCCGCCTTGTGGGCAGTTCGGCCATCACTAATTGTAAGGGCACAGATTTTTTTTTGTATAATTGTATGATGTGGAAATAAAAAATATTTTAGAAAATGTTTTGTCCTTTTTAAAGGTTTAAAAAAACATAACCCATATGTACCTCCAACCCTTCCTCTTCCACTCTATGGCAAAGATTGTTCAATTTGGTCAGAGTTCATTTACTTACGTTAATAAAAATACATTTTCTTTACCAACTTCACATCCTCAATAAAATTGATTAAGATAACTTTGTTGAGGAGGGGGTGTGGAATTAAGATTTAAGATTAGTGGTCAGTGGTAGTATTGCATTTACACATGGATTGGAACAAAACGTGTTACTATTAAATACCTGAAGTTGAATTTCTACTCTAATATCAAAGTATTATATGCCGTTTCTCATGCATTGCAAAGTATGTGGGTGCATAGGGCCCCAGGACCCTACTGCTAGCAGTCCATACCCCCCAGTCAACATGAGGGCTCTAAGCAACAATTTTGCATAGGGCATCCCAAATGCTGGAAATGCCCCTGTATGTATGGTACTCAATTTTAAATATCAAAATGTTTGCATGGAGAGAGTCAGATAAGGATAAGTATAGGCAGAGACTTGAAGTTCATTAGACAAATCTGGGTAGGATTTCAGAGGCACTCTATTGCCAGTTTCTAAACTCGATCCAGCACCAGGATCTGCTATAGTGTTTGGTAACTGTACTATGGAGCCATGACCATTAATTTCATCCTTGTCTGTTTGTCAAATATTACAATACAGGTATTAAAAATTAGATGAAGCTTAATGTGTTCTTCTGAAAATCAAAGATGGTTACTGCCCCCCAACAGCTATAAATGGCTTGGTCATTGCAAAGAGCCAACAAACATTGACAAATCCCAATCCCAACAGCCATATATAAAAAGGGCAAGTAATTACTTAATGCCGGCATGCATGATTAGACTTTTCTGATCGATCGATATACAGTATGATCGTGTTAGGGGGATTGTTTTATATTTACAATTGTTTAACCACCACATATTGTGATATTCAAAACAGATCTATCCTTCAATCAATCAAAAAACCCATCAGATACTTAAATGATCAAATGAATATTACCAACGTGTCCACTTTCACATTTGGTTGATCAGAAAAAAGATTTTCAAGCGATCAACTTAATAGACAATAATTGTTTTAAGATGATTGAATGGAAAGATCGAACTGTGTATGCCTATCTTTAGCAGACTCCTATTTTTTATTTTATTAAACTATTTATTTAGGTACAGTAGATGTAATTAAATTACATGTAGTTTACGAGTTAGTTCTAACAGCAGAGATATCCTAATGTTATACTAACTCTAATGGGAATAAGTGACATTTTGCTTCTGAATTGAAAACTTTATCACTGCAACTTATTTGAAAGTTTCCATGAATTATTTACAGTGATCCCTCTTGGCAAACTTCTATCCTGATAGACATGCTCTATCTAGTAAAATGGTTGTGACAACATAGTTATCTTAATCTTAAAGTGCTTAGCTGTGTTTGCAACAGAATGTATGCAATATATATCTAAATACATATATACATAGCTGAGAAAAATTACCACAATATTGATTAATGCCAAGTTTCTAATGCAGTGTTATTGAATTATAGGAAAATGCATTGTTAATGTATTTTTATAAAGTGTTGACAATTAGACTCTTGCACAACCTAGACACTAGTGATGAGCGGCATAGGCAACATACGTATTCGCGGCATGCCCCAAATTTTTCGGAAAATATTCGGAAAATGTTCGCATTCGCCAATATTCAGGGGTTTTTATTATTGCGAATATCGGCAGTTTTTTTGTGAATTTCGCACGCGCAATATATGTTTAACATGGCATGAATTTGCGTGCAAATTTTCAATAGTGCAGATTTGCAATATTCCGAATATTCGCATCACCCCAATATTCAATTTAAAAACTGTTGATGGTCGCAGGGAGTGTTGCTAAGCTCTTGTTGCAGCCTTCCCATTCGTCCACTTGCATTGAGAGGCATGTGTAATGGAAAAAAATACTGAATATCCAGAATGGCGTATATTCAGCAATATATTCAACATTTTCGCGAATTTCCGAATTGCCGATATTCACGATTAATATTTAGAATCCGAATATTCGCGATCATCACTACTAGACACCTATGGGTTTGTCCTATTCAAGGGTTTGTCCTATTCCGATTCAATTAGAAGTAGTGAGGCAACAATACCTATGGCTGCTGAGTAGGACATCTGGGGACTTTCCTGGGTGAAACTGTCATGCTGAAATGGTGGACATTTACTTAATTCAAGCTGGTTAGGCACTTAATGAAAACATTAACATGTCTGCTTCTTAGTTAAGTCCTATCCATGATGCCAAGACACACTGGATGTAATGATCTAGGGTCAGGCATCGTGTCCAGTAGCTGCAACATCAAGCAGGCACTGGTGCAAGCAGTCCACGTACAAGCAGTGGTAGCAAAGAGGGAGCAAACACAAGAATAGTCAAAGAATGAGCCTGGTGCCAGGAAGAGTAGTCATAAATGCAGCAAGAGCTTGTACTCATGTAGTAGTTAGGCAGCTCAATCTACCAACAGCAGCAAGAGCAAGACAATGGCAAAGCACAATAATCTGGCAAACAGGAAGTTAGAAGACATGGCTTATATGGGAAGTTCATGGGGTAAGGAGTTATTATTATTATTTATTATTAACATTTATTTATATAGCACCAACATATTACGCAGCACACAAGGTTCAACAAGAAATTAGGTTTCAAGGTGTCTTTGCCAAAGAGATACAACAGGGTTTGAAAAGCAGGACTTCAAGTAGAGACAGGGCTGTAGCCAAAAAAACTAAAGTATTCCTGGGTTTTGATCCTAAAAATGGATTGGAAACATTGCCTCCACTAGATTGTTGAAAGCCTTTTCAGTATATCTGGAATTCTCCATTGAATTAAGGATTTTGCAGGAAATACCGCTCTTGTTTTGGTGCAAGCAGAAGATGGGGTAGGTATGTATGTTCAAAAGTCCCTTTAAAAGGTTCTCTTCAATTAACACTCCATGTTCCTTTGCTTCACGAACATTGGAGAATGGTATCAGAACTACTTTCAGGTTTTCATGACTGTATCTGAATACTCTCTTTGTCATAACAAACCCAAACAATGTAAAGTGGCCAAGGTGGACATTTGTATGCATACTTTCTCTTTTTCACATATTGTAAAAGAAAAGGACTTTAAATATACTATATATATATATATATATATATATATATATATATATATGTAGACTTTAAATACAATGGAAAATCTCTTGTAAGGACATCAGCCTAGAACTGGATGCTGTATGAATACATTATGTAATAGTAAGTCCCTTTAAATCCTAAGTCTGGCCTGTGCTCACAATCTCCGATTTCACTCCATTTAGACACATCAGTAAATTTTACTTGTTATCTTTCATCCCCAGCAAATGGCATGCACATCAAAAACTGCTCTCCACCAAGGCGCACATCTGAATACATCACTACGATACGTAAAATTGGAGTTTGTAAGACAAATTGAGATTTGATATGCAACGTAGGTTGTGGCATGAAATGTACATTTACACACATATATTACACGCATCCCTGCTCTCACACAGCTCCCGAAGTTTATGGGGTGTATAGAAACATGATGGTTTAAGCCTAGTGTGCTGTAAAATATTCAGTAAATAACTGCAGAACAAGCTGTGTTGTCTTTTTGTTGTCTCACAGCTGGAATACACATTTTTATTACTGCTAAAGTGGCATGGCAAATTAAAATTCATCTGCAATTGCTCAGTGAGCACTTTAAATGGGCCTGTGCCAACTGTTGGGGTTTAGGTTGTCATTAATACATTTAGCTGCAGCAGCGTAATGTTATTAGCAACTGAATGAATTGCTAAGAAATGGGTATAATTTTGTGACTCTTTAAATGGATCTCCAAATCTTTCTGCCATCGAAAACAACCTGTAAATGTTAAAGGATGTTATATTTTAAAGCAAACCTATAATTTAGAGATAATGTTAGCTGTCATTGCTCACCTGGTACTTTTCATGATTGGAATTCTGATTCTTGGCCTTTATCATCCCTTGGTACATTTTTGCTATGTCAGAGGAGTAGGGATGACAAGTTCTCCTAGGAAAAGTTTTCCTCCATGTGGGCTCATGAAAGAGCACATGATCAATTTGATCAGAAAATTAATTAGTTCTGCTTTGATTGCTGACCCTTTTTAGCCTACACAGGATGTAGATATGATCAACTGATCCTAGCGGATCATTTAAATGAAGAGATCATGTGAGAACGTGCCAATCGGCTAGAGGTGTTGCTAGTCTTGGTCTTCTAAAAGTAGGAAAAGGAAAACGCTATTCACATAAAGGTTAAAATTTACATAATGTAATTTCATATGCAGCTCGTGGCTCAGGGAATTAGCACTCTGGCCATGCAACGCTAGTATCCTAGGTTTGAATCTCGGTCTGGGTTCTATCTGACCGGAGTTTGCATGCTCTCCTGTGTCTGTGTGCATTTTTCCTCCCACACTCCAAAGACATGCTGATTGGTTAATTGGCTTCCCCCAAAACGAACCTCTTTTGTTGGTTAACAAATGACTTGATGACTATGATATTTGTTAGTTGCAAATTCATTTAAATTAAAGGAACATTAGATTGCGAGCTCCCCTAAGATACAGTTGATTATAATAATATGCTACCTTTATTTGTCATGTGTATACAAGAAAGACGTATGAGACCTGACCATACACAGATGGATCAAAAGAAGACTTTTGAAATAAAAATAGCTGCTTCCAATAATATATATTTTCACAAGCCACAGCAGATATAATGCTGCATTTGCAGTACGTTTTTGAAGTGTGAGGCTTGGAATCAATAATTGTTTACATATTTGTTTTTAATATCAATTAAACATTGATTCAAAATGTATTTTGTTATTTGACCGATACACACCCTTGGGTCCTTCTTGAATCCACAAGTCAATGGGAATGCTCTCCACTATACAGCATAGTACAATAACAACATGTCTCTCTTTTTCAATTCTATAAATATTAGGGAGCCCACTGGCTGTTAAATGGATCCGCAATATTAATCCATGTTAAATAACAGTTTTGGGGAGACATTGATTGTTTACCTTGACCCTGGACCCATAAACTAGTGTATGTCAAGCATAAGCCAGCATCTATGGGACTAAGGCACTCTGTAGCCCTCCACCTATATTCAACATGCCATCCAAGTACTAATGTATTCATGATACATGTCCTCAATCGTGACCACTAGAAGATCAAAGTAAAAGAGATTATTTTATCTGACCTTGTACTTGTACCATACATCTATCATGAAATAACCAATCAATATATAAAATGGAAAGGGCAAATTATAAGTATCCTGACTCGTTAGAACAAGAATTTGTCTTTCCTCTGTAAAGTGTTCCTAATTTAATAGCAGAAAGGATTGGCCATTATAAGCGAAACAAGCAATGTCTGTTTGCTGTTAATGCATCTTGACAAATTCAATTTAAATCAAAATAAGAAGTTTACCGATGTTAGGATTTAATTATGTTGAGTAGATCAACCTAATGAGTTGCAATAAATTTAAATACATAGAGTAAAGTCATGTCAAGCAAATCTAGAGATTTGCGGTAACTGGCGGCCGGTCAGCAGACAGTTTGCCAATAAAATTCTTTAAGTGGTCTGTCCACATTTAGAGGAATGACATTTATTTATGTTAGTTGTTTGTCACACCTGTAAAACAGTGTACAATTTATGGAAGGTACATGTCGGAGAACTTTTTTTTCATCACATGAGAATGTAGCAGTGATGTGCATTGATCTACAAATATTCAAAGCCAAGTGGTCTGGAGTGGTTAGGTGGCCCATCTATAACTCTAAGTGCCAAGTTCACATGTATGTACCACAAAATAAAAGTAACATTTAAAAAAGGATACAACAGAAATAGGGAAGGACAACTAACAATAATAACCACATAGTACTTACACTTATATTATATGAATATAATGATATAGTTTGTCTGCCCTCATACTACTCATTTCTATTGGTTGATTTGGTGTTTGTTATGGTTCATGCAGAGTTGTCATACCTTGGGGCACAATGTTTATAACTGTTTTGTAAATCGAATATATCTTCATTTTATCTCAAAGCCTGAGCACTTATTAGAAGATTTAGGGAACATGTTCAAGTGTCAACAATCTAAATACATTATGTAAATTATCTATAACTGAAAGGACTAATATTTTACTATCAACCGAGTTTTCTTTGACTCATCACACCATTTCACAAACTTTTGTGGATCAAGTCTCTCAAACCAGGTTTAACTTGATGTGATTACTCTGTAGCCAATAAATAGGTAATCTTCATATTAGTTTTAAGAAAGGTTGAAGAATGCTTTAAAGCCATAAGATATAGATTTCAAAGTATATCTAGTGTCCTTATAACTTATGGCTTGTGCTGCATTATAGAAATATATTTCATATAAACACCTTAGGCTGTGCTTTCAGGGTGTTATGGGAAAATGTGTTTCATTACAGGGGTTTATTACTAAACTACACATCTGGGATTTCTACATTTTCTGCTGCCCTCTATGTTAGTCTATACTTCAAACTAAAATTAACCATACAAAGTCTACAGTGATATTTGACAGATCAGATGAGCGAGAGCTGCTGGAGGCAGTTTTGTGTCGGGAATGTACCTTTCAGAAGATTCATACAGGTCTGAAGACTGATGGCAGAATAAATAAAAGTCAAATACCTGTCGATAGAACGCAAATGTTGTCAATGTATTATTTTAATATTCTGTAAACTCTATTAGATCATCTTTATACCATTTTTTTTCCTTAAGTATGAAGCAAAAATATTAATTAATTAAGCATTTAACACTGAGTAAAAGGCAATACAATTGTTGTTTTTTTAATAGCTTTATAGGGGTTCTATCTTTTCTTTTTGCTATCCACAGATTTTTGGTTATAAAAATATTTTAAAGCTGTTAGATGTTGTCCATTTTCTCCCATATAAAGGGTCTCTGTTATGGGGATGGGGGCATTGTGAAAAAGATGTATCACTATTTCCCCTACAGCCAGATATCTCTTGTGGTGGACTATTAATGTCATTTGGTAGGATGCACAACCAGTGTTCCTGAGGTCAGCTAGGGGTGGCTCTAAGACCAGCAAACATTGTGGGGGGCAGAGGAAAAAGGTAGAACAAGGTGCAATTTACATATACCTCTGCTTTGCACCGTAAAGTGAACAAGCATTTTTTTCTTTTACTATTGTTGGGTGGGGGGGGGGGCACAAACACTTCTACCTACTCACTAACCCAAGTTCAGCTTCAAGACTAGACAGTTTGGCTGCCATTTGTTATTCAGGTTATTTATCTATTTTCTGTAATGAATAAAGGACAGACGTAATTGAACTAGACTCTTTGGCTCTAAGGATATGCTGGAACATGAAATGTTTTACTTGCTCAATAATGGTTTTCAAATGCACATGTTAAAATATCCGTGTGATGTAAAAAAAAGTTATCAGCTTAAACTATATCTAATGGATCCAATCGAGCTGTCATGCATCGCGCTAACGCAAGGAACACGTGTAGTGGGGAGGCCTCCCCTGAGCCAGGTATAGTGGAAATGGAGAAGCTTGCCATAAGTGTAAGGAGAAAAGATGGGATTGTTGTAAGCCCTTTAGTTGCTCTGGGCTCAGTATCTCTGCAGAGGGGGAGGTGGCAGATCAGGGGCAAGTCAGCACTGATCCCTTAGAGCAGTATACCCACTTAGGGAGTGTGCAAGTTGCTCCTAAGTTCAACAGTCTGCGCTTACTGGTAAGTCCCCTAATTTTGGTTAAAACACGTTTAGGACAGGAGTGGCCCCTGGAATTAGACATCGGGGGGATGGCATGAGCTGGCTGTAAAGACACTTCCAGAACCCTGGCCTGTGGGAACTGAGGCTTCCACATTATTCATTTGTGCCTGCACAGAGACTCTTCTTGAATCAAAGGCTACCTCTTCTGAGGAGCAGCACTGCTTAATTACAGGACTTTCCATTTCCTTCTTTAACTTTTGGACTGTTTTCTTTTTACTGTTATCATTCAACTCTGTTTAAACAGCAAATCTGCGTGCGGTTCTTGTGGTCACTACCCTACACAGAAATTATATCACAAAAGTTGTTAGAAAAAGTCTATGGATAGCCTTGTGTCATTGAGAGATGTCACCAGTGGCTCACCTATCCACCTCTACATTTAAATTCATGGAAAAATTCATGGAAGTTCATGAAAAAAATAAAAAAATTATTTTAAATACCAATGTAACAAGTCCAAAAACAAAATACGTTGCTTTCATTAACATGAGGACGCCTCCAATCCATCAAGTATGTGTCATAATGGTACACCATGATAAACAGGACACATTTCTACCTTCCCATAGAGCAGTGGTTCCCAAACTTTTCTTGCAGGGCCCCCCTTTTTCTATGTAGGAACATTATCAAGCCCCCCCTCCCTTTTCAAACACAGGACCATTGCCCCCCTGCAATACCTTCTCGCTACCCCAGGGGGGCCGCCCTCCAGTTTGGGAACCACTGCAATAGAGTCTAATGCCATCACTTCCATTCAACTGACAAATAATATTTGTTTTTATAGTTTTTGTCAGCTGAATGAAAGTAAAAAAGACTTAGTGTCAGAAAGATCTTACATTTTGCAGAAAAATGATCCCCTTTCACGTCTTTTTGCATGGGCTTCACCATAACATCAACATTTACTTGAAAATTAACAGAAACTTACAAGCAAAATTAGATTCCTGTGCATTATTACCTTAGAAACATGTTAGTGTAGGTTCACTTAAATATGTTCCTACACTGGAATAATGTTTATTGGAAACCGTATCATGAGGATATTTGCAAAGTTGTAGACCCAGATATTTAATGGAAACAGTCCATTTAGGAAGTAATTAACTTTGATTAGATGTGGGCGGAAAAGAGTCAATTGGAGAAATGTACAATTAGGTCTAATTATGTTTACAGGTTTTCAGATGTATTCTGTTGACTATGGTAAACCAATGAAAAGAATAAAAATATCACCACAACAACAGCAAAAATAATGAAAAAAAGTAACAAACCTAATAAATAATAAATAGATTATTAAAAAAATATGTTCCATTTTTATATATTTACATTGGGTCCACTTCTAAAGCCCCCCATGACTGACTGACGTGTGTGCTCACAGTGGTTGATCGGCCAAAAGTCAGGTAGAAATCTAAACCTTAAAAATCACCAAATTGGTCTAAGCCATTACAGACATTTCTGCAATTCTTAGATCAAAAGTTAAGTTATGTCTCCACTGCGTCCTCAGCTCCATTCTTCTGAGCATTCCTTTGGTGGGGACCCGATGGAGCCAATCCACATTACCTGTCTGCAGCAGCGGATTTCCCTCCAAAGTTGTTGGGGGGTGCTAGCAGCACCCCCTTTGTGCATACTGTGACAGTGATCAGCCAGGGCCCCTAGATGCTGCCTGTCGGGCCCCCCTAGCTGCTCAGGCCCGGGACAGGAGTGCCTTCTGTCCCCCTCTGGATCAGCCGAGAACACAGTGGAGACATTTTTTCTCCTGAAAAATCAGGTAAAAAAATTTAAGTCTTTGGGGGGCTTAAGTAATACACTATATGTGCATGGAAGTGTCAAAGTATCAGTACGCATCTCCTGATCAATAAACTAAATTCTGACCAACTGCAAAAGGTGTATACTATCAGGCACTAAGCCATGAGTGGGCAAACTTTTTGACTCATGGGCCAGAATTGCTCCTTAAATTTAAAAAAGGGGCTGAAACAAGAGCAGATGGCTGGAATTTTTGTTAACATTAACACATGTTGCACAGAGTATACTGCACGTGTCAGCTGATGCTAAGTGCTAAGTTTATAGCTTGTAAAAGTTGGCAATGATTTGGCACTTATTAACTGCAAAGTTTCAAACTGGCACAAGCCAAACGAACCTGAGATCAAGCAAAAGTGTGTATGTGTGTTGGTGTGTGTATGACCACCTTTAGGCAGTGGAAGTGTGTTCTCTACAGAGATGTTATCTGGCTGACAATAAATTTTCTTATGCCCCCCCAGAAACTGACACTCCAATCTTTCCCCCTTAGAACCTCCTGACCCTTTCCCGAACACCTCCTGGACCTCACGTGTCAAAACTGCTCTGTTTCCGAGAAGTCTGAGCTGCCCCCTGGCAGTCCAATTCAGTCTGTTTATCTGTGTCAAAATTGGTATGAAAGATATAATCAACCCAGCAGTCCACTGAGATCCATATTAATGGTTAACTTACTTGCAGAATTAACCTCCCGAGTGTTCTGCCTGTACCGATTGCAGCAGTGTACATTGCACACTGCTTAAAAGTCCCACCTTCCCCTTGCCCCTGTCCATGTCGTGGGCTGGGAGACTGACGCTCCTCAATTAACATTGAGGTCTATTGCATGGCCCATCCCTTCGATATCACTGTGATGCAATGAGGGTGGTCCCGCAACCCTGGGAATGCTGCAGCAATTTAGAGAATTGCTGCAGCTTTTTGGGGCTATATCGGGTTCTTCTGATCCTTGTTGCGCTAGAATTCTGGACTTGGTTCACATCGAACGTTAAGGCTGCCATACACGGCACGGATTCGTGCCGGATTCTGGCGCGATGGATTCCGGGCGCGTGCACGCGGATCCATCGTGCCGGAATCCCCTGCAGCCCACCTTGCCCGTCCGATCGCATCCAATGGATCAGGGGCACAGAATTGGATCCGAGGAAGAACCAACCTGTTGGTCTTTTCGGGTCCGATTCTGCTCTGATCAGGGGGCGTTGCGGTCAGGGAGGCGATCCATCGGACACGGATCCGGCCATACAAGGTGGGCTGCCACGATCGGATTCCCTAATTGCCTAATCGTTCTCACCTGAGGATGCCGGTGGAATCGCCGGAATCGATCGGGTGAGTGATCGATTGGCAGGGGAATCCGTGCTGTGTATGGCTAGCTTTAGGGAGATTAAATTCCACCATCTCTAGTAAAAATGTGTAAAACGTCACCAAGAAGGTGCTGCTGCCCAAATATGTTTACATTTCATCATCCAATTCCACCTCTGAATAACTGATTACAGTAAGTTTTTTTCACCCCAAGCTGGATACAGGTATACCACCCAGGAGGTGAGGAACAGAGAGCAAAAAAAATAAATAAGGAAAGGAAAGGCAGCTAGGAGGAACAGCTACATGCCCCATAGTGGCTGCTATGGCTGCAATGGTGGCTCCTCAAACACAAAGCCCTTCACATCCAAAATCAGAATCTGACCACACAAATTCTTTTTAGAAAATCAGACATCATACAACATTTTGTGTAAAGTCTTCCCAGACGAGCTGTGACTGCAAATGGGGGAGCAATTTCATATTGATGTCTGTTCAATTAGAATAAAACCTCCTATAGTTCCTATACATCCTATAAGTTTTGTCCATGTCAGGTCCTCTTCATGATAACACTTATACAGTACATAAGGAAATAAGCATTTATAAATATATTCACAAAAAGTTTAGGTCAACAATTTCCTACCTGTGCAGTTTCAGCATGTACGCAAACAGCCCGCTGGGAATAAGCTTATTCTATCAATCCCAAATGTTAGCAAGGATCTAACAAAGTTTATTACAACTCTTCAGACTTGTGATATTGGCCTTTATGATAATCATATAATTTTGGGAAAGGGAAAAAAAATAAAAACACTAAGCATTTCTGTAGTTGGAACAAAAGAAAATTACACTCCCATTACTGAAACATAATCAGCTTAGGCTTGGTCTTATGTGTATTTCTATGTGATTATCCGCAGGATATATTAGATAAATATCTACAAGTATGTCCTTTGAAATGCCTCCTCTAATCTTGCTCTGAATACCTAACAAGATTTCCTTTTTTCTATTTTCCAATGAGTTTTGGGGGTTATTAAGAAATATTACTCAAGTACATCCCTGCACAACTCGTGTTGTTGTTTTTGGAGTTTTATTTTTATGTAATTACAAAGCGCACTGACAGCTGCATATCACAAAGAGAATAAAGAGATTAGGCTTTCTCTACAGCACTGCCTTTACAGGAACATTTACAAAATGTGGAAATGAACTACAGAAGAGTAATGCGGTAATGTAGGATGTAATCTAATAGACAGTTACGGCTGAATTTGTGTGTTTTTTTGTTGAATAAAGTCTACTTCGGTAGAGAGCATTGGTGGTTTGATTAAATCCTAGTCCAGAGTCAGAGATTTTAAGGTCAATATTCTTATTTTTTTTTTGTTTATCTTGTTGTATAATAGGTTCTTAGTGCACAGTGAACCAATACAGCTCTTTCTAACCATTGGCTGCACACACAGCAATACGTTTTTACATTCGCTTTTAGTTAATTCAATAATTGAAAGCTTCTCTCTTTTTTGATTGACAACCAAAAAGTTTTTGGTAAACTGTGGGGGGCAAGTTGGATACAAAATTTTTATTTTTCTTCCTGGAACTGGAACTTCAGGACATGCAAACATTGACTAAATATTGGCAGGGTGTGATTTGTTTTATAAGTGTTGGTATGTTTTGCATATTTTTCCCAGCTATGTACAGAAATGTGAAACCAGATATGTTTAAGATCTTTCTACAGTTGGATGAGAATTTAGTTGTCTATGGTTGGTCACAGTAGTCTTGACGGGTGATAAGCTGCGGTCCTAAAGCAATGGCAGGTCTTCCATTGAGGGTCAAGCCTGCACCATGTGGTCTGAGCTGCCTGCCATCACATTGGAATTTTGTCACTGGTATAAGGCTGTAAAATCAGCAGTTCCTTATAGTTGGGTCTTTCAAAAATAGCGTGTGCTACTGTGCTCACCCACTGCCCAAACACTGGACTAGACTGATGTTGACCCCCAGTCTCAATATAGGTAACCTCTGGCTGCCTGTGGCTGCATTACATGCTACTCTAAAGGTCCCCATCGTTATCCATTGAACATGGCCACTTCTGTCTATAAGCGGAATCAATCGAAGATAGGTCGGTCGAAGGTTGGACATATGTCTTCCACTGCCATTCTTTGGATGGGGGCCAGGGTCCCTCTCAAAGTAACAAAATGGAATCGAGCACCTAAAGTGGTGTGCCTGGATTCCCATCTAATCAACGAGCACCTGTCACTAAGCTGCACTCAAATGTGTAATTTTTTTTTGGGGGGGGGCTAGATACACTATACCACTGGGCCATCCAGCATGGTTATTACTAAAATGTCTTTCTTGGTATTGGTAATTGTACTGTGGGTTTCCGTGGAATTCCAATGGTGGAGTTCCTGTACTGCCACTGTTAACTAGTTAAATTATTCAATAGGAGGCTTTCTCATTACATTGCTTTCTATGAAGGCACAATAGTCACTATTGAAATAATACAAATGCTACATGCTGCATTTCAGTTACAGTGTTATTCGTCCTTAATTGCTTTTACCCTTTGTTCATTTCAAACAAAGCACACCAATCAGTTGTATCCTCTCTCCTTCATGCAAGCTTCTTTGATGACACCATTAGAAGATTGCAGACACTCATCACACTGACCATTGCACAATATTTCTTTTGATGTATTTTGATGTTTAACATACTCTGTACAGCACAAGGTCTTAATACCACACTATAAATAGATAATGTTTTATTGCAATATGCATATTTAACACCGGTCTTGAGAAAGGGGCTACACTGAAATCAGTAACAATATTAAAATACATATAAATGCTATTTGTATTAATATATATCTATACACTTACCGGCCACTTTATTAGGCACACCTGTCCAACTGCTCGTTGACGCAAATTACTGATCAGCCAAACACATGGTGGCAACTCAATGCATTTAGGCATGTTCACATGGTCAAGATGAACCGCTGCAGTTCAAACCGAGCTTTAGAATGGGGAAGAAAGGTGCTTTAAGTGACTTTGAACTTGGCATGGTTGTTGGTGCCAGATGGGCTGGTCTAAGTATTTCAGAAACTGCTGATCTTCTTGGATTGTCACGCATAACCATCTCTAGAATTTACAGAGAATGGTCTGAAAAAGGGAAAACATCCAGTGAGTGGCAGTTCTGTGGGCGCAAATGCCTTGTTGATGCAGGAGGAGAAGGGCAACAGTAACTCAAATAACCACTTGTTACAACCAAGGTATGCAGAAGAGCATCTCTGAATGCACAACACATCGAACCTTGAGGCAGATGGGCTACAGCAGCAGAATACCACACTGGGTGCCACTCCTGTCAGCAGGAGACTGAGGCCACTCCTGTCAACAGAAAACTTAGGCTACAATTCGCACAGGCTCACCAAAATTGGACAATAGAGTTTTGTAAAAGATGTTGCCTGGTCTGATAAGTCTTGATTTCTGCTGCAACATTTGGATGGTAGGGTCAGAATTTGGCATCAACAACATGAAAGCATGGATCCATCCTGCCTTCTATCAACGGTTCAGGCTGGTGGTGTCATGGTGTGGGGCACATTTTTTTGGCACACTTTGGGCCCCTTAAGTAGTAATTGATCATTGTTGCAACGCCACAGCCTACCTGAGTATTGTTTTTGGCCATGTCCCTCCCTTTATGACCACAGTGTCCCCATCTTCTGATGGCTACTTCCAGCAGCATAATGCACCATATGATAAAGCTTGAATCATCTCAGACTGGTTTCTTGAACATGACAATGAGTTCACTGCACTTAAATGACCTCCACAGTAACCAGATCTCAATCCAATAGAGCACCTTTGGGATGTGGTAGAACAGGAGCTTCACATCATACATCACGCATCATAGCCGACAAATCTGCAGCAACTGCGTGATGCTATCATGTCAATATGGACCAATGTCTCTGGGGAATGTTTCCAGTACCTTGTTGAATCTATGCCGCGAAGGATGAAGGCAGTTCTGAGGGCAGAAGGAGGTCCAACCCATTACTAGCAAGGTGTGCCTAAGAAAGTGGGCGATGAGTGTATATATATATATATATATATATACAATGTTCTCTGTAGTAAGGGCTGGTGATCCATATGCAGCTTAAATCTACTAATCTACTATATATACAGTATGTCCTAAAAGGACTCCACCAGCTTCATAACAGTGGAGGATTACAGTGTCAGCCTGTAAAGCCATAGCAAAGAGAGCTAAGGCAGTACTGGAATTAATAGTGTCCAGTAGTAGTAATGGTGGCAGCAGACACCTAAAGAACAGGATGCAGGATGTTCTTTGTAGAATTGTGGTACCTCATGCTGGTTAAGGGATAAGTAAACGTTGTTTGCTTCAATATTTTTTATCACAGCAGGCTAGACATTGGCAAAAAAAAAAAAAACTAGGGCACCCTGGTAGAGGGACAGTCACAGGACTTATACTGTGAGCTCTTAAAAGGATCCATGACCCAGATTGTATGTGGTGGTTGAAAAGTTGGTTGGTAAAGGAGGCATAGTCAGGGTATGCCAGGGACCTTTGGATGTTCATAATGTTTTTTTTACATTATTATGTAATTTAATATTTAAATATTATTTAATATTAAATATTTATTTAATATTATTCTGTGGCCTAAATTTTATTTTAATTTTTTCAAACACTTTTATTCAAATACAGTTGTGTGTTTATTTCTTTAGGTGTTAAGCAAATTATTGATGAAGGATGCCATTGGCTACCTTGAAAAAGTAATCTGTGTGGTTTGGGGTTATCAAGTTTGGTATATAAAATCTATCTTGAGCCACATTCAGAATTACCATCAGGGGGTTTATTAACGTCCCATCTGCTGTGCTTGGGGAGCATGACCTGAAGTATATACAGATTACATTTTACCAGGGTTTTTAAAAAATAAATACAAAAACTTTCATGAAGATTACTTATTGCAGAATGGCGGTGCCATTTAGGTGCATTTACCGCATTTCTTTGCACTATAAGACACACCGGACAAAAAGAGGCACCCCAATGTTTTCAAGGGAAAATTTGTCAGAGATACAACCATTCACATTTAAAGTGAATATTTAGCATGTTCCAGCAATGTGGGCAGGTCTGGTCCATGTAGTATTCGGCCTTTATTCCTGTAAGGAGGCGGAGCTAAATTCCAGCACAATGTGCAGGGATGAAACTTTAACATGTCTATACACTAGCAGTACATATTCTCTGAACCCACTGACCAACTTATGGAGAGACACATTTTACAATCTGGCACTTACCTATTAGCACCTATTAACATAAGGTAGGATAGATGAGTTTGTGTTACATATTTGTTTTACTGCAAAACAGAATGTAAATACGCAACTCATGCTATCTAAATTGTGTTGAGAGATTTGTTTCTGCTAGTTGTAATACAGCTAAAATCCTTTTGGTCTGGCTGGAGGTAATGGAACAAATTTCAACCTCCTAGGATGCAGAGCTATTGTGTGGGACTGAATATATATATATATATATTTACATATTTTGAACCATAAGGCAAATTGATTTTAATAGTGAAAAACTGTCTTATTGGTTAAATATCATGTAACTGCTGTAGTAACCTTATATACTCGAGTATAAGCTGACCCGAATATAAGCCAAGGTACCCAATTTTAGAAAAAAATCTGGAAAAACTGAATGACTCAAGTATAAGCCTAGGGAGGGAAATGCAGCAACTAATGCAAAGAAACACACAGCAAATGTACTTTTTTTTGGGGGTGTAATTATTTAATTCAGTAGATTTGTAAGTTAATTACAAAGCCCCTGAACATGATATCATCACTAGAAGTGCTGGAGATGTAGAGAAGGGATGTGGGAACATTGTTAAGAAAAAAGTATTGTTCTAGCATATCAAGTTTTTGCACAACCCTTTTCTACATCTCCAGCAAATTGTGATGATGGTGATGGTGATGATAGCATATTCGGGGAAAGACAAATGACCAGATGTCTCTCTACCTGCCATTATAAAGACAGCACTCCCACTGCAAGACTGATATAAACCTCAACCTTGCATGTGTTAGGTGCACAAAAAAAAGATATAACTACCATAGTTGAATTGTAAAGAACGATTGTTTTTAATGTAACTCTTCAGCTATCTATAGGACATTTTATATATTCATAGAGATATCTTGCTTCTATATACAGTATATACCGGAAGGTGATTATTGTAAGGATTTCATTACTGTGATTACTTTTATTATTTAGACCAAGGTCATCAGTCATTGTCAGTATGAGAATACTGATATATATTATTTTTTTCTTTTCTTTTGCAATGTCATCATACATTCGAACTGTTCTAGCATTGCTCTCCCCTGGACATGGGTGCTATGTCACATGAAAAATTACATTCATTGTGTGGGCGACAGTGCTATTTAGCAATGACAAACTGTGAAGCAAAACTATTACTAGTCTTCCAAACTCTATATTCGGGACGGAGATGGTGAAAATGGTGACTGAGCAAGGAGAACAGAGAGCTGTATTTCTTCTAAATAGGAACACGTTGATCTCTTAATAGTTAAAGCATCCTTTACAAAGAGAAGATGGATAAACCTCCAGCAGTACCTATTCTTTGCAATTGCTCGAAACGAAAGTCCATTTTCCCATTACTGTCAGTTCATGGGGATAATCCAGTTTTCTTTGGTGTCAGCAAGAAATGTATTTGTTTCTGGGGATATAAGCTGTCTGTGTTAGGATCAAGACACATGGGGTTATTTTCTAACAGGTGCAGACTTGCAGAAATGGAGTAGCCCATAGCATTCAGCAATTAGCTCTTGTTGGCCTAGTGATTGAAAAACATGTGAATAAGTCTAGCCAGTTGCTATAAGCAACATTTATAGAAATATAAAAATAATGTAAAGGATACACAGAATCCTTATTACCCTTTGAGGTGCCAGTATACCGAACAATTCAGAGCAACCTCTGTAAAAGATGTGAGTGCTATCATTCCCTTCTTGTTATATTACTTGTATAAAATACACCTGTCCACAGAACTAGCTAGTGCTACCATAGCCAAGTCCAAAGAGCTGTCCAAGGATGTAGACCTAAACAAGGCTGGACTGGGCTACAAGACTATAGCCAAGCATATGGCTTTATTTGCATATGGAAGAAACTACCAATATCCCTCAATCTGGGGCTCTATAGAAGATCTCACCTTGTGGAGTTGGAATACACATTAGAACAGTGATGAAGCAGCACAGAACTAGGTGTGATGACCTTGGCAATGATCTTTGGGCAGCAGGGACCATAGTCACCAAGACCACAATGCAATGATACATTTTGCAGCACCCTCAAGGTTTCCCCTGCTCAGGAGAGCACATGTATAGGTCAGTTTTCGAATAAATATCTGAATGATCCAGAGAAGTACTAGATGAATTCTTTCTCATCTGAGACCAAAATTGTGTTCTCTGGCATTAAATCAACTCGCTCTGTATGAAGGGGGAGGAATGTTCGCTTTTCTTTACATCGGCAAACAGTACGGGTGTTCGACCCACCCCCTTCGCCAGGCGAGAAGAAGTCTTTAATTCTACCTTCGGCTGGACCAGGTGCGGAAAAATCTGGCCGGAGGAAGAATTATTTTCACTAGAGACTCTGTGCTATGCTATGCTTGTGCTATACTGGGCACCGACATTACTTCCAGTTTAGGAACAAGGAACTGTGCGTTCCATATACAGGAAGTGATGTCACAGTGTCATTTCCGGTATAGTTCTGATTTAAATTTCCTGAGAACAAAAGGCAGGGAATTTGAAGTTCTCTGCGAAAAGGATCTGAAAAACAGCAGTGGTACAAAATCCCTCCTGAGGCGTTCAAACATGGTGGACAACTACAAGAAACATCTGACCTCTATGATTGCCCACAAGGGATTTGCCTCTCTGTAGTGAAACTCATTCTTAGCCTTTGTGCACTCAATTTTTTTTTTTTTGGGGTTATTTGTCTCTCACAGCTACCATAAACCTCCCATAACAATTATAGACTGGTCTCCAAATACGTAACTTGGTGTGTATTGGAGTTAGGCCTTTCCTTCTTGAATGTTCAAATTAAGATCAGAAGCTGTAACGGGGTGATACTGTTGGCGAGGAATTGGTTACCCTGTAAGGATAGTCCTCAATAGTTAGAGGAGAGAATTGCACATGAAATTGGTTAAGGTTAAGTATAATACATTCTTAGTGTGATAAATTAAAGTCTGTTTTAATACTGTAATAAGTGTTACTGTAATTGTATATATCTCTTTAAGAGTTAACTGTCTGTGCTGTGTTCCAGCCTAGAGAGTGATGTGTTGCTTGTGCCAGAGGTTTAAAATAGCATAGTAAGGGGAATTTCCTGAGAGTCCTTCAGCGTGGGTCAGTAAGAGAGGATCCTGTAGGGAGGCAGACTGTTGGTCTGTCAGACAAAGAACACAGAGCAGCGTGTGAGCCAGAGGGTAACCAATAGGCCTTTACAGAAGACAGTGGGCAAACAACACACCATCTTGACAATGCACAAACTTTACTACAGACTTCTCTCCTACAACTCCTGCTCTTGAAAACAGGAGTAAAGAAAGTCTGTATATATTACTGTAAGGACTTACCTGGCCAACAATCCCACATTGGTGAGCCCAGGTATCACAGACAGTGTCAGATGAGCTGCGTAGCAGGCAGAATGGCCACAGCATGTTTACCTGCTCTGGTGTGGGGATCAATCTTATGTGTTCAACACAGTGAAGACATGCCTCCCTGCTCTGACAAATGGATCAGGGCTGCATCCCAGAGACCATATGGATGTGTTTAAAACAATGCAGCTGAGGTGAACATGTTCAGTTTGAATTTTCTGGAGCCAAATCATCTGCAGGAGATTCACAAGCTAATGGTTCACCAGTTCTATAGCACCAGGTCCATAATGTGATTGGGCAATCTGCCCATTCCATGAGACTCTGTCTTGAACAAAATTGCCTGCTTTAGCCTCTATATAGCAGTGTGCTTGGGTGGGCTCCTGTGTGTGCTTTCTGTCAGTAGTGATGGCCCGAACATCGTCCACGTCCATTCGTGAACAGGCGGATCGGACTTTTAGAAAAGTCTGACATCCGCCTGTTCCCGGGGGACATCAAATTCACGGACATCGCTTCCGGTACCTGAAAGGCACAGTTCCTTATTCCCATTTTAAAGTCGATATCTCGTTAGAGACTGGGGTGAAAAAATTCTTCCTCCGACCGGATCTTTCTGCACCTGTTCCAGCCAGCTGGACAAAAATAAACTTTTAGCCGGTGAACAGGGAGGGAAGAACATCTGCCATCTGTCAGTCTGCAAGTGTCTTGTTGCCAATAGTGATTTTGGATGTTGCTTAATCTTCCCTTGCCCTGGCTTTGGATTGTTCTTGATCACATCTCCTGCCTTATTGATTTGTACCATATTTTCTTGAACTGATGATTGTATATGACCCTTGGCTTGTTTCCTGGATTTATCAATAAACACTATTACCTGAATATCTGGTGTTGGTAGTGATTGTGTGCCCAGGTGTATTAAGCTGGCCATACACCTTCAGATTTCTCTGTCAGATTTCCTTCAGATCAGATCAGATCTACCAACAACCATGTAGTATAGTGTCCTCCCTGATAGAATACATAGTGATTGGAAGGTGTAGAAAGGTCCTCATATTACATGGTTTTGGTAAAACAAAATCTGATCTGAAGGAAATCTGACAGAGAAATCTGAAGGTGTATGGCCAGCTTTACAGTTACTTAGTTATTTGTTAATCTGGAAGTTATATGGACATTGGCACTATTTCATTAATTTACATGTATGTATATATATATGTATTTTATGCTATATGAATGGGCTTTAATTGTATTTAAAAATGCCTCTTTAAGCCCCTTACCACTAATCTTACCACAGACATCATTCAAAGTGCCCAGTTAGCCACACCATTTCATTGATTCCCTTGGTGTGGTGACTCTATGACATTGGCAGGGATGAGCTGTGCAAGAAGCAAAATTCCATACCTGCCCCATTACACTTAACATACCATCCCCACCTCATTCTCCCTTTTTGAACCCCATTAAAAAATGCAGGACATTTTAAAGTGGATATCAATTCTGGTCACAGCTTTATTAACCAAAACAGTGTAACAATACGAATAACCACAAAGGTCCAAGACAGTGTCCCCCAGTTCCAGATCATCAGCCGCCTGTACCAACTACTAGCCATAACCATGCCAGGTGGGTACTTCTGTGATGATGACGCCTTCCATTAAGCTTCAACCATATTAAACATTCCCAATAACCATGTGGGTCATTGACCTTCATAAGAGCTCACTGTTCCCCTCAACCTGGTGACTGCCTTAACACCAGCACATCACCCCGACGATGTTCCACCATCCCAATCTTCCTGGACAATGTCAAGGACCCCCCACCCTGCTGTGACAAAGGGGAAAAAACAACAAACCACCAACAAACCATCCAACAAAACACAGCATGAAAGCTTGTCCTTGAACCATCTCCTTCATGCTAAAAACCCATGAGACAAAGGAAGGGAGGATGGGGCCTTCGCTTTGACAAAATGGTCGTTCCTATTCCGACGACGGGTTTTACCCCTGCAAAGCAAGGCAAGAAACAGAGGTCAGGGAAGGTCTTTCACAAACCTAGCAAGACTAAATCCATGTTCATTTAGAACTTTGAAATTTCAATCCAGACTTTCAAAGAGAGATATAGAGATAGTAGGCTGTGTTTTATTGGGCCCTGAAGCATGACATATAAAATATCTCAGCCTTCAATAATGTCAGTGGAAACTACTGAACTGAATGGCTGCCCTCATTGGATTAACGGATTATTACACAAAACGACAGCAGCCCTTTAAAAATTATACCCTATTCAAAGATATTCATTTAAAACATTTAAACATTTTTGCAACTTCTAAAAATAATATTTTTCCTCTTGATGAATTAATATACCAATAGTAACATTTTCCATCCTGATTACCTATTTGGACACACAGTTTCAGGGCTCTGGCAGTCATATTATCAACATAATTGTGTAAGTGACATTAACAACCACCATTAAATGAAAGGTCATTAAGAGTGAAAGTGATTGGTAATGACGGTGACTCTGCTCTGTTAGAATGGTGATTGCAACAGAAATATTTAAAGCGTTCACCTTAAATAGAATCTCTGGTCTTTTATTTCCATCTGATCATTAAAAATTGCTTGTTTTTACTAAAGTATTTAATTTCTATTTGCTCAGTTATCTGAATGAAGGTAGATGGCAGCTATATTTGCTCACTGCTTAAATTTGCATTACAGCAATGCATTAAGCAACAGCTTACCTGCTCCGTAGTTCAACTTTCTGCATGTACTGAACCAGTCCCTAAGGTAAAGGATCTGTGAACACCTTTTTTCAAATAAAAGAGAGAGATTCACATATGCACCCACATAACCAGTTTAGCAGGATTATCCTCCATAGCGCTCGACCTGTAGCCAGTGTTGTACAGGCAATCGCAGCACAGTTCTCCCCTCCACACATGGACGACGTTGGTTTCACTGCCCACATCGCCAGCCTCATCGATGACAACGGCGATGTGGACTGGGGAACCAATGTCCCTCTATTAACAGTCAATTGTGTGCTCACCACTTCGGCATTACCCGTATTTTTTAGGGTGACAATGAGTCATGGTTGTCACAGTAAACTGCTATCCAAAATATGGCCTACAAACACATTTCCCTATTCATGACTGGTGGATTTGGCCATACTTTCCCGCCTGCACCGAATTCCCATAAAATGGGACATGGACATTGTGAGATGAATTTTGGATGCCCAGAACAGTCCTGTTAGTAACAACTTAAAAACGTATAAAACTTTTAATATTTATTTCAATATCATTAGATATTGGGTGTCCGTTAGCCAAAAATGCTTCAATAAACAAAACTTTTGCATTGGGGTACCCAGCTGTATCCAAACCGGCAAGGGGACAGCACTAGAATGAAACATTTCTGTATGCAATTGGACCAATCGTATGTTAAAACATTGACATCATATTGGGGAGCACCGTACCACCCATCGATGTGTCACATCAGGGGGGGGGGGGGGGG
>CM070041.1:15837938-15882148 GCA_036250615.1 Ptychadena robeensis
GTAATACATATTTTCCAAATTGTAATATATTGTTTAGTGTAGTTGACCTCTGTTGTACGGGTGTGCAGGTAAAAATGTTTGTAAATTCCGCATAATTTGTGCAATTGGTGTCCTGGGTGTGTTATAATTACAGCCTCATAATTTTAAATGGATACCTTGGATGTGTTGGTTATCAAGTATTTTTGGAGTGAGAAGTTTGGAGAGTGGAGGCGACTTTCCCGGGATCTTACACCAAAAATCTGAGTGACTACTCACCACCTTCTTTCTCTCAAGAATAATAGCACCATCTGCAAAGCTCTCACATAAACACCCTGATCCGCTCTCCCTGTCTATTCTCTCTGAGGAACATACCAAACCTGAACTTCAACCTCAGCCAGATCTCCCCAAGCTATCTGCCTTACACCTTTCCTCAGTGTCCAGATACAGTCCTTCCTCCACGTAGCTTGACGCCGTATACCTGGTGGTAAAGTAAAGCCATATCCACACCAAAAGTAAACACAAAAGGGGTTATTTATAACTCAATGGTATTTACATATGTTCATGCACCTGAGCCCAGGCTGGAGGGTAAAGTCATTTGAGGGAAGAAGTTGCAAAGTAAAAAACAAATTCCTTGTCCATTGCCAGCCCTTGCTTGGGATGTAGTCCGCAAAATTGTTCTTTCCACTAGCCCCTCTAACAAGATGATAAGTGTCAGGGGCTAACAATAATCCTCACTCTTAGTTGAAGAATTGGAGTCTCTCCTCTTTTCACAAAAGGTGTAAATGTCTGCAGTGGTTGGTCCCACTGATTGTCCTGTTGCAAGTTTGCTCTCCTATTCTCTACAGTAAACTAACCCTTGGAAAATCCCCTTCCTAACCTAACATAAACTGTGGCATGTAACTGCTAAAGGCTGGTCACAGTTATTTTACAGAAACACTGTTATGATGCAATGCCTTTTGATGTTTTGTGTAATAATTTGTAATTATTTATAGAAACAAGCGTGCCCTTATGATTCCAATGTCAGAAAGATGTTTTGGTGTTGTATACATATTTAATTTAAATGTGTATTTGGTGTAACGTCTTGGGGTGTTAAAACATGGCATAACACCTTTTCTTAAGCCCTGCCCGAGTCAAGGCAGCATAGAACAGATCAATAGGGTTGGACCGAATGTTCGCCGGTGAACGTTCGGCCGCGAACCGGCATGTTCGCCGTTCGCCTCGCGGCGGGACCAGTACGGGTGTTCGACCCGTCCTGTTCGCGGCCAGAAAGATCTAAATTCTTCCTCCGGCAGGATCAGAACTGCGAGGGATCGTGCGGAAGGAAGAATGTCTTCACTACAAGACCGGGCATGAAGCCGGTCTTGTAGTTGAAGATTCCGCTCAGAGTAGGAAGTGACGTCAGTGACGTCAATCCGGCTCCCGCAACCAGAACGATGCGTTCCAGGATGCGTTCCTCTGGACGGATGGTGACGTCACTGACGTCACATCCGGTTTTCCGATTCAAATTCCCGCCTAGAGGAGGGGAATTGAATGTGTCCGCGAAACAGGGCGGACGGCGGGACATCTTTAAAAAGTTCGACCCGCCCCTGTTCGCGGACACTCCGGGCTGGTTGTTCGCCATCTCTGATACTAATTACAGGAAATTCAACTGATAAGACTTTAGATTTTTTTGATTTAATAAAAATGTCTACTCTTTAATAATGTAAGGTTTTCTACATCTTTCTTTCTTGCTCCATAAACAGATATTAAATGATGACAGAGCTTGACAGAAATATGTAATCAAGATGACTCACATTTTGCTTTCTCATTTCTTGTTTCTGATCATATTTTCATTCTCCCTCCCCTCGCTTACTAAGGAACGTGTTTACTGCTGAATGTATAATTGTTTGTTCCTTGTCTACACATTGAATTGTTGTTTGGCGCCACATCGCCATCTTTGATTGGTTGATAATAGAGGGGTCCAAACTACAATAGTAGAAAGCCCCCCACAAAATGGCACAGAAAGTGCTAGAAAAGGGTTGTCCTTGTTATGTGGGTAATGTTTATGAGGAAAGAATAAAACACCTAACACTGGGTGAAATAAAGGTGCTCCACACTATACTTCTACAACCACTGGAATTAGGGCCTGTGAGAACTTAATGGCAATCATTGCCAATAGAAGCACTCCCCAATTTCCTATACCAACATCTTTGTTGTGTGCAAGCGATATAAAGTGGGGACGGGGTGGTATTGTTGCATCAGAATTATAGGGAAATGTCATGGTCCCAAAAACACTGTGACATGTAGTCACCAGTCAGATAAGCGCTGAAAATGGGCAGCACAAAATGTGATGATGTTGTAACTGAGTGTCTATGCTAGTGGATTGGGTTTCCACCCACTTATATGTTAATTGGGATGTTTATAAGTTTGTGTGAGTCAACGATCATTATACTGTTTTATTTATTAGCTTATATGCACATGGAAAACTTATCCCATCTACACATGACATTGAGACCCAAATAAGTTCCCTCCTGATGAGGTACCCCTAAATGGCTAAAATGCATTGAGGATTATCCGTGGGGGGGGGGGGGGGGGCTTTCAGTGGTCACCCTTTCTAATATTGGCAACCTGTTTGTAAATGATGTGTTGTTTTTATTTGTGACTGTTTTCGACTGCCCTACATGTGATATATCATGTGGACCTTTAATTTTTTTACCCTTGTGCAGTTTTGTAGGAGGGGAGCATTCCTATTGACTGTTTGTTGACATTTATCAGGTTTTAAGAAGTATCAAATGGCCAATTTTAAATATATAGTAGATAGCTGGCCAAGTGTAAGTCAACTAGAGCAAGAATATGTCTAGTTGTGGGAATGAGTGGGGGGGAGGTGTTGAGTAGTTTAGGAAAGGAAAATGGGCAGGGTTGACACATAAAATTATATATTTGCCATCACATTGATGAACCCATGTTCTAAGTGCATTTCTATAAGATAAAAAGAAAACGTCCAGTACTTATTATGAAGCATTTCCTGGGCATCAGGGAGAAGCAGTTGTTCCAGTGCCAGACTCCAAAAGGGGTGGACATTAGGGGTCCCCTAGTCACTTTATGGACAAATGGGCCCACCTGCCTAAGGTCTAAGGCATAGTTTCTTATGTTTCTTATTGGGCTCAACAAATTTTGATAGCACACACAACCATAAATCCCCCCCCCCACTCAGCAACTGCATTGGGGCCCCAAAACACTAGAAACGGCCCTATTCACGACTGAAATCTAGATACAACTTTTGCAATGGATGATTTCTTATGTGGATTCATGTGCTTCTATTTTATCTCTATAAAATATGTTTTATATTCACACTAAAAAGCAGTGATGTTATTGCGGAGTGTAAAGTTAATAACTATTTATCTGTGTTCCTAGAGTACGCCCAAATAACCGGATCAAAGGCTTTCTTTTCTTTTCAATTCAATATACATTTGGATGTAGTGAGTGTCTCCACTCATATGGGAATTATTGATGTGCTTTATACTGTTCAGATGATACGCAATTTGCATTCGCTTTGTTTCGCCAATGTACTTTTCATCAGTGTCGCTTTGTGTTGTAACCTATAAATAATGGTTCTTAGTATTGCAGTTATTATATTCTTTGTCTATATTTTTATTAGGCCTGTTTGTGTATAATTTCTCAGGACTGTTTATATATATTTTTATGTTAGTCTGTGTGTTGGTAGTTCTAAAATGGGCGTAAAACAAATAGGACATAAATTCTGTGAATGTACCTAAAGGCAAGAACAAAAATGTATATTGGGCTTACCATCCATGGCGTTGGTGTGGGGATCCATTCGTTTTTTAATTTTATTTTAAGTTTTTCATTAAAGTTTCTTTATACATTATGATGCTGCCACGCCTTCGTCCAAAGGTAAGAAACATATAATCAGTTTATGTGGAGGTACAGATTTGGGACAGAAGTTAATATAACAAAATACTTTTGGGTATGGGTAGGAAATGGGGGTGGGGTTAGTTGGATAGATTGTTTGGGGGGGGGGTGGGTGCAGGGGAGGGGAGTTAAGCCAGCCATACACAGTCGGATTCCATGGCCGCTCGATCACCTATCCGATCGATTCCGGCGATTCTGGAGGGAATCGCAGGTGTGATCGATCGGCCATTAAGAGAATCCGATCGCTGCATTACCACCTTGTCCAACGGATTCCGGGACGATTCCATGTCCGATTGTCCACTCACAAATGGCAACTCCCCCTGATGTGTGCAGAATCGGATCAAAAAAGACCCAACATTGTTGGTTCTCTGTCGGATCCGATTTCTGGACCCCTGAACGATCGGACGTGATCGATCGGACAAGGGGTGGGCCACACGATTCGGCACGATCGTTTCGCGTTGACCGGGAATCGATCGGCCCGGAATCCGGCCGGAATCCGACCCGTGTATGGGGGCCTTTAGGTTGGGAAGAAGCAATGGATCATAGATCAATAGATGAGTAGTACATAATGATGGTGAGGCAAATAGCGGCTTCATCGGGTATTGCTTTTGTAATGCCTTATATGAGTGTACCGTGGGATGTTTTCAATCATAAATGGAAATGTACATGCCCTTGATCAGCTATCTCCATGTTTATGTTTGTATTTGTAAAAATATAATAAAAAAGGACACTTCCCTTCTCCATGCCTGTCAAGTTTTCCTTTATCTAATTAGGGAAAACTTACAGGAAGTGATGTCGAGGAAAAGAAAGAGTGCCAACTCTGTGTTCTAAATATAGGATCATGCATGGTGTCACTACCGGCATTGGGAAGTTTACCTCACCTTCCACCAATTTGCTAGCTGCTATGCCTCATAAGTTCCCACCCCACACATAACCTGCACAAGTGGGGAGGGAACTTAGGAGAGTAAGGCCCCCTCCTAAGTTACCCGATTTAAAAAATCCAGCAAATATCCAGGATTATTGAAATCGAATTTCGCCACTTAAGATACACAAAAAATCTGAAGTGGCTTAGTTGGTAATAGATTAGTTGGCTTAGTTGGTTGATGTAGCTTATATTGGTAACTGGCATAACCAGCAATATTCCTACTTCTGTCTGGTAACGGTAAACATTCCAAAATAAAAAAAATATATTTCTTACTCATGTACTTTTTGCATAAATTAAGTAAAAAATTTGACTTGAAACATCTCCAGCACTTTTGGTGATGATACCATGTGTAGAGGCTTTGCAATTCATTTAGAAAGTCAGCTAGTCAAAATTAAACAAAGAAATGTGACCATGGATCCAACCGCAAAGTAATTAATGTATAAATGTGTGTCAATTATTTTCTATATTGCTCATAAAATTATAGATAATTGAATTCAATGTTTTCATCTACCCTTCACTTCTCTCGGTGTGAGTCTCTTGACTAACCATCTGTCTCGAATAAAGACCACCATGCAGGAGATCACCTATAGTGATCTTTAGAATACCACTTTAAAGCAAAGTAGTATACTAGTAACCAAATAGAATCAGTATTAGTATTACTTATTTCCCTGCAATGAGGTAGCACAGTAGTACCTGACAACTGTTGTTTTCTGTACCCAGCCTCTTTAATGGGTCATCTTTAATCGCATCTATTGCATACCTGATTATGCATCTATTAAATAGTGTTGAGCTTGAATATTCGAATTGTGAATATAGTTGGTGAATATCGGCTATTCCAGAATTCGCAAATCTTGCGAATATGGCGCGGATATTCACAATTTTGAATATTCGCGATATTCACCATTGGGATGCTTATGGGCATGGATTGCGAATATATATTCGCAATGCGAAAATAACACTTGCAAGGCGATTATAATTCTAGTTTCGCAATCGCGCGCAATCCTGAATAATCGCAAATATAGAATCAAATATAAGTAGAATTATTCGTGAAATATCGCAAATTCGAATATTGCCTATGCCGCTCATCACTACTATTAAACAGTCTATGGCCAACCTAACTTGCCAAATTGAACAGGGATGATGAATTAACAACATTTATTCTATGGAAAGATGGTCGCCAAATTTCGATTTTTTTTACTCAACTTTGAACATAATTTATCCAAAAACGTTAATTTTGGTGATGAGAACATGTTCAGGGACTTTGCAAACAAACACAGCTAGTTAAAATAGAAAAACAAAAATTAACCACTTTTTAAATAGGCCCCTTAATTCCCTTAGATAGGGTTTCCAACTACATTTACACACAACTACATCCACTTGTATGTTATATTGCTTTGCCTATAAACATTTACTTTTTTTTCTTATAGTATAAAAAATAGTACTGAGTTTGGCTGTTTCTCCATCCCTGCACCCTTTACCGGGTCAGCACTTCCTTCTAATAATTGTAACTATATACAGTAAGCTTGTAAGCTTAATGAAGCAATAATGTGCCATTAGCCTTACATACTTACTGCCTATTTGTCCAGAAATAAGTGCTGCAGAGATTGCAGAACAGCGAACAGTTGAAAGAAAATATATTAAACCATTCCTTACTGTAAAGGCGAGTTTCGTGCTGTGGTGGCCGTGGGATTTAAAGCAGCACCCCAGACAGATATAAAGACGCACATTACTGAAGCTCTGTTTTCATTCATGAATTGGTATTTGCGTATAAAGTCTAGCAGTTAAAGTTGATTGCAAAGCCCCTGAAAATGGTATCATCACCACAATTGCTGGAGATGTAGGGAAGGGTTAGAGGAACATGTGGGAAAAAAAGTTTTGCTCTAGCTCATGTAGTTTTTGCATAAATTAAGTTCAAAGTTAAAGTCAAAATTCCGATTTTCGAAAATTTTACTTGACTTTGAACTTAATTTGTGAAAAAACTATTTGTGATAGAGACATACTTTCTTTTTTTTAGTGTACCCCCAATCCTTCTCTACATCAAGTTTGGTGATGATATCATGCTCAGGGGCTTTGCAATTAAGTCGAAACCGGCGAAATGGTCGAATTTTTGAAAAAAAATTAGACCATCTCTAGTGTTTTCATCTGTCTCGTTATCACCAAGACACTATGACTCTCTTTTGCTCATTCCTTGGAATAAGGGAGATAATGCCTAGAGGCATCCAATTTTCAGCAGCGGTGTGATGACGCTGTGGTGGCACCAGACTGCCTAGGAATTTTATCCAATCATTGCAATCAGAACAAGTGGAAGGGCCAACCCACGTGTCTTGTCAAATAGGTGAAAACGGGACGAAATTAAAATTAAAGTTAATAAAGTGTGATTGGTAAAGATGGTTACACATTTCTTTTTAATTCAATGAGTTCATTGTTATCATCATGCAGAAGTTACGTTTAAAGTCAAGTTATAATTTTTATGAAACAAAATTAGACTTAAATTTGTACCTAATTTATGCAAAAAATGTCTAGAACAATCCCACAGTACGTCACTGCTTTAATTTAGTAAGACTCAATTTACATAGTCGGTATTAGTGGAACTGACCCCTAACAGAAGCCCTCCTGTATGCAGTGGTTTCACACTGTGTAAGGGTGCTCAGGTGACTGTTGTCAAATACTGACAACCACCTCCATGTTATCCTAATGGGCAACCACCTGAAAACTGACTTGGGAAGAGTAACAATACATCCCTAATCATGTTCTTCTCCCAAGTCTCATGACATTTAGAGACCCAGCTAAAGTACAATATTCTAACCTCCAAGATTTGAGGGGTAAATATCTGGTGCCCCTGTATCTACATATGCCTCTCTGGTCTGAAGACCCCCACAACATTGAGACATGGTAGCAGGGAAGTGGCCCTTTATCTCAACCAAAAGTTTCCCCCAGTGTTGACATATATGGGGGTTGCAGCAAACACTTAATGGCCCCCTTTTTTCATTTGGTAGGGATAGGAGAAGAGTGCCAGGAATGGTTGCTGCACTATATTTGCCTGTTCACACATCTATTTGCCCTTCTCAATTAGTCACAGACACATCACGTCTGGTATTCGGAACACAGAAGTGCTGAGGCGGAGTGCTGGCACTTGCCACATCAGGAAGTTTACTATCCTCCCCCTTCTACTTGCTGGCTGGTAAACTTTGTAGGAAATGGAAACTTTCCAAACGGGAAATGGGAGGCTTGACAGGTATGCTTCAGGGAAGGCTGGAACACTTGCCAGATTTGTCTTTATGTACTCGATGCAGATCCCCTCCACATTCTGGCTTGAGGAAACTCTCAGCAGGACAGAAAGAGATAGCAAGTCCTGGGAATGCTTCTCCACTCTATAAGCAACAATTAGTGATGGCCAAACTTTCAAAAAAGTCTGCCTGTTCGCGGCTAGATTGGAAGTGACGTCACATCCAGAACCTGGAATGCACTGACACCACTTCCGGTTTTCAGAGAAGATTTTTTACTGGAAGACAGGGTTCTCAACCTGGTCTTTAGTGAAAAGATTCTTCCTCTGGCAGGATCAGAAGCATTAAGAAGAAAAGTGGAAGAATAATGAGCTCCTTCTTGCCGGTGAACGGGGTGGGTCCAACACACCTACTGCTTGCCGGCTAGAAAGAGTGCGAACATCCATGTTTGCAGCCTAACTGTTCACCCTGCAGACAGTTCGGCCATCACTAGAACCAATATACAATTGCTTGCCTTGACTTTAGAACATTACTTATAACATCAATGCAGGCATCATCTAGAACTAGATGTCCAAACAGAAATAAATAAATAATAAACATGGAACACACAGGCCTATTTAAAAATACAGCAGAACAGCAGTTTTAGCTTACTGCCAATCAGATGCCATCTTTCAATGGTTTACAGTCAAAACAATAAAGGATGATTGCTGGTTGATTTCTGCCTCTTATTGCAATTTGCTTATTGCTGTTTGTTGTCTAAGTGAGCATGATTGTCCAAAATGTTATAAAATGAATACCTCTGAAAAATTCATGGATGGTTTCAGCAGGTAAAATATACAATATACAAAAATATGTTGAGGGGGGCAAACTTCAGGTCTATTTCTATCACATTGATGGAATGAATTGATTGCTTGTACCTGCATAAATGTACATGGCATACATTGAGAAGCCCAGCACAGGTTAAATGTAACTGACAAGTTCAACATGCATTACTGTCCGTGTAATGAATTCGCCTTTGGCTGAACATGGGTCTGCTGCATATGTCTGGCATATTCACTCTGCCTCTGAGCTCTCCTGTATGATAAGAAATATTCACAGTCATGATTTAAGGTCTAACAAGCACGACTTACAGCTTACTGCAATGTGTAAGTCTTAGACGTACACTTCCACTCACTAGGGGGGCCATATTATAAAGTGAGGTCCACTAAGATCTACTGACTTTACAGAAGAGACTCCAAAAGTTGTTTTTAGATTGGAAATATCAAATAATATTATTCAAGATTTTAAAACATGTATATTGAGTTTAAATGCTCCTCCTCACCCACATCCATAATGCTTACCCTACATTATACTTTGTGGCTTGTACATTAACTCTATAATAGAAAATCAATGCTCCACTATAGAAACGGTGCTGTGGGTACCAAATGTAATTATGGTGATGAAAACATGGCTGCATATGTAAAGCCAAAATGGACCGATTTATATATATATCAATGGTTATAGCAGGACCAAGGGCCGTTTCTCCCGCTATACCAAATATTTGTGTGCATAGGGCCCTGTGAGGCCTCCAACTCTCTCCATTGCACGCATATCCAGTGTCTTCCCTCCCCAAGATTGGTACCCTCCCCATGCAGATTAAAACAGCATGTGCTGCCGATGGGGGACGGGTGTGTGCGTGCTGGAGGGGGAAGGAGAAAAACAAGAGTAAGGAGGAGTGGCGTGTAGTTGTAGCGGCGTGTTCTTTTGCTCCTTCCTCCCTCCCCCCGCGTCTGAAGCTCCACAAATAGCACCCACCCTCTGTCGACAGAGGGCCCAAAGCAAGAACTTGCATAAGGCTGCTTCCTTGGCGTTTCAATGGTCTATGATATGTGTTATAGGAGAATTCAAGTTAGAATTTTTAACACATCAGTACCACATCCCTTAAATATATACCAACGATGTGGGAGACACCCCTTCTTGTTTGATAAACAATGGTCTGAATTTAGGATGCCAGCTCTCTAATGGGGAAAGCATGTGACAGGTAAGCTACCCCAAATATAGCTCGGGGGTTAGTGCTAGTTGTAATTAAACCTACACCTAGTTACACTGGGGGTGACTGCCAGGGTGGTTCCTGCAGAGAATTGCAGAGATAAAGAAGGTGAGTACCATGTCTATTACTGAGTGCATCGGATCTAATTTTTAAAGTCTCTGTGTAGTCATATTTACACACCTAGCAAAGGGGAAGTAAGCCTAGAAAATGGAGGTTGTTAGTATAATTTCTAATATCCATTTGTGTAATGTGTGTAGCAGTTACAGTTAATGACTATGAATTCTTTATCAAGAGCTACAGATGCAAATAAAAGACAGATCACATGTTTTAATTCCCCAGATAAATGAATAGTGACATTTATTATCCAGTGTGAAATATTTCTTATCTGTTTCTATAATAAGACGGGGTAAAAGTACAAAAATGATTATCTTTTTTTTCAATTCAGTTCACTTTTACTTTCTCTGCAAGGACAAGAGAAGAACCCAAAGAACAATCAGACAGCTTGACTTTAAACATTTCCACATAGCAGCAGCAGACAATTTATATCAGCAGGTTTTATACCTTCAGAATCTGAAGAGGTTGAACACAACAGAATATTAGATGAGATTTTCTGCACAGTTTCTTTTTTTCATACAAATTATAATTGTTCTGTAGCTAACTGAATACCCACAATACAAAATAACACAGTGGTAATTATTATAATTATTATTATGTACAAATTGTTACAAAGGGAAACTATTTGTACATAAAAACTTTGCAGGAGGAAGGACTAAAAAAAAGTAAAGTTTATTGGCAAATGTATTGAACTGTACAGGCACATGAACTTCAATTACTGTATTTTTCAGACCATAAGGTGCTTCGTTGTATAGGATATATCCTATACATCCGAGCGTCCAGTGGATGAAAATTATTTCTGCTTTCTCCCACTCTGTTGGCCGAAGCTCCATGCTTTGACTGAAAGAATGGGAGTTAAGGAGGTGGGAAAGCTGTATCTGAGACCTTCCCTGCCTCCAGGCCTGGCTGCAGAACTGTATATTATCTGGTCAGCTTTAGCCCAGCTTACACACAGTGCAGATGTAAGAGCCTCCTGCAGGAGTCTCTCCCATCTGCACCTGCACTATGTGTGAGTTGGGCTCAAGCTGCCCAGCTCACAGATAAGCCTGGAGAAAAGGGGGGCAGTGTGTTTTATGGTTCAAAAATAAGTGGTACATCAATTTTTTTATCTTTAGACTATAATACAGAGTTTGCCTGCCCTTTGCTTTGCAAACATAACAGATTCAACTCTTGTTGAAAGGTTTTCTGCAAGATTTAGGGCATTTTCACATCACATGTACTGCGTTGCACTCTTGAAAACACATGTGCTGCGTGAAAAGTGTGAATATTATGTAATAGACTAAAGAGTATTGGAATTTTAAAGCAGTAGTTCCACTGGAACCAAAGGGCATAGCTCAACCCCACAATATAATCCCACCTCTACAAAATGTTATACTTGTCCCAATACAGTCGGGAAAGTACTATTCCTCTGGCATCCAGCACACCCAGTCTCAGCCATCGAATTGCCAGACAGATAAGTGTGATTCATTACTCCAGAGAACTTGTCTTCACTGCTTCAGAGACCAGTGGCAGCATGCTTTATACCACTGTTTACAACACTTTGTGATGCAAAGCTTTGACGCAACTGCTCACCATGGAAACCTATTCTAGGAAGGTTTCTATGTAATGGCAATAAGTAGTCTGAAAGACATAGGGCATTGGAAGTCTGCAGCTCATGCATTGGCAGAAAGTTGGCCACTACTAAGCAAAGTGCATGGAGTATCTCATCTGGTTCCACTTTGTTATAATGCCACTAATGGTTGACTGTGGAATATTTAACAAGGAAATTTAACAAATCAACAGAGGGCATCTTTTCATTGTACCAGGCTAAAATTTCTCCAGGCTAGTAAATTTCTCAATCCAGTTGGAGACAAAATTATTCACTGAGACCAAGTAGACAAAATGATTTTCTGAGACCAAATATAAGATATAATATTCGCAGAATGGACCAGTTGATCCACTTTACTGAATTGAGGAAGATATGCTCTATGATCCTATTCCTGGACAACCTTAAACCCTTTGACTTCCTGTCTTGTCTGTATATTTGATGTGTTCTTCACAAATGGAATTGTGGTCCTTTATTTCTACATTGGATCACCTCCCTATATATCATCATTTTTTCCACAACTCAGGAATCAAAGGACCTCTTTTTGGCATTCAACAAGGTACCAGACAGAACTATCCTCTTCTCCACTCTTTTATTTTATTTGATTCTACCTATTGGACCCTTACTCCCCTCATACAAAACAATCCTTTGACCAGCAAACAACACTGATTACAAGCCAGTGGTTAGCATTGTCAACCAGCAACAGAAAATGCTGTCACTGCCAGGTAAAAACCTTGGAGCATAAAAAAAGAAAACTGAAAATTTGCAATAAAGACAACCATACTTGATTTAATATGGGTTTACGTACAATATTTGATGTTGAGTCCCCCTTAAATTTACATTTTAGATGTGCTAATCAGCTTTAAGCCTGCCATACACACACCGATGTGTGCAGGCAGAGTAGTCCCGATATGTTCCGGGAGGCTAACGTGATGACGTCATCACGTTAGCATCCCGGTGCATTATGGGGCCCCTTCAATCGGCCGGGCACCCTTTGTGTGCCGGCCATAAGCTGCAATGAAGACGCCGTCTTCATTGCAGCTTATGGCATCGGCTTTCATCGGCTCGCGCCGGCCAGAGATTATCGGACATGTCCGTTCTCTGGCCGGCCGAGCAGTGGGCCGATTTTTAACCTGACCGACGGCGCGAGCGCGCACGCCCGTCAGTCAGATTAAAAATCGGCCGCTTATCGGCATGTGTATGGCTAGCATTAGTCTGAACATGATAAATTGTCAGTTTTATGTGAAAATTGGTTTAATGTTTCTAAAGAACTCGAATGTACTTATAATGGTTACTATCTACATGTTGACTGCACTGCCAACAAAATTTAAAGAACATTTTAGAACAGGTCCCAAATCTCATATAAGTGTTTCTTTAATAGGAGATGTGGCATTAAGATGTGGTAATATAGCGCAGTCCCGTACTTAAGCAATCATCATCATTTTTACATTTCTATGCAAAATTACCTGATTACAAGAATTGCTCTATATCATATGGTAAGGACATTTTTTGACAATGTAATTGTTCCATACAGCCAGGATAAGTCTTTAAATTGATATTTCGAGAAATTAGATTTTTTCTTTATTGAGAGCCCAAGGCATCCTTGTAAGAGAATAATGAAATATGCCACATCACTTTAATGGAACAGCACCATATATTTTCTAGGTGTTCACTCTGTGTTGTTATCATGACCTTTTTTCTTTATGTATAACTCACATTTTATTTGATATATTTTATTAAAGTCATATTATTTGATATACCACTTTGCATCCAGTAGGTGGCACAGCTCTTGGTATGAGAGATAAACCATTGTCTATAACATTCAGCATTCCTGTGGGTTTTAGTTGTGACAGATATTTTTATTATAAGATCTGCTAAATAGTCTGACATTTTTTTAGGTTCTATGTAACCACAGAGCAGCTTTTCAAGGCTTGCATCTGGCTCATAATGGAAGTATTTTAGCAGTTCACTCTCAAAGTTGTATTTACAATTCACATTATTTGCAGAAACTGTGTAATGCACAACTTTCAAAATGACTAGCCCTTGAAATGTTGCCATTTAGGCTTGTGGACACTGATGCCTCCGCAGCCTGATGCCGGCGGACTTCCCTCAGCCGCCAATATTTTTCCCTGTGTGCCATTGCCATTTTACACCAGTATGTGTCCCAGAACATCACCTGTGCCTTGACAAACGCAGTAACTGCAAAGGTCCACCACATCAAGGACAAGTACTGGTGGCCAGGGACCCTATATTTCCCTAACTGCACACTGGGTGAAGGTTGTGGGGGCTGGGATGGCACAGGTGCTACCCACACCCAGGATTGTGGGCCCTACGTCCATCAAGGTGTCCACCAGCATCTATGCTACTGTCTCTAACCTCCACTTCTCCTCCGCCACCTCCTCCTTCACTCTCACCTCAAACAGCAGTCAGCCATCAGTCGCTAGCTGGAAGCAGTGTAACACTGCTGTGGGGAAGCACCAACAGGCCACGCTGAAGCTTGGGGGACAAACAGCACAACACCGCAGAGATGTGACAGGTTATAAGGTACCAGACCGAGCTGTGGCTCTCACCACTCAACCTTCAGCCACGCATGGTTGTGGCTGACAATAGCTGTAACTTGGTGGCGGCTTTGGAGCTCAGCAACCTGATCCACATTCCAAGTCTAGCCCATGTATTAAATTTAGTTGTTCAGTGGTTTATCAAAACCTACCCCAAATTAAAAGAGTTACTAGGGAAGGCGCACTGCTTGTGCTCCCATTTCAGATTGTTGTCCACAGCTTCAGCCGTTCTGTCAACCCTGAAGCAGCGATTGCGGCTGGGGGGGGGGGGGGGGGGGTTTGGTGTTTTTTTGTCGGTCTGTAAAAGTGGTGTACAACTGCCACAATCTGTTTCCCAGCAGCGACTTGGGAATCCAAGATGCATCCAGACATCATCACCATGCTGTTTGCGGTCCATTTTGGGTGGTGTTTCTGCCACTTTGTGAACTTTTCCAATGGACCAGACACTCTGCCCTCCCCCAAGTAGGGGTTGCCTGGTTGTCTCCCATTGACTTCCATTATACTCGGGTGCTCGATAGCACAAGATGTGTTAAGACCGAACACTTTGGTGCTTCCTCATCACTACTTATAGATAAAAATAATATGTTTGTCATATAGCAATAATATTGATCATTATATAAAATACAATCCCCTTTATAACTAAACCATCAGATTTTTATTTATTTTTAGAGATGGTGGGAATTATTTTTCAAAATTTGACTAATGCAGCCCTGAGCATGGTATCATCACCAAACCTGACAGTATGCTACAAAAAAGAAAGTATCGCTCTAAAACAAATAGTTATTGCATAAATGAAGTTCAAAGTAAAATTAAAATTTTGACTTGAGAGAGGAGACAGCTTAGTCTCTGTTGGAGAGGAGGTGGAGTGGAGGGGGAGGAGGGGGCAGCGATGGCGGAAGCAGCTTCACTTCTCCAGGATCTAAGATGTTGGCATCAGAATTAAAGAAGGTAAGTATGTTTTTTTTGTGTAGCAGTTTTCCAGCATCTGAACTGCTGACAGGTAAGTATTGTGTCTATTTAATGTGTGTGCTTTTTTTTTGTGTTTAAAACCACTTTAATTTATGCAAAAACTATGCAACCATCTCTAATTAATTTCACATATACATAGGTATTGTAGGTAACGCTCACATTGGATTTACAAAGGTTAGTGCTACTATAGGGTGAATACTACCATCAGTGTTCTACTATATGGGATTTCTACCCTACTATAAAGACACAAACTTTAAAGTAACAAAAGCTCTTTTATTTTAAATAATATTTATTCAAAAAAATATACAAATAAAGTAGTGTAATATTTTTTACAACCACAGAAAAACTTGTTTAATTGTATGTAGGTTTGCTATAAAGTGATCTTTTTCTTCCTTTAAAACACTCCAGCAGTGTTTATCCAAGTGTCCCTGCAGTGGTAGATCTGGCTGTTTAAAAATAATCTCAATCTTGCTGTCTAACAAAGAATCTCTTGATTTGCTGAGTATGTTTTTGTATCTATATTTATATCAATGACGCCGGGGATGTGAAGAAAAAAAACATCAAAACATCAAAGAGGCACGCCCCGAAATGATCAGTGAGTCAGGGATAGGTGAAAGGTGAGTTACACTTGGGGTAAATGCCCAGGAGGTTAAGTTGCTTATAAACTGGGCATTCATCTGAACCTATTGTTGACCCCCTTACAACTTTGTGTTGAGTCATAGGGATAAATTCAGCTGCAGATCCATGGACCATCAACGTGTATAGTAGATCGTAACTGTTTTTTTCAGCAGGTGCATTTCCACCTAAACGATGGCCACCATTGTACTTTCTTTTTCTTGAATGCTCTAAGGATACATAGCTTTAAAATTCCACAGAGCTTTAAAGTATATCATTCAGATTAGAGTAATGGAAGAATTCATTCCCCATTCTTACTAACTGAACAGACCCGCAGCCCTTTCTTTTGCACCTACATACCAGCATATTACGTCCAGAGACTTTTATGTAATATATACTAGGGAAGTGAGCACTGAGCATGCACCTAGAAACAAACCTCAACAAAAAGGAAATTGCTAGTGGGCGGGCTCATAAAAGATTTTAACATGGGCACTCTCAGTTACTCATTCCTAAGGTATCAGTTATTCATTAAGGGGTGTTATAAAAGTCCCTCAAAATATAGACACATACTCACATGTTTTGTAATCGTCTCAACATCAATATTCCCATGACAAAGTTCCGCCACCAACTTACTGGAAACAGTGCTGCACAAGTCATTTTCCAGATCTTATTTATGTGAACATTACTTATTATCTGGTGTAACCTCTAACAAATGGAAACCAGAGCTGGCTGGCAACATGATCTGCGCAGCCCCATCCCCAGAGGTGAGCAATGAGCATAGACGTTCTACTGAAAATATAATGAGATGGTAACTTTAAATGTTCAAACTGGTCGATGTGGAAACAAACAAAATTTTTGAGGGCTATGTGGCTACCTGTTCCCTGATTTTCCCTCTGTTTTCTTGAGAAAGGTTGCAAAAGCAAAAATATCTCATGATAAATATGACACCTGACATGGACTCTAGCCATTCACTATGCCACCCAAAAATGAAGTATTGGGTATAGGTAAAAGTTTGTTTGAATGCCCTTCTTACAGACACATCTTCAAGACCCATATAGCTAATATAATGGTATGCCAATATCCTACTTGATAGATCTACTAAATGTTGTGTCATTCCAAAGACCACCTAGAGCCCATCTAACCCACCCATAGTCCATGTACCACATTTATTTAGAAACACTGCTAATGTATAAACAACACCTATAGCTATAAAGTGTAAATCTTCTCAATATTATTATGTTCAAACATATAAACACAGTCCCGTTCAGTTTTAGTGGGCCATCATTGTTTTTATAAATCGGACTCATTGTTTTATTTGAAAACCTTTAACTCAAACCTAATACGCAAGAGGAATATGATTTATTAAATCTGTATATAAAACCTTTAGAGGCAAGGCGCAAGTAAATCTCCACGTAAGATGATTTCTTGTTTATACAGACACAAGGAATGAAAGGCTGAAGGGCAAAATCAATGTTATATATAAAAAAAAAAGAAAATAAGCCAAGAAGAGGAGAAAGCAAAACAGTAAGGGTGTTGGCACCACCGGGGTGTCCTAATCCCTTGTAGCATAAAAGTAACAAAGGAAATTAAGAACACTCAACGCATTCTGACTCTATGCCAGCAGCCTTCTTCAGGGTACTTCAAGAATTGTTCAGCCTGACTCTCGGTATTAGACTTACTTGTTCAATATATATTTATTTACCCTCTTCAAATGTATACTCCGTGATTTTTTTTTTATTTTGAAAAAGGATACATATATTAAATATAGAATTTGAGTTCCAATGTCCCTCTTTATACACTGCCTGATTACGGCACACATTCACTGTGGCATTGTTTCCATAAGCTTCTGCAATGTCACAAGATTTCCATCCAGTGTTGCATTAATTATTCACCAAGTTCTTGAATTGATGATGATAGAGTCTGACTGCTGCGCAAAGCCTTCTCCAGCACATCCCAAAGATTCTCAAAGGGGTTAAGGTCTGGACTCTGTGGTGACCAATCCATGTGTGAAACTTATGTTTCATGTTTCTTGAACCAATCTTTCACAATGTGAGCCCGATGAATCCTGGCATTGTCATCTTGGAATATGCCTGTGCCATCAGGGAAGAAAAAATCCATTGATGAGCTGACCTCATCCTTGGAGCACATACTGTTGCTGAACCTAGACCTGTACCTGTTTATTTCGTTAAATCCAGGTGACTTTGGTAGAATAATGTTTGTGGTGCATTATTACTGAATAGAGTAGTGAAATGCCATTTTGCAAGTAGCGTACCCTATGGTGATAACAGCTAAAATTGTGATCAGGGCATTTTAATAAAGCGCCAGTGATCTCCACGATTTTCTATGGGAAGTACTAGTAGTAATAGGAGTAGGTGATCTACATAGCCCACATTTCTAGCATACCTATGTCTCTCCAAGGTTTCTCATCAATGAAGGATATAAGAATAAAGCCCCCCATACACCTATAGATCACTTCATACAATTTCCTTTAGATCTACCAATAACTATATAGTGCCGGGTCGACCCTGATTAATTGGAAAGTTTAGAAAGGTCCTCATATTACATGGACCAAAAGTAAAAAAAAAGGTCTACAGATTTATAGGAAACAATTCCAGTGTTGTGCCCTTATTTCATTCTGCCAACAATTTTTGCTTTAATTAAGTTCAAAGTAAATTATAATTTTAGTGATGATACCATGTGCATGGGCTTTGCAATTAACTTCCAAAGCCAGCGAGTCTTTATTTATACTTTTTTACATTTTAACTTGCTGACTTTGGTGACATGACACCAAAACTGACTTCTTTACAAGAAATTGTTCCTATGGAACTAAAGACCCCCCATACACCTTCATCTTAAGCTAAGCATACACAGTTCGATGTTAGCACAATCGATCTTTGATGCAATTCTTGATATTTTCATCAGACAATGATCATAAGCGAATCCAAAATAGTACCACATAGAAGGTTTAATCATACTGCGACTGTAATAGGACCAAAATCACAGATTTTAGTTTTAATCAAAAACACAGGAAAAAGCCATATATAAATGTTTTCATTGAATACAATCGACCCGACCAACAAACAAAATTCTACAATTTTAGTTCGATTAATGTACAATCAATGGCAATTTTTCAACATGTCCAATCACTTTTTGAGTTTTTGATCAGTATCGAACATTTTTCGCTGATTGAACCATGTGTGCAAAATATGATTTTAATCCAATCCATGTAAACTTTGATCATATTAGGTCGATCGAATGCTAAAATCAAACCGTGTATGCCTAGGTTTACCATACAAATTCTGTACAATCAACATTTGTTCTACCAAAACCATGTAATGGTTGGCCACTGTACTACATAGTTGTTGGTAGATCTTATGTAAATTGTATGGCATGATCTAAAGGTGTATGGTAGGCTTAAAGGCCCCCATACACGTGTCGGATTCGCACCGGATTCCGGCACGATCGATTCCGGGCACGTGCACGTGAAACGATCGTGCCGGAATCGCATGCAGCCCACCTGGTCCGATCGTTCGCGTCCGATTGATCAGGGGCTCAGAATCGGATCCGACGGAGAACCAACATGTTGGTCTTTCTCATTCTGTCCGGATCAGGGGGAGTTGCCATTTGTGAGGTGGACAATCGGACACGGATCCGTCCCGGAATCCGTTGGACAAGGTGGTATGCTGCGATGGATACTCTTAATTGGCCGATTGATCACACCTGCGGTTTCCGGCAGAATCGCCAGAATCGATCGGATGATGAATCGATTGGACATGGAATCCGACACGTGTATGGCTAGCTTAAGAGTTGGAATCACAGATATGTACATTTCAACATTCAATCAGGGGGCTTGGGCATCACCAATAAGATAAAAAAAACACTGTGTTAAGTTTTCATTCTTCAGTTGCCTAGCCCACCATATATCTCTAACCATCCTGTGCCCCATCTTCATCCCCTGAAGAAGTTTTTTGCTCAAAGACGAAACGTGCGTCGGGGTGATTTTTTGCCAACAGTCGTTTGGCCTTGTTGCAAACCCTGGAAGGATGGTTAAGGTGTGCCTAATGTGATTCTAGTCCACCATATATCCATTTGCCGCATTGTAAATGACACAAACACAAGTTGGCCAATATTCCTTTTAAAAGGAGGAAGGAAGTTTCTTTCTCATAAATGACATTTCTAAAGATCCTTTAAAATGTATTTAAAATGTGCTGAAAAATTAAATCACTTTATAAGGTCGTTTGATCTCAATGACTGTGACAGTAGTACCCACATACGTTTCCTTTCACCAAGAACAGGTTAAGAAAAAAAGTAATTTGACGTGAGAACAATGAAAAGTTGTATAGCTAAGCTTTCAAACCTGCTAAAAATAATGTCTCTCTGGTGTATAGCTACATTTGAGAGCTCGGTGTATGGGCCTCAAACTGATATCCAATGACAGCTTTCATCTTTGTCACCGAGTTTCAAAAGGTCACAATTGTTACAGAATGATCTGACACTGAGCGTTCAACCGGCTTCCCAATTTTAGGTGTATAAATTGCTGACTGGAGGACCACTTTGTTATACTGCTGCTTTTGCCTTTTAGCAAACGATCACTTTATTAACCCAGTGATGCCACATGTGGCCGGAAAACCTCAATTTTATATTTGATCTACTTGTTCTCCATTTTAGTATTTTATGTTTTTCTTAAAGCTTTTTTAATGGCTTTGGAGAAAGTATGGTGATATTTTTTTTTCAGTGACCTTTGCAAGCAAGTACAAAGAGGATGTAGCTATGGAATTATCTTTCACTCTTTCATTGCCTCCTATAATGAATCTACCTTGGGAATTGTGTCAGATCTACAGATACAACCCGAATGTTGTAGTGGAAAAATAAAAAGTTTTTATTCAGACAGCTAAAAGACACATTTAGTAACCACCTGATCAATCCATCAGACATTCTATCGGGATTGCATCTATCTAGCTCAAAAACATGCAAAACAACAATGTACTCTTTCTTTTGGATGTTTTCCCAGCTGAACGAAATGTCCAGATATGTCACAACAGCTTACAGGTTAAACTATTCCACTGCAAAGCTGGGCATAGACGGGCCGATTCCTGCCCGATTCGACAGCCGATCAGATGCTGTGCGCATTCCCGCATCCGATCGGCCATCGGGTTGGCCGGGAATCGGATGTGCAAACTGGTCATATTGACCAAACAATCTGCCGTCACCGATCTGAATTATCTGTCATGTCGGGTCACTGTGCAATCCGACATGACGGATAATTCAGATCGGATCCCATTAGTTCCCATTAGACGGCAGTCCCCATCCGAAGTAATGGCCAGCACACAAAGGGTGCACGGCCGATTCTCGCCACTAGCGGACGTGAATGCTGACGTCATCACGCCCGCTAGGTCGGCTTGGCAGTCAATGGGAAATCGTCCTTTCCATGCCCAGCTTTAGTATGCTTCAGATTCCTTTCTGAATTGAAAGTTAACAGACCAGCTTTGAGACTTTGCAAAAAAAAAAAATTTTTGTGCCATTTTGAGTCCCCTCTCTGATCCCCCTGTGTCATTTTAGGTGATTCCCCCACCCTGATACCCCAGTGCCATATTCTTTTTCATGTAAAAATGAGACATCCCAAATAATTTTTTATCAATGTACTGGCCATCTCACACAATAAAATAAACCATGCTTACCTTCTCTCTGAAGATGTACTCAACAGAGTCTTCCACTGTAGAATCCAGCTGTTCTCCTTCTTGGCTGATGGATGCCAATTGGCATTCAACCCATTTAGTAGATGTCCTGTGCCTGGCCTCTAGGCGGTTATATCATGTTACACTCTAATGGTAACTTTGAGTCCCAGAAACAAAGCAAAAAGTAACTGAACATCTAAAAAGATGAATGTGAAATGCAGTCTTGGGACATCTTGGAAAAGAAGGGAAAGGAAGAAGAAGCTTTCAAAAACATAAGAATGTTTGCCAAATGAAAATTGATGAAAAATACAGATGGGGATCTGTAACTGCAGATGTGCCCTCTACCTCTTTTTTGGAAGATTGGTTCCCTCTGCTTGTGATACTAATAAAAGCACTTGATGTGGCTCCTGTTCCCTGCTCCCTCTGCTGGGTGCTCTGATATTTGTTCTAATTAGCGCTTCCTTTAGCTCACCTATAATCCTACCAATCAAGTCACATGACTTTGTATTTAAGGAACCTTCAGACAGCAGGAAGCTGCCTCAACAAATAGACCCTTAGGTCTCTGCTACCCAGGCTGTTACTTCATATTGCTGTATCATTACTGACCCTTGACGGCCTTGAATACTCTGCTTGCTGCATGCCCTGACTTATTGCCTGCCTGACTTCTCTTCTGCCTGCCTTCTCTTCTGCCTGACTTCTCTTCTGCCTGTACCTCGTATCATAATTCCTGCTGTTAGCCACTGCCAGTAAGTGTAGCTAGGGACCACAACCTGGGACTCTCCCACAGCCAAGGCCATTGCTCCTTGTGGGGTGCTCTGGTGAATACCAGGGGGCTCTCTAGACTCTGCGCCTTGGTTTACACTTGTCTGATGGCACAGTGGGTCCACTGCTCCCGCGGTTCACCCATGACACAACCTTTGGAAAAAATTGAGTTCCAATAGTCTGTTTAAAAGAAATGATTTGGCGATTGTTTTTTTCTATCACGTTCGTGGCCACCAACAATTGTCGGGCACGATTTTAAATTGCGTCGCACCATGGCTAATTGTGCTAGTGGAAACAAGCCTGAAGAAAGATTGTGGAATAACGAGGGGCATTGAAGGGTGCACAGTGCTGAACATCAATCACCTGCGGATGGAGATAGTATGATGGGTAATGCAGATTGCCCCCAAACAGTGGTGGAACATTTGGGCTTATCTTGTGACAAACCAAAATACGTGCTCTACAAAATAACAATAATATTAAGTGCCAATAATAGTACAGAATGCACTGAAAAAAACTTACCTGTATTGTGTAATTTAAGAATATCCCTTGCAGCCCATCCTCACTGCAGAGAGCAGTGATATCCAGAAGAGTACCTGGTCATATTTCTGAAAAACACATGATCCATTGAAAAGCATTATAAATGCCCCCAGTGATGATATTGCACCCTGAATTAACCCCTGGAAGCCTGGAAGATAAAGATGCACTCCAGGACATAGCAGGTAAGAATATTTTTTTTTTGTATTGTGTCAAGTGCTACACCACCGTCACAGTGCTATGCCACCAGCTCAGTAAGTAAGTAAGTCAAACTTTAATTTTATATAGATATTTTTTAGGTTTTAAGTATGCTTCACTTTAAGATCCAGTTGGTCTTCTTTGAAAGCCAGGCACTCCAAACCAAGCACATTCTACTCCCTTGCTGTTACATTTTTATACTTCCACATCAGGAATGGACTCTTGCTTTGTAGGTGAGCCATGTTGGTATTGTATCTGTAGAAAAAGATATGACTGGCTAGTGATTAGCTCCTGGTTATTATTCAGACACAGCCAGCTACAATACCTGATATCCATTTATTAAGCTGGGCATGGACTTCTTGATTTGCGGCTGTTTTGGCCACAGTTCAACCACCATGCACGCTCGCTGCAATCGGTCTGCCGTGAAATCAGCTGCAAATCTAACACACTCACCTTAAATTGGGCACAAAATTATCAAAAAAATCGATCTAAAGAATTACAGACTTGTCTGTAAATTTTAGACTGATTTCATTACTGCCAGCACACAAAGGGTGCCCGGCTGATTCTCTGCACGACAAGCCGCACATGATGACGTCATCACACACAGTCGTTCTGCAGGGAAATCTGAAGAAAAACGAGACGTCTATGCCCAGCTTTAGCTATTGTCTTCTGTGTTTTTCCATAAAACCCAGTAGGTGGCTCTGCCGTGCATCTTCAAAGGCTCCTGTCACAGACACAGCTGCGTATACTTGGCTCTGTCAGACCTTAAAAGAGAGAATTTCAAGCCATTATAATAATATATTTCTGCATTTTTTTAGATGCCAAGTGCACCGGCACAGTGGTTGACAGGGCTCAAGTTTAATCTCAGCCACCCAGCCGAATCCAACAGCTCAATTTGCTTTGCCCGTCTACTTTTTTAGCCTCCTTTGTTGCTATAGCACAATTGATAGCACCTGCATGCCAATTAATCAGTCGCTTCTGCAACTGAGCACTTTAGTTCCTGTGCAAAGCCTTTGGGTGTCCAGGGTTGCACAGAAAAAGTTCTTTTTTTCATTCCATCTGAAGGAGAAAGAATAACCGAGCGGATACAATTTCACTAAAGGAGACATCATGACGAAGTGACACAGTGATAGGATGATAGATCAGTGATGAGACAATGAACAAACCTTATACCAAAGTATTTTTTGTTCTTAGAATATTAAATGCTGTAGCTGATTTCCCCTTGACATTTCCGTAGCCAGATTGAGAAGTATTGATTGCAACTTATAGGTCTGCATTGGATCTGACTTCCTTGTGCTAACAATACATTAATGGGCGAGACTATCTCATCTTATATACGTATCTCAGCCATCGTAATGAATAGCCAGCTAATTGCTGTTTTTACTTTCTTCGGTTGTTAACCCTCAGGGCTATAATAAAATATATTAAGTATATGGCTATCCCGAAAACAACAGGAAGTTCTGCCATTCTGTAGGAGGAATTTCTAAATGTTTCTTTTTTTATAATGATTCACCTCCTGGGTGTTTGGCCTGAGTTTCATGCATCATAAAACTCAGCCTGAGTGAAGTAGTGAGATACTCACCTGTCCGCCAGATTCCCCCGGTGGTCGGGAGCATCGGCATGTATGCTGATGCTTCTGGGTCTGCCCCCGATCGGGTCACCAGTGACGTGAAGGGGGCGGGGTAGGTAAATGGGGGTAGGTAAATGGAGGGGCGTCACATTTTTCATGCTCCGCCGCGATTGCCCGTGGCATGGTTATAAAAAAAACGTGCCACGTGCGCAGCGCCCAGAAGATTAATAAACATTATAGAAGAGATAAATCCAATTTCACTTTAAAGCACAACACTACTCAATACATTTGCTACATGCTCTTGTTTCTCACTTTCTATAGTGGTGACTAGGTGTCACCAAGACAGAATGAACTTCTGAAGCCGGACTGAAAGGGTAGGCGGAGGGGAAGCATGAATGGATTTGGCTGGTAGGTGGAGTTTAGGTGACAGTGAAAGGGTGCGGAGTCAGCAAAGAAAAGTATATTTTAGGAAGCAAAGTTGAAAGGGGGCAGTCAGTTGGAGTTTTTGCACCCTCCCTCCCTCCCTTTTTTAATGCAATTGTACTAATATTTTGTTTTATTTATGTAGAAATATCTGTCACAGCAGGGCAGGTCCGCGACAATGCATATTAATGTTTTAAAGGCAAGGAGATTAGGTGATGTGCTAGAAGCGATGGCTGTCACAAAATGGCAATTTTTATAGGTATTGTATGAAGGGCTTATGCCCTAAAGCTAGCCATACACAGTCGGATTCCATGGCCGATCGATCACCTATCCGATTGATTACAGCGATCTCAGCGGGAATCGGAGGTCCGATCGATCGGCCAATTAAGTGTGTCCGGTCGCTACATACCACCTTGTCCCACGGATTCCTGGATGATTCCGTGTCCGATCGCTTACTTCACAAATGGCAACTCCCCCTGATGTGTGCAGAATCAGATCAGAAAGACCAACATGTTGGTTCTCTGTCCGATCCGATTCTGGGACCCCGATCAATCGGACGTGATCGGACGGACAAGGTGGGCTTCACACGATTCTGGGACGATCGTTTCGCGTGCACGCGCCCGGAATCGATCGTCCCGGAATCCGCTGGGAAATGGACCCGTGTATGGGGGCCTTAAGGTTTATTAAGTTGCTCTGTTTTAACAGGGTGGTTTATATTGGAAGTACCCACTGAGCTAGTTTGTGGCTGGTATGGACAGGTTTTATTTATCAATCTATTTGGTAATTTATGTTATTTATGTTAGTATTTATGAAGAATAATATATTTAGCACTAATATATTTAGTCGTGGGACTATTATTTATCAGGGTATAAGCTGTGGCCTTTTTAATATATTGTACAATCCACTACAATATTCATTAAAACATTTGAGAAAGTTTTTGAATGTTTGGTGTTATTTATTTAATTGAAGTTCTTTGTGTTTGTTATTAAGTTAATGGAGTTGAGTCAGCAATATCCTGTTCATGTGATACACACTTAGTAGATATGGGCCAGCAGGGAACACACGTGTAGATATGGGCCAGATCAATGGCTGCTTCGAGCACCATGCACGCTCACGACCATCTATCTGGCCCATATCATATGCAGCCATCCCTGCAGGGATATCGGACATGACCGTAAACCTTCGATTTCAGGTTGCTCAGGTGCAAAAAGATGCAAAAAGATCCATCCGGAGGAAGAATTTTCTCACCCCAGTCTTTAGTGAGAAATCGGCTTTGAAAGTGACGTTAGTGACGAAAATAGAATACGGAATTCTTGCTTTCAGTGATTAAGCTGTACATGGTGCTTTTATCTTATTTGTTGTGTAAAGTACACAAAAAGTCTGGAAAATGACTTTTTATTTGTTGGTCAAGTTAGTAAAAAACAAAAAAAATGAAGTAACATTTATTTGCTGAGAAAAAAACTAAGAGATCAACATCACCTCTTGAAATAGACCTACAGTGACCCAGCATGAAGACGGCAGTGTTTCTGGCTTTAAAGAAGTGATTTCTTCAGGTCCTGAATGAGGTCACTAGATGAATAGATGAAAGAAGAAAACACACAATGCCTTCAAAACAGACTGTGTACAGGTAAGTCTACGTCTCTACTTTCAGCTGCAATCAATCTCCAGGTCCTTTGGAGCCCCTACCAGCTAAATCCATGACCAAAAAAAAGTTCAAATGTGTTCATCAAAGCACTGTTACATAATCATGGGTTCTTTAATGTGTTTTATATGGCCTAAAGGCCATTTCTCTATCAATACAGTTTATTTTAAAAAAAATAACATCACTTTTTTTTTTCTTCCTTCCTCCCTCATTTCTCTCCTTCCAGACACAGCACCATAATACAGCCTGGGAAATAACAGATTTTTCTGCACTACAGTTCAAGCAAACTTTGCTTAACTTAATCTCACTGCTGCTATAGTCTACATACCCATCCCAAATCCCAAGGTAAACAAAACACATGCACCTAACAACCCTTATGCGCTTTAAGAAAAAAAAATCATTCAAATGTGATGCTTACATACCCATACGTTTGATGAGTATCTTCTGTATTTTATTTTATTTAGAACAATTACAGGTTTAACATTGACGCGATTTGTGGCTACTCACGCCACTTGCTCTGGACAATGTATATTAAAGATCTCCTTCCACTTTTAAAGTAGTGATTACCGGAGACTCAGCGACAGAACAGAAACAACGGGGGCCTCTTCTTGGCCTTTTTTTCTCTGGAAGAAACCAAACTCCTGACACTAATTACTTTACCAAGGTGGAAAAGGAGAAACAACCTTGGTACCCCAGAGGCACTAGAGAGTAGTGATGGCGCGAACCCGGAATTTGATGTTCGCGAACGGCGAACGCGAACCTCTGCAAAAGTTCACGAACCCGGCAAACCCGGCGAACCCCATAGACTTCAATGGGCAGGCGAACATTAAAAAACAAAGGGACCCTTTCTGGCCACAATAGTGTTGGAAAAGTTATTTCAAGGGGACTACACCTGGACAATGACATGACAGAGGGGGATCCATGGCAAAACTCCCAAGAAAAATAAATAAATAAAATAAATCCGCACAAAGGATTTCTACAATGATAGTCAATGGGATTTGAACATAAGGGGGAGCTGGAGAGCACTAACACATGGTGGTAATCCTTGTGAATTCCACTGAACAACCTGTGAAATCTCTTCCACTTGCTCAGCTTAAAAGTGAATTTTATTTATGAGACACTGGGGGAGTGACAGTTGGAGGACACTGGTGGAGTGGTCGTGTGGGGACACTGGTTTGATGGTCAGCGGGGGACATGGTGGATGGTCAGTGTGGAGGACACTGGTGGGGATGGTCAGTGTGGAGGACACTGGTGATGATGAGGTTCGTGTGGAGGACCACGTGGTGGTGATGGTCAGTATGGCGGACACTGGGGGAGATGGACAGTTGTGGAGGACCCTGGTGGTGATGATCAGTGTGGAGGACACTGGGGGAGATGATATTCCCCATGGATGGATGGATGGGATATTCAGTGAGACTGTAGAATACAAAAGACCGTGCCTAGCTAATGGTTCCTCTATAGCAGCAGCAGCCTCTCTTTGCTATCTCTCTTTCTTCAGCGAATGTGTAATAGCGTCTGTACTTGATATGTTATAGGGGGTGTGAGGGTCTGTGAGGTGGGGGGGTGCTCATGGCTTGGATTATGTTCTGCTCTGACTGTGACTCACAGGGTCAAAGTTTCTGCAATGTTAAAAGATAGGGGGCGAACTTAACTCGCCATATGTTAGCGAACATGGGCGGACGCGAACATGCGAAGTTCGCCGTGAATAGTTCTCCGGCGAACAGTTCGGGCCATCACTACTAGAGAGCGACCAGAAGTCAAACAACATCAATGCCAGTCGAAGAATCCTAAAAGAATATATCTATCACCTCAAAGGCCCTGACACCATCACGGCTGCTGGTACAAGAGCATACAGCTCAGTTTTCTGACCAATTTGGGACTCCCAATAGCTCAAGATCTTTTTTTTTTCTTTCTCACAAAACCACCCCTCTTGAGGTCCTAGAATACAGGAACCATGTGGGAACCAATGATGAGAAACCACCCCTCTTCATCAATCTGGTGCACATTTGTTTCTGCTACAAGATTTTTTTAGCAATTTGTGCTACAAGAGGTGTCAACACAGATGAGCCAAATGCCCCAAAGTGCTCTATGGTATCTGGTACCTAGACATTAGACATTAGTAGCAGAATCTGTTAGTTCTGCATTTTGTGGTATGTTTTTCCAGGAAATCCCATGGTAAACAAAACACATGCACCTGACAATCCTAATGCTCTATAAGAAAGCATAATTCATTTAAATGTGATGCTTGCATACCCATACGTTTGATGAGCATCTTCTGTATTAAATTTTTAGAACAATTACAGGTTAAACATCCACGCGTTTTGTGGCTACTCACGTCTATTCCTTAGGACAATGTATATTAAGGATCTCCTGCCACTTTAAAAGTAGTGATTACTGGAGACTCAGGCAAAGAACAGAAACAATGCCTATTCTTAGCCTTTAGCCTAGACTCCCAATAGCTCAAGATCTTTTTTTTTCCTTTCTCACAAAACCATCCCTCTTGAGGTCCTAGAATACAGGAACCCTGTGGGAACCAATGACGAGAAACCACCCCTCTTCATCAATCTGGTGCACCTTTGTTTCTTCCAGAAGATTTTTTTAGCAATTTGTGCTACAAGAGAGGTGTCAACACCGATGAGCCAAATGCCCCAATACACACCCCTCAGTTAGCTTTGGTTGTCCATGTTCATGTCACCAATTTACCGGTAGTTCTTCCTTGGATCACATTTGTTAGCTACTCAATACAGAGAATACACTTTTAAGTTTTGACTCATCTAAACACTCAACAACATGTTGAACAGACTAATCTTTTGGGTTTCTGTAGCGTGATTAAAAAAACATGGCTTTGTAGACATCTCTTTTTTATGATTGTCATACATTTATCTTTCTCGATTTCGTTTTTACAATGAAGAGATTTCACAGTTTTTAAGTGATTTTAACTGCACATTTTGGACATATAGTAAAAAAAAACGTGTGTTGAGAAATATTTACAGCTCAAATCCCAAATTTGCCAGTCTGCCATTTCACACCAATCCCCACAAAACTGGAAATTACAAAGGAGAGAAGAAGAAAATCAAACAGATGTATTCGTTTTTAAACAGAATGCTCAACATGTGCTGTAAAATAAAAAAAGCAGCATTTGGCAGCGTGAAATATCTTGGCATCTGTTCAGCATTTGTAAATGTGGTAAAATATTAATACAGCTTATATAGTAAAAGGAATGTTTCAATATCTTCCGTTTGTTTGCTTTTAGAAATGGGAAGTTATGTCCACATGCTTTGTTTGTCCTGGCTTGTAAACACAATTAGATGGCCAAATTATGCATGTGAATAGTACAGGCAATAAAATGTACACAGGCAGCTTTGTAATAATCAGCGGACTGAGTCCTAGCAACGGGAAAAGAAACCTTGGCGGGATTTTTTTTAGGTTGTTTAAGCACTACTTAGTAAGATTATCTATTTTTAAGTTGGGTATTTGAAGAGATTTCAATTTTGAGCGGTTTAAGTTTGAGTTTTTGCTGTCTACAACATACTTGTTTTACTACTGTGGTCAGCATTAAGGGAAACAGACACTTTCTTAAAGCAAGAGTTTGAGTTTGCTAGAGTTCTTGTTTTGGATCTTGCGCATGCGGTTCTTTTTAGGTTGACTTTGTCCTATCTGATGCATTCAATTGCCAATTGATTTAACTTTTTTGTATAGCTACCAGCACATATTTAAATTGACCTTTTTAAAGAATTTTAAAGCTGGTCATATGCGTGCAGATTGCCGGCCATAATTGCAGGCGGTGTGAGCGCTCCCGCTGAAGGCATAATGGTCGGTCGCCCACAACTACAGGGGTGCCCACCTTGAGGTTTCGACCCAAAAAGCATGGCGATCCATCCTGCTGGTATTTTTTGTGGCCGATCCGGTTGTAATTAGATGGGGAGTCTCCTCCCCTCCAAATTAATTGGCTACAATCTAAAGGGAATCTCTGTGTTAGTAAAGCGCACAGGATTCCAATAATTTCTGTAGCCGACTCCACACAGCGTGGTGACGTCACAGCACTGTAATAAGTCTGCTACAAGCCGGATCCTGGCGTCTATGGCCGGCTTAACTAGGATTTTTTGTAGGGCTGGAGTAGGGCTTGCATTTTAACCATTCTCAAAAATCCTGAAAAAATTATGCTAGTGCTTATTTTCGGTGTAGGTCCTTTTTTTCTGGTAAACAGGGAAGCAACAGTACCCTTTGGTGGGAGAATCCTTTCAATCAATAAATAGGATCTGCATTTAGTTTGTGCATTGCTCATCTTTATGCTTAAAAATTTTTTTTCAGTGACTATGATGTCACATCATATGTTGCTTTATATATGATGCCATATGACATGTATTGCTTTATGTAGAGTTGCCAAACCCCTTCTTCAGGTTAGAAACCCTTATTTGTGCACAGGCATAAGCTATAATGGCATTGTGTAAACTCATTAAATCTACATTCTACAAGATGAAGTTAATTACATGTCAGAGTTGGAGTTTTATGGAAAACTGATTATTATTTCTGCACTATTTAGACTTTGACAATCTGCAATTTTTTTTGAAAATTCCATGCAATGAAGTAAAACTCTCATGTAAAAACAATAACTTCTACCCTTTAAGCAATGCTTAATAGATAAAGGATATTTATTTTTACAGGATACCTTCATTACTTTGATTCTATGTTTCTCCCTCTTCCTGTGCAAGTATTGTCCCAAATGTTTGGGGAAGATAATGTACATAACTGTATATTTTTACATGCAGGTTTAATAATCCTTCCTTACCAGTGCTTCCAATGTACCCCTTTCTTGATCACAGCTGGTACCACACTACAGATACTGTGGGAACCGCAGGGCAGATATCAATCAGCCTGGCAGCTATCAAGTTTCATTCAATCATTGGATCGGCGAGAGTCACAGAACATCGCTGGAGCTCCTGGGATGAGATTCCACTGCATGGTATTCCTACTATGATGGGGTATGTGTTTTATTTCTAGGACTATCTATTAACTATTCCATAGGGTGGGGGTTGGGATCTCGGGGGTTAAAGAGGAACCGCAGACACTCAATGTGCCCCCACCTGTGCTACCACAACACCAGGACAAGGTTGTGGGGAAGAAACCCCCTTATCTTAACTAGGGTTCTCCCTCTCATTGAGCTATGGCATGTGGCCTGGAGGGACAGGGATGGGGGTGCCCCCCTTCCTGTTCTTCCAGGTCTGCCAAAAGGGATCTGGCATGCTCTGGAGGGGGACTCCCATGCTGTTTATGACCTTCTTTTCCAGGAATAACAGACCCTATACCAGCAGGGGGTCTGTTATGCACTAGAGCAGGGGACCCCACACTTTCCATGGTTCTCTTTTTCCAGGATCACCAGACCCAATGCCAGCAGGGGGTCTGATATGTTGTTTGTGACCCCCCCCCCCCTCTTCCACTGGAGGTATGGACCCTATATTTATTTTTAATGGGTGGAGGGGCCTAGGTGGAAAAAACCCATAATTGGCTATACTGTACCATTGTGGGATGAGGGGTCAAACGTTGCCTCCATGTTAATGAATGGAGGTGGATCAAACACCCCATGTTCGCGCTGAACTGGGAAAACATTTTGGCCATCATTACACTTTACTAGTCTGTGGTATGGCACATCTCAGCCCTAGCATGAAATGCATGGCCAATAGTCAATTTGTAGAGCAAGCTGTGAGCACGCCCCTACTGATACAGGACATAGTTTAAGATACAACACTTCATGAATTTATATTTTTTATTATCATTTTTAGGCTTCTATTCTGTCTCCACATTAACAATGAGAAAGAACCCCCCTGCAGATGCAAAGACCTATGACAGCTGTTCTCATTTTTCAGATCTTCACCCTCTTATCAAGTTATGGCCTCTGGCAGAATTTTCCCTACCAACACTTCCGGATGTGCCAAAAGCTTGTATACCCCTTTCACTTTGTTATATCTATGGCTGTTGCAAATGTAGTCCTGTCGAGCAAATGTAATAAAGCCATTGAATCTGTGTTCTTTTTTTAATGCAGAGTTGAAAAGTTTATCTCATGAGCTAATGTAACTAGCTTTTCACTTCAATGAAAGAGCTCTCACATCATTTAAAAACAGAATCGTACATCTTTCCATTTCCAGATTTAAATTTGTAACTGCACATATTTTTTATAGTCCTTATGCCAAGCTAAAGTTGAACTTAGAGTATTTTTGTCACTTTCTGAAGACCAGATTTTCCTCTGCAGGTCAATATGTCTCTTTTGCAAATTGCAGCTCTGGAGTACATTTGGGAACTTCAGATCAATATTTGACATGTTATGCCTACTTCAAAGTATCATTTTTGTGGATAGTGCATTAGTGACTTTTACACAATTTTTTTCTCTGAAAACAAAACTATGTTTTTCATTTCTACGATAAAAACAAGATATCAAAGAAGAGAAAGGCATTGCATTTCTTAATGGTAAAATGTCATTAAGCTGGGAATACTAGAGATTCTGCCCTTATCATGATAGTTAAGGGGGGTAAACATTTGTATCTTCAGATGAATCCATTAACCTCTAGCAAATATGAGTTCCTGCTCTCGGTGATATATTAAGAAAGAGCAAATGTTTTTAAAGAATCCACTTAGTAAAGGTCAACCTTTGGCACAAATACTATTGTTATGCTGGCAACATTTTGCAAGGCTGATGGTATTATTAGGAAAAGATGTTTATGTTAAGGTAACATTAAAAGGTAATGTTTTCTGAGCTGAAGCGTTAAAGATAGCCCAGAGCAAAGAAACAAAGAAAGGATAGAGCAGAGGGCCTCTATGACAGGGACAAGAAGAGCAGCCACGGAAGTAAATGACTAACATGGATTTTGAGCTTTAGAATAAGGTATAGGCACAGGGGGCTCTGAACTATTTAGGTCAAGTTTTTTTTTTTCATAGCTGGGAAAGTTGCACTAAAGCCAATTTAATTTTGTAGTAAGTTTGATGTATTAGGAAATGATCTCCTCTTTTAGTTGGAGACACTATTTTGTCCTGGAAGGAAGTGAGATTTTCAGAGTCATATTACGGGGAAAAGAAGGAAATTGTCTAAGAAAATAGAGATGAAAGAACACTGTTTTGTTTTATTCAAAGCTTGATGTACAATCATTACTAGAGGACTTTGTATGGGTTCCCCAGGGAGCAGTCTGGTTGGTATAAGTGAAGAAGGAGCATAAAAGATAGAATTCTGCCTAATAAATAGGAGATAAATAAAATTAATATTTGAGCATTCACGATTTTGTCGACTAGTCAACAGGCACAGTCAGTAGCTCCTGATACGATATGATTCTAGTCATCTCTCTGTGTGCACACCAGTCGGTGCGCACACAGAGAGAAATGCCGACCTGGCAAGTGGCATAACCTCCTGTGCAGTCAGAGACTTCTATCAGAGTGCAGCTTGGGGTGATGGGGTGAAAACTTAGGCTTAGGCTCCACTATGCTTCAATGATGCAATAAACCTAATCGATGCGTTAGGGATCTATCAGAGATCTGTCAGGGATGTGTTGAGTCAACGGATGAGTCAACGGACTCAATTCATTTTCTATGAGTCCATCAATGCATCCATACTTGCATTGGCTTACGTTGTCTCAATGGCAACACAGTGCTCTTCTCATCACTCTTGGTCGATCTGCTGAGAAATCGGCATGAAAACGAAACATCTATGCCCAGCTTCATATATTCGAGAATTTGTGATCTCTAGTCAATATTATTACCCTAATTGCAAATAAAAAATTGCAGATATTCACAATATTTTTGTGATCAACACTAACACATGAAAACAAATAATTTATTACCTTCATTGAGCAAATCAGCACTTGTACATGTGCATATTGTGAACGCAATGCACAGTAGTTCCAGGAACTGATGTAAAAAATAAAATATTCACAATTACAAAGATATAGCACTATATTTGAGTTCTTCTATATTTGAATTCTAAAAGTGGCGATATTCACAATAAAAATTAGCGATCCGAATATTTGTGATCAATACTAGAAGAGAATAGGCCTTCTCCTATGGCACAGTGAATGCTTCCAGCAGCCTTGTCAATTCCAAACAACAAATGAATAATATTTCTAAACCCCAACACTAATTGAATGCTGTCTGAAATAGAGGAATGGCCAGCAATATAGACATGGTATGTTATATATATTTAGAGTAGGGTTTCTCTCTTCAAAGACATTTTGACTTTGTCCTCCATGGGGAAGGAGTCATCCCTTCTCAAGCTTTTTGAATCCATATTGAATGGTTGTTATAGATCCTCTTCTAATCTGCAAGTTCTTACCAAAACTGAATAATCAACTGGGCCAATGTTTTTAGCTCAATAAAAGTTTTACATTCCTTGTGTGAAGGCTTGTACTTTATTACTGTTTTACTTATTACATAATATTCAATAGCTTTGTTGATTTCTTTTTGGTTATTCAGAATTTGACATAGCTTTTATTAGAAGCGCATTAGATTTAGCTTTCAAAGTATCTCTTCTGGAAGGAAACCTAAAAAGTGTAAAACTTTGCCCAATATCATCACAATGACACTCAGATATCAAATACAATTGGCGTGTAGAAGTTTGTGGTTCGTTCTGATTTAGGAAATCTTGTAAAAGAGGTCATTTAAATAATACGGCTACACAGCTTCACTTTAATTTTTTTGCATCGCTTTGTAATTTCTCTTCATTTGCTGGAATTTAAAGGACAAACATAATGATCAACCATGGTTTGATTTTTTTTTTCACCACTTAACACAAAAACATCCCCAATGACACCTTTGAGGATGAAGTAATTAAATCTTTTGCATCAACCCAGTTAACAGTGGCTGCTAGTTTAATTAGAGAAGCTAGTCTGGGACCACTTAGAATAAATACTCTTTAAATGTGGTTTGATTCGAAGAAGTGAAGAGTGAAAATATATCAAAAGTAAATCAAAGGAAATAATATTTTAGAAAGAACCGACAAAATATCCTAAATGATATAAGACAGAAGGACTGATCTTCTTCTACGCTTCGAGAGGACAAGGTTGAGAAAAGATTAAGCTGCCCATTGCATTTCACATTTTTTTCTTTGAAGAAATAGTTTTGAGCTGTACGTTAGTTAAAGCATAACTCCAGGCAAACAGCCAAATATATATATGAAATATATATATTTGAACTGTCTTAACGGCCAAATGATTAAAAAACCTGTTCATCTAGCTTTGTATATGCTTCCTGCAACATTGCAGAGATGAAAGATGTTTGCCAGATTTTTAATTAATTAATTTAATAAAAAATTGGCTAATTGCTTTTTCAGGTGCCCACTTTGTTGGACTTTTTGGAGCTGCAAAGAATCTGGATGGATGATTCATATCCCTAATGTTATTCCCAGATTGGAAAATCCTTCTTATATTTCCATTTATCTATGCATTTTTATTACTTTATGAACCCAGCAGAATTAATTGATGGTTTCATATTGTGTACATATTATTTTTACCAGTATAACAGTTGCTTGCTGAAAAGCTGGTAGACATCCGGGATTGTAAATGGTTAGTCCAGGTTACCAGTGGGCAGAGTATGTATATTTGTCAGCTTGCATTTTGCAATCCAGACTACTGTTCGTTGCCCATCTGAGAGCAAGGGAACTGGTCCTGCTGGATCTTTTATGCTGTAATACTGTAAAACCATGACATTTTACAGTTATCACACAATGAAAATATCATACTATTGCAAACCTAAGCTCCCCATTGTCCTTGTAGTTAACAGAACCTTTCTTGTGTTGTGCTCCCAATCTAGAACAGGAAACAATGTCACCAGCCTTTCATTTTTAATTGTGCCACAGTAGATCTTTTGTGGTATAAAACTTGACAGGCTAGCCTTTTAATCCTCAAGATTCTACCCTGTCAAGTTATACATCTTTTAAAATGTGATATACATCTAAGGGAATCGTCTCAAATGCTGTTGGCAAAAGAGCCATGCACAAGTCAAATTTAGGCCAATCAGTTTTATCCTGCATATTCTTTACCATAGCAGTGTAGTGTAACAGAAGTACTTGTACTCATGTTAGTTTAGCAACAAGACAGTTCATGTGTAAGAATAATAGGAGGGGCCTAGAGTCTTAATCTGCAGGCCTGAGGGCCAGCCAGGATCATCTCTGCCACATTAGTGTCATCCACTACCTGGCTAAGAGTTCAGGAAGGATGACACTCCCTTTATACATTGATTTAGGATTAGAGGCCAGTCTCCACTTACAATCATCAGCACCTCTGAAACTGGGTAAAAGTCTCAGCCAATAGATTGTAACTGTTTACCCTATGAACTGTGCCCTATCTTGGGACCAGACACAAAGAAAGACTGTAAACATTCCTGCCATTAAAAGAAGTAAAGTTTTCCCTTGCAATTTACAGTGTTTACATGTTTGGACTCTTTTTCTTATAGTAACATATGCCTGTGAAAGCATTACTTGCTTAAAGAGTGACTGGGGATGATGCAATTAAGGGAATGTAAAACGTGCAAATGTTTTGGGGCGAGGAGGTCATCAGTCTGCAAAACAAGGTGTCCCCTGCTAACCCTGGCTCATGCTAAAACAGGCCACTGTAGTAGGATTTATACAAAAATACATTTATAGCAAGAAACACATAAAACATCTACAAACTCAACTCAGGTAGGCTCCCAATTAACATGATACCTCCGAATGAATTTTATTCCTGGGTCACAAATGTGTTAGTGAAGTTCGTGGGTCATCTCTGTACTCAGTGTTCTCCATATTTTCTCTCCAGAAGAAAAAGAAGACAAGCCTACTGATTACCAGGATAAACAAACCACCTCATTTGTCAACCATCTCAGTAGTTAGGCTGCTGGCCTTCTCTACATACTTGATTTTTAATATGTGAACTATGTCTGGAACTCCCCAATGTAGAAGTGCACCTCATATAATAATATTTGTATCTGGTATCAATTATAAAAATAGAATGTTTCCAAGGGTGAAAGGCAATCCACAGTTCACGGTGTCCCAATAGAAACCGTGATCTTGAGAGTCCCTAATGATGTATATAATCGTATGATGTTGAGACCAACTGATGGTATACTGAGCCACTAAATGATTTTTACAAATATATATACAGGTTTGTATGGGTCCGCACTCACCGTGTTCTGCAATGTAGATCATACACCAATTGCCACCAAAAGTCTTTCAGGTGCAGGAGCTCCCTATAATGACCCCGTCTCCTGGGTCTCTATGAATAAGTCCCAGATTGGGGGATGAAATGGGTCAGAGAATTTGTGGTGACCCCCTGAGGGTGATTTGATGCATCTTTGTGTATGCATTTGTTCGATTGAAAACTTTTGGATTCAATAAAGCTGAAACTAAGATTTTATCTGGTGTGCGGAACTCCAGTGCTTGTGGATATACGTTTAAATGATTTTTAGGTTGAGATTGTGGGTTAAGCCCCCCATACACCTTTAGATCACTCCATGCAATTTATTTTAGATCTACCAACAACTGTGTAGTATAGTGGCCTCCCTGATAGAAAACATACTTATTGGAAGGTTTAGAAAGGTCCTCATATTACAAAACTGGTTCTCAACTAGGATTGTACAGAAATTGTATGCTAAGATTTTAAGGTGTATGTTAAGATTGTAAAGTTCATGGTATTTAGGGGTATCCCTTTAGGATAGTCTACTCCTGATACAACGTGGTGGATCCCTCAGCATCTGGGCCTCAATTGCCAGGAACCAATTGTATATAAAAAAATCACAAATATAGTTTGTATCTTCAATATATCCTATACTTTATGCTTCTGTAAAGCAAGATCAAAGTTTGTAGTGGGCATCTTGAAATAAATAGGAGCTGTTCCTCCATAACATAGTATCTCTCTCTTAACCTCCCTAGCGGTTGAGACGAACCCTGTTCGTTCGGTGAACCCTATGCCTCCCCGGAAAGCAGCAGCGATTGTCTTCATCGCTGCAGCATTTCCGGGTTGGCGGCGGAGGAGAGCCGGCTTTCTCTCACACGCAGCTGTTGTCAGTAATGACAACAGCTGCGAGTAGAGCTCCGGCGGGAAGCCGGAAACGACAGGCAGTGTACTCTGTACACTGCCTCGATCGCCCGTATCAACGGCGCGATACGGGCAGTGCGCTAAGAAGGTTAAATATGGTAGGTTTATAATTAGAAATCCATATGTATAAACATATTAAAAGTGTAGGTACTCTTTTTTCTTGAAATATTTAAGTTACAGAAATAAACCTATTGAGAGAAAGGGACTTCTAAAAATGTTTATTTTAGATATGAGGGAGCTTTTTCAACGTTAACAAGGGTTATTTAGATCTTAACTAGACCTTGGACTATCAACAAATCCTTTATTGGTTATCTGATTACCTGCATGCATCAAGTGCCAATGTTTTTTTCCTCACAACCTTCCTCTGTCAAATTGTAGTAGTGTAAGAAGTTTTCTTTTCAACCTTAAAACATGCCGAAGACGTTAATGGCAAAAAATGCTTTCGCAGGCAGTTTATAATAGTCCCAAATAAGCAATTAAGCTGAAGAATAAAACTTTTATTTTAAGCCGAGGCATCTTGTTATATATTTAAAGCTGATGCTGCATTTTTAGGCCACACTTACAATTTAACTTAACAGGGGAAAAAAAGGGATGTTTTCTACACTAGATTCAGGGCCTAAAGCCACAAACTATCACCATTTATTGCAGAAGATAATTTTTTTTAGCTGAAATGCTTAATTGAAAGCATTATAACTCCCCAGTTTAGTCATTTAGCCAAACAGTTTAGGGTCTATTCATCTACAAGTGCGAACAGTTATAATTATATTTGGAGAATAATCACCCAGCTTAGAAAGGTGAGATGGAAAATAATATTCGTGACCACAGGGCAGACTTAAAAAGTAAATGTAAGAGAAAATGCACCAGTGAACTTTTTAGAGCGCCAGTTGTAAACTTCTTGTACAAATCTGTTAATTTAATTTCAGGAAAACAGAAGACAATTACAGTTTTAAAGCTGTTTTCTTTTTTTTACTCCAAATTTTATTTCATCCTATTAGATGTTTATGAGCTTGCCAAGGTACTCATTTCACATAAATATTTTATTTCAATTACAATCTAAGAGATTAGAATTTGTTTTGTAGACAATTTTTGGTCTACACCATTTGTATTTGATATTTTATGCAGTTTTAAGTAAAACAAACTTTAGTTCTTGGGGTTTGCCAACAAGGAAAAACTTGGCAATTTTTTTACTTGAATGCCCACCAAAAATGGAAGGCCTGCCCAAGTGACAGTCCACTTTTTTTTTAAACACCTACTCGATGTCACTTTTAAAACTTTAAAGGTGCACACACACTTATAGAATAGCAGCCGATCTGCTGGCAGATCGACCGCGCATGATGACATGTGAACTAACTTCAGATTATGTTACAATTGGGACAAAAGCAGCAGAAATATGCAAAGAAGACATGTAAAAACACAAAAATACTTTTAAAAAACACAAAAATATTGAATTAAATGTTTTACTTACATTTGGGTGGTGATGGCCGAACTGTCCGCAAGGACAGTTTGGCCGCAAACATAACTTTTCTTAGTATGGGTGTCTTAGTATGTGGGTCTTAGACCGGCCGGAGAACCCAGTATGGGTTCTCCGGCCGGTCTTTAGTGAAAGAAAACTGGCTTAAACTGGAAGTAACTTCAGTGACGTCAGGTTCCAGGTACCGGAAGTGACAACAGTGGCATCACTTTCAGTATTCAGTATTGATTCAAATTCCCTGCAAACAGGCGGGGAATTTAAATCTCCCCGCTAACAGCTAGATGTCAGTAACAGGCGGAGGTCCGATCCTCTTGTTCGCAGATGGACCTGGCTGAAGTTTGGCCATCACTACAATTGGGCAACCGCAATGGTGGAAACTTGCTTCACAATCTTAAAAATATATAATTCTCTGCTGTTCCCTCAATACCGGCAGTTTTCAATTTGGCACCTATTCATCTTTATGCTTGTTGGGCCACCTATGCAAAGCATATCCAAGATGTTTGCAGTACTCCCAATAGGTCAGTTTGCATAACAGCATCTAATAATGCATGGCAACAGATGTAGAGCGGATAGATGTGGAGTAAACCTTTATCTTGTAAATAAGCAATGCTCTTTATTCACTATATAAGGGGGTCAAAGGGAAGTCAACTATGAATTAATGATGGACTGTTTGAGAATCACTTGAACTCCAAACATTCTGTATGCATAGATGGCTTATACAGTGCAAATCTCTACTTTTGCTAAGACAAGAAACGAGAAATTCTATTGTAAATGTAGAAATGAGAAGAGCAAGGGCATTAGTACCCAGCACTCAGATCTTGTTACACGTAGAGGTCAGGTGGTGTGCATAGGGGTAAAGCAGGAAGTGGGCCACACATGTAAGTTTTGTGGGTACATTTAAAATGATTGTGACCACTGATTATATGTTACTGTATTTTGAAGTAACACATACTTAAAGATAGATTTTACTTTGTTGCCCCAAGGTATGAAGCTGAACTACTGTCTCTTTACAAATGAAAAAATCTGGCATTAACATCAGCAGTGCTTGTTAGATGACAATATTATCAAAGCAGCAACCCGTATCAGACACTAAATGATGTCGTACACTATACATTTTTGTAATTTATTAAAATCAGGTTCAGGTTTGAGCTGAACTCTTTTTCTGTAAAAATCTTTTAATTTTGTCAAACATTATGGAAATCCCGTGTCAGTCCATCCTTCAAATCCTCGCAGTCGGCATCTTCTCCTTGCAATCTTGACTTTTGCATTGTAACATATTCCAAGCCCAAAAGATCTGAAGTTTTTTTCCCAGGAAACAAATGACAGTTGAAACATTATGCAAATCTACATATCTCAAGGGGAAGATAAAAGTGACTGTGGATTACACTTCATTGAGAAATAAGTTCTTATTTGCGTTCAAAGTGTTACCTTTTTGTACTTTACAATTAGCACAGATTGTAGGAAGCCTTTGATGAAAAAATATAAATAAAAAAATTATTTGTTACTATTAGTTGGAAAAAAAATAGAAAATGTAAATGTTAAAACACATCTGAGAAATGAGAACCAAGAAAATAAAATGATGAAATGATAGGGATGGCAAGTTCTCCTACTAATGGAAAAGCATTAGATCAATTTGATCAACTGATTGATTACAGTATATACTCGAGTATAAGAGTTTTTCAGCCCCAAAAAATGGTCAGAAAGTGCTCCCCTCGGCTTATACTCGAGTCAGCTGAGGGGGGTCCACTCACCTCACCTGAATTGCCATGCTGAATGCTTCAGACAGGCAGCTCCCGGTAGATTCTGCGATCTCTCTCCTGTCAGCTGTCCGTCCGAAGCTCCGTGCTTCCCTGTGCTTCAGAATCAGCTGTTGAACAATAATAAACTCCACACTGCCATCTAGTGGCCAGTTACTAGTACAGATACGACACATAGTCTAAAAAATAGGAATTGCCCAGCACAACCCATCCTGTAATAATAATAATCAATTTATTGATGATGTGGCACTAAGATTAATCCTGTTTGATTAATTTCTAGGGGCAATGCTGCTTTCTCTATATTTTTCTAATTTAGAAAACTCCAATATCTGACTGCATTTCCCACCATCGGGTATTACTCGAGTCAATAAGTTTTTCCAGTTTTGGAGATAAAATTAGGTACCTCGGCTTATACTCGAGTATATACGGTAATGAATATTGTTCTGATTGGCCGATCCTGTTTTAACCAACACAGAAAGCAGAAATGAGAAATTATCAAATGATCCAGACTAGTGAATGAGGGAAGATCAACCTAATTAAGTGAGCTCCCTTGAAGGACGTTTCCTAGAAAAACTGCTGTGAGAAAACATGTTAGAAGTCTCAAAAATCATTGTTTTCCATCATTTCTCATCATTTTGGGGATGTAGGAATATCTATTTTATCCTTCTCTACTTTGGTCTATAAATGTATGGATATTTATACACCTTGTATCACATGGAGATATCTTGTGTAATGTAACAGTCCATATGTTGTTTGTCAATCAAAACATTGACATTGCCTCATGATCTGCGTATAGATTGACTGGGCCTACCCAGTGGGGATGACATATCTATTCCTGTATAGAATTCCTTATATGTAAAAGAAAATTTATAAATATTGCTGATCACTGATATCTTGGCAGAATTACGTTGACACACACATGCCCTGCAGAGCTTAGCTAGGGTAAGAATTTGTATATGTCGTACTTTGCATTTTGTAACTTTTTAGGATAAAAAACAAATCTCTTGTTTAAGCAACAATTTTCTGTTCTTGAAACAAAAAGTGGTTGCTTACAAAACGCGCTCTTTTAAAACTGCCATCCCTGGCAACGTTGAGTGGCATAGGGTATATAGTGTTGGCCGAACTGTCCGCAAGGTGTTCGACCCGCCCCGTTCGCCGGCGAGAAGAAGAACTGTATTCTTCCTCCGGCAGGATCAGAACCTGCGACATCGTGCCGGAGAAAGAATCTTTTCACTACAAGACCGACATGAAGCCGGTCTTGTAGTGAAAATACCGGCTCGGAACAGGAAGTGACATCAGTGATGTCACATCCGGCCCCCGTAACCAGGAACTATGCGTTCCAGGATGTGTTCCAGGGCCCGGATGTGACGTCAGTTTTTCCGATTCAAATTCCCCGCCTAGAGGCGGGGAATTTGAATGTGTCCGCGAACAGGCGGACGGTGAACTTCTTTAAAAGTCCGACCCGCCTGTTCGCGGACAGTCCAGGCCGATGTTCGGCCATCACTAATGGTATATTCAAGTTTGCATAATTTTGCGAATATATAAAGGAGCATTCGAAATTTGTGAAATTCGATTAAACTGTATTCTATTGCCTTCTATCGCACATGTCTTTTCGCAATTATTCGTAAAGATAAGTGAACCCGCTTAACAACTTCTCTTCTTCATTCTGTGACCTTAGCCAGTACAAGCACTGTGCGTAAACTGTATTCCGGTAAACAATGTTGAAGCATAATATGATGAATATTCGCCATTGCGAATATCTGAGCGCACGTTCGCGAAATATTGCAAATTCTCGAATGTCGGATATTTGTCGAATATATTAGAATTTTTTATATTCTCGATCAACACTAATCCCTAGTCTAGACAGTATTTTCTTCTGTATGTATTTTTGTAGCCTGCTACTAGCCAGAGGCTCCAGAGTAACTGACTGTTCAAAAAACAGTTGAACAGTTGTTTGCCTTCTTGCTGTTGCTTCTTTTATTTCTTACCAATGAATTGTTTGCTGAATACTGATTAGTTTACTTATTCCTATACTGAACAACATAACCAGTAGTACACACTACCAGCGGTGTTGCCAAACTAAATTTTGCAGATTTTACCATTTTATTGGACAACTGTGGTCAACATAGGTGTTGCCATAAATAATCAAAAAAGGCATTTGCTGTTTTTTTGTAAGGGTGAAAAGCACACACCTGCCTACACAGTAACCTGGGGGGGGGGGGGG
>CM070041.1:15891141-15915295 GCA_036250615.1 Ptychadena robeensis
CCTGGCACCCCCGCGTCAACCCAGGATCTGCGGTGGTGACGAGCGTAACATGATGTCAGTGACGTCATGATATAGAAACAGGGAACTGTGCGTTCCATGTATCGGAAGTGACGTCAGTGACGTCGACTTCCATTTCTTTCGATTCAAATTTCCCGCGAACAGGCGGACATCGGACTTTTTTAAGTTCGCTTGTTCGCGGACCTGCCCGGAATTCGGCCATCACTAGTATTTAGACAAACAATCAGTTCTCCTTCTGGACTACAGGACACAATTTATCCCCCCTACCAATAGAAAAATGAAAAAAGAAAACTAGTCCCTACATAAGATGCAGATGTTTACTTATTGGGACATGACCTCCAAGACTTTCATCTATCCCATGCTTTGTGGCTGAAGCACATTCATATGACTTTGCAGGCCTTTGAAAGCAGAAACATTTCTGCCTATGGGTGCAAACTATTTGCTTCGTTTAAATGAATTGTGCTGACTGTGGTTAAGTAAACAATAGAGAAGAGAGATAAATCTTCAGGTTACTATCATTCTGCTTATCAAGCAACGCAAGCTTCCTCATCTCATTATCATCGATGGCAAACTACTTTCTCATTTGACCTTCGATGTCACATCAGTTTGTGCTTGGAGGCATAATTTAATTTATTATCAATACCACTTCATTACGAATAAAACACACAGGCAGATTATCCCTCCAAACTACACCGGCCATTGTCATTTTGTCAATGTCACTCTTGTATTTTGTCTAATATTACCTTTCAGCATTAAATAAAAACGTCCATGTATACATGCCAACATTTATAGTGTGGACAATGATATGGAGCCGAACAAGAAACAATAATTCTTAGGGTTGAAAAATAGTATAAACAGAATACAGGGTTCACAAAAAGATGTGTCAACACCACCTCCAATACACAGACCCCCTCTCCAGTGATCAGGACTCAATGGGTGCTGGGCTTCTCCTACTCTTTTAATGTAATCCAGTGGTTTCCAAACCCTGGGGAGGGGGCACAGCTAGGGGGCCAGCCTACGTGGCACTTGGAGCCCTCTATGTGAGAATTGCGCCAGCCAGAGAGCTCTCCTCACTGTCAGTTCTCTTTTCCCTCTGCGAATTGCACACAGTCCACCCTCTCCTACCATCAGTCAATCAAGACAACTATGGGGGAACTAGATTCAGACAGTAGGTAGAGTACATGTTATGTGTGTGTCTATGTGTGTGTCTGTCTATGTGAATGATGAGTGTTTCTGTATGCTGTGTGTGTATATATATGATGCATGTGTTTGCATGATCTGTGTTTTTTTGTTTTATATCATAAAGGATGCTGATGCTGTTACTGGTAAAAAAAAAAAAACCTCTGTGCTTCCGTATTGTGCTGCCCCTCTATCTGTACCTGTGTAGTTTAAATGGGGATGATAACATTCCTGTATAGAAAAGGGGGACATTTTGGGAATCCAACAAAGCTCCCTCATTCTCATGTAACATAAAAGTCCAAATGATTCTTTATTCCTAAATTATTTGTAGAGGATTACGAATAAGCCCTTATGTCTTTAAGCATTGGAGGGGAGGAGCAGCATGATCATGGTCTGTTTTGTGGACTGTGTTAATTTTGCAATAAAGACTTTTATAATACATGAGTGTGAGGGATTGCATTAATGGACTGTTGACAAATACCTATATTTTGAGTATAATTCTATATCTATATTATTAGAGATGGCCAACGAGATTCCAGAACTTTAATATTGGCATGCAACTTGTATGCAGAGTGAAATTGAGCCAATGCAGTACAACTATTGCTGTGCTTTATTGGCAGTTTCAGTGTGCATACACTTTGCATCCTAATGTGCAAAATACTGCATCACATCTCCAATACTGAAAGGAAACTGAATATAAGGAAAACTTTATTTATTAATCCTTAAACACATACACCTTTTGTCCTTTTGAACCCAAGTCAATTTTACCTACCTAAGTATGAGGAAATATGAGGAGACTTTGGGTTAATCTCCTTTTCTAGTGTTTGGGTGATGTTGAGATTTTGTTTATGGTTGGGCGTCCTTTCAGGGACCACAAGAATGGACAACATGATGATAACATGAAGAAGGAATAAATGTCTTGAGTACAAAATTCAGTGCTAGATCACTGATCGTAGTTAGATAACAATGATGAATATGCTCGTCATACACAGCTCGATGCCTGTACGATTGAGGGGACGTTCAAGCGCAGCACAATTACTTCTGCATCATCGATCGTGCCCGATTCTTTTGACCGAGGGTCCCCATGCAACGTAAAGGAAATTGAGCATGTTGGTTCCCTGTTCAATCGAGCTGGACAGCTCTATTTTTTAATATTAATTGTGCGTGAATCTTTAAAAAAATCGAGCCATGTATGCCTAGCTTAAGAGTTGTACATTGTGGATTTAACTTCAGAAAGTTTTACAGAAGTATTGTTACAGGCCATTTGTTGGAAGGTAGGGATGAAATGCACAATTGTGCATTAAATAATGTGTGCTTCAAGCAATATTATCCAAGCCCAGTTTATAAAGGATGTACAATGATATTTTTTACTGAAAAATCAGCAAAAACACATATATAATGATATGATATGCAGTTATAGCAATTGTTTAATCTTAGTGAAGGTTCATAGTGTATAACTGGAATATTGTAACAAATAACTAATGGTAGGCGTTCCTAACGTTATACAACCTTAATTGCTGACGAAAAGCAGTACAAACTTTATTTCAGTTTACTTCTGTTTTAAGCATTTCCATGACTTGGATACAGTTACTTTTGAACAAGCATTGGTAACCTCAATTATACTAAATTACAGAATCCAATTAGTTGTTCTGGATTTGAACATCTATTTTTACAGAGACCTGTGCACTTGTTTGCATTGATTACACCTGAGATTTGGATCTACTCAATGATGCAATCATATCCGAAGAAAAAAAATCTTGCCCAGGGATTGTGCTTGTTTTGCATATCTCTTTCTCATCTGATGGCTTTATACAAGATTGCTTTCCTCTAGTCTCCTTGCAAGGCTATGTATATAATATAGATCCATTCAACACTACTATGTCAAGGTTAAATCAAAGCCCACATTGACATAAACATTGACAACCAGCAAGACTTTTTAATAATAAATTCTACCTGCTACAGTAAAAAATATAATTTTAATACAATTGTATTTAGTTGTTTACACTTCTATGCTGCTCTTTGTTACATTTCTTACGTGAAGCTGGGCATGCCTGATTTTTCGAAATGGGAAGAAAATCGAGTGTGCCCACCTTGCAAGATTGACCAGGAATCTCCTGCATGTCAGATCGCATGGTGATCCAACATGCTGGTAAATTCCCGGTCGATCCCATTACTTAGGATTGGGACTACTAAATAATGGCCGGCACACAGAGGGTGCCCAGACTATTCTCTGCAGAACCGGCAGTGCATGAGGTGATCTGCAGCAGCATCGGGAAAAAAAACGGCACGTCTATGCCGTGTTTTAAAGTAAAAGCTTAATATTTTATTATTTCGCTTTCCTGGGTTCCACAGTTCTCCCTCATTAACACGCCAATTAAATTTTCTAACAAAAATTACAATTTGCCTTACATATCATATTTTATATCCAGTAACATCATCAATTAGTGTCTGTGGGTCAAGCAGTTCATAACCTGCGGAGGTGTGTTGGGGTGTAGGTTGTTGTACATTGCTTGATTAAAACATTGTTTAAAGCTGTTAAACCCTCCATCATTGATATGATTGCAATCCAATGAATTGAAGGGTTGTAGCTGAAACAACGAGTCTCAGGAGACAAGAGATAGATGATTCTGTCTGTCCATCAACTAAAAAGAAATTTTTGTTTACATTATAAGAAGTTGTGTGGAGTGAAAGCTGAGTAAGCAGTTTATGAATAGGAGAGTAACCTGTTTAGGACTAAGGCCCCCCTTATATATGTCCATCTGCCTGTCATCTGCAAAATGGGGGGACACACCTGGAGCAATCGACCAGAATAGCCCTGGTTGCACAGTTGGTTGCACAGTGAACTACCAGTGTATAGGTAGCTTTAGGTTAGGGATGGGATTTAGCTTTACCTGTGACATTCCTCTCTAGATCTGAGATGCACAATGATGTTTGTGAATGCCTGGATGTGTAGGTGCAATCTAAAACAACTCAGACATTTTTGTTTGTTGATGGAACCTCAAGTGAACTTTTAGCCAAGGTTTGCTTTTCAAAGAATAATTAATGTCTATGTTATATGTTATAAGGTCAATGCTCTTCAAAGCCCTTTTAAGTACAGGAATACTAGCAATACGCTTACACAAGATCTACATTAGCTTGAGGGAACATAATGGTTGGGACCCCAGACAAGAAATTGACAACTGATCAGGTAAAAGACAGCCAGTGGATAACTTAGACCTCCATACACCGTACAGTCTTACCATACTTTTACCATACTACTAAAACCATCTAATTTTGTATGAAGTGAGCTAAAGGTGTACCGGGGGTTTTAGGCCCACAAAAGGCCCCTCTGGTAGACAGATATGTCATATTAACAGAAACAAGTATGTGGGTCTTTAAGGTAGCCATAGACACCTCGATCTATGGCAGACCTTTAGCAGACTTATTACAGCGTGGTGACGTCACCACGCTGTGAGAAGTCTGCTAAATGTCGGACAGGAACTCCTGTCAGACTGAAGCCAATTAACTCGGAGGGGGAGGAGACAGACAGTTGGGCAGAAAAGGAACCGGAAGGTTGGATCCGTGTGCGATCTGACCTGCCGGCTTTTTTTCTACAAAAGTCAAGATGGGCTCCCACATAGTTGCAGCAGACCAACCTTTATGTGCTCGGCGCGACCGAGCACGCAGGTCGGTCTGCTACAACTATGGCCGGGAGTCTGCCTCTCTATGGGGTCTTTAGAATGTAAAAGAAGACAACAATGAAGCAAACACCAATGCCGTTTTTGTTGCTTTGTATCTATTCTCTTGAGATTATATATGTTTCTTAGGTTCATCATCTTTCAACATTCTTCAGAGACAGGGACATGTTGCTATGTGTTCATTTACGAAACAGTTGCACCATTGACCTCATTCTCTCTATGCAAATATCCCACTTGGCTTTACTTCTAAAAACTGTAGCAGCCCATGAGGAAAAAGGGGAAACAGTTCCAGAGCAGGGACAAGCAGTTTAGTTAAATTGCATGGAAAACTGTGGTCAACCTTTAGTAAAAGTGTGTTTTTTTATGATCACAAGGCTAAATATTCATTTTAATGCACTGCTTTTTATAATTACAAGCAATTAAAACTTGCGATGAGGTGACTCTGTATTCATCTACCAATTTCAAAATGTTTACCAAAAAAAGCACTTTCATGAGAGCCCAAAAAAAAAATGAAGAACACATTTCACATTAATTGGTTGTCTTTGAGTACAGACCATCTGTCTTCATGATGTAATAAAGAAAACAGGCACACATCTTCCTAGGAACTTCATAATGAATATATGGAAACGGCAGCTCAACCCGTCTCAAATATTAAAGCCATTTGGCTATGTTTTCTTTACTCAAATAATTTTGCTGCAAAACGATGCAAATACGTTTTAGATTACTTTTTGTTCTCTAATAAATCCCATTTTAGATGTTGTTTTATGTTGACTTTACTGTAATAATGATATTACAAAGCAAACGATCAAAACAATGATTTGACTTAATGCATTGTTCATATTTACGCTATTTTATGCTGTTATTATTGTCATCACAATAACTTCGGCATCACTGCATTTCATTGTTAAATACATTGCAGAGAATGGAACAGAGACTTCAATATACTTGTAGGCACAATAGATATGATGTACATTATGTGTTTCATGTTAAACACAAGCGTGATTGTGTGAAGGGTGTATTGGAATTCATAGAAGCGTAACTTGCCATTATTTTTTGCTATAAATGCTAATGTTTTTTGTATTTTTTTTATGTCTGCAGTAGGAAGACATCAGAGTATAGAACAGGAATCCCTGGACAGTCAACAGTTAGAGCACTATGTGAATAAATGATTACAAAGTTTGATGCCAGGGTATACCATGTCCTCCATTGGGATATGCTCATCTGATGAGACAAACTGCTGTAATGGTGAGTACAAATTAAAACTGTGTGAAGTCCTAAAACCCTCAAGATGCTGCTTTTGCAAGGGCTATCGAAAGCATATAAAAAGTATGTTGGTATTCACTGCCTGAGAGCAACAGATTCTTGCTTTTGTCTGTGACCAGCTGAAAGCATCGGTGGTGTTAAGGCCCCCATACACGGCACGGATTCGTGCCGGATTCCGGCGCGATGGATTCCGGGCGCGTGCACGCGGATCCATCGTGCCGGAATCTCCTGCAGCCCACCTTGCCCGTCCGATCGCGTCCGATGGATCGGGGGCACAGAATCGGATCCGAGGAAGAACCAACCTGTTGGTCTTTTCGGGTCCAATTCTGCTCTGATCAGGGGGCGTTGCGGTCAGGGAGGCGATCCATCGGACACGGATCCCTCCCGGATCCGGCCGTACAAGGTGGGCTGCCACGATCGGAATCCCTAATTGGCTAATCGTTCTCACCTGTGGATGCCGGCGGAATCGCCGGAATCCATCGGGTGCTGAATCGATCAGCCAGGGAATCCGTGCCGTGTATGACTAGCTTTATTTAAGCAACATATGGAGAGATATAAGTTACTGTATTTTGGAGCTGTAGATTTTTCCTCATTACTTATAAAGACTCTTTTTCACTATTGTGTTATTTAACTGATCCATCCAACCTGAGGACTATAAGGCTAAGGGGGTCCATACTTTTACAAAGTGGGCCATATTGGGTGATGTGAAAATATGTGGAGGCTCGCCATTCATCAACAAGACAGGTTCCTATACACTTGTATGGGAGGCAATACCTGCATACCAGTCATGTGTGCTACTGTCTATAATTATTATGAGGGAGCCTTCCCGGGCATAAGATTCAAGATCCTATGGTGTCGGTAAAAAAACATCCAACAGTTTGCCAAGTATCCACTAGAGAGCTCTACCTCAGTCCATATAAAACTGCTGGCTTCCAATCATACAGTGCTCAGTGTTGTTGTGTTAAAGAAACAGGTGAGAGAGCAAAAGCTAGAGACTCCCTTCCTGCCAGTTAGAAAGCTTCTGAGTAAAACTCCTTGCATTTGTACGTAGAACCTCTGCTCTGAACTTTGCCTTATCTCTCTGCTGAGATCCTTGTGGCTTCGAACACAGTGGGGTGGACCGGGACCCAGTGATGAAAATCGTAGTGTGCCGATCAGAGAAGGAAGCACCTGAGTGAGTGTCTATCTGTGACTTTTACTACTACCTCTGAGGAGGCCTTGTGGGACTTTATATCCTGTTGGCTTTGTTCTGTTGGGAATCTTCTCTGTCTGATCCTTCGGTGGTGTGATTCCTGTGGACACTGCCATTATGATTGTCTCCGGACAATATCTAGAATCGATATGACTGTTGAGTGAAGTCTCTCAACGTCTTATCACATTGCTGAACAACCAACTGGCACAACAGCTGTTATTTAATAGGGGAGAACACAAGAGCGTTCCACTCACTCGTCCTCTCCTTGTTTGTTCCTTCCTTGTTCATTGTCTAGATAAAATGTCATTTAAATACAGAGCTTTAGAACATATAGACGTGAAGTGTCTAATGAAGAAAGACATCAGTAGCTTTGAGATTGAAAAATTAAAAGCTTGTTTTGCTAATAGTGATAAGCAGCATAGGCAATATTCATATTCACAAAATATCACACATTTTCTGCATAACATTTCAAAAATGTGTGAATTCTAGAGCTCCATTATTACCTTAAATGCGCAAATTTCCACATGCGCATAATGCAAATGCAATGCATGGTAATTCTGGCTACTGATGTAAAAAATCTTGAATATTCACAGTTTCAAACATATAGCACTATTTTCAAGATGTTCGCAAATTCTCAAAGTGCCAATTTTTGCAATTAGAATTCAAATATTCAGCATCAACACTAATATTTTCTTATTCTCACTGCATTAGAAATCTGAATGCTTTCTATTTAGGAGTTATATCTACTTCATTCCTTTTCAATCTTTTTACCATACAGCATACCATCATTATCAAAGACATTGATGCCACAAAAGTGGGCAAATCTAAATTTTTATTTTAAGACATTAACAGAAAATCAGACCCATTTATGATGTACAGAACACATTTCATTGCTTCTGGCACAGCAGTTAAAAAAAAAATCATAGTTAATTTTTAATTCTCCTAGGCTGTTTTAGCTGCTCCAATAACGACATTCCGTTCCTTTTTAACCAGTGGTGATAATAAATTCAGTGAGGAAACTCATCAAGCCACAACTGTTGTATCTATTAAATGTATCTTTTTTTTTCTTTTCCCAGACAATTGTAAAACCAGTGAACATACACGGCATCGGAGTTCTTTCAAGATGTTTGGAAAAACCACAGAGCAGAAGCTCCAGCACATTAGCAGCAATTTTAGGCAGCAAATTTACAGCCATATTAATGGTCTTGAAAATAACAGAAGGAAATGAGATCTGAATTGGAAACCTCCTGTTCTCTAAGGAAATCTTCTATCAGGAGGCCTTGCAAGCTGATTCTGTACTTCACTAGCTCAGTTAATAGCACTTGCTGCTATATTCGAGCAGACTGCAGTCTAGCAGGATAGGGAATGGGACAACAGAGGTACAGTACAGTGTAAATATATTATACATTAGTGTAAATTTTGTTTTTAAGTAACAGTTTGTAAGCAGTTCTCATTGAACTACACCTCGCCGCCCATCGTTCACACATGATTACAGCTGGCTTGAGATTGCTGTCACAGACAATGGATACAATTTGCTGGGTCATTAAGAATGTTGTGTAAATGGATAATGGATATTGCCGTGGTGCCGAGTTCATTTTGGCTATAAATTCTTTGCACCTGAAAAGTTTTTATGCTCTTTTCTGTAAGATTGCAGTCATAAAACTTCCCACTGCTGGTCACCGGGTTTCAGCACATTACGGTTTAGAGAAATGGGAAAGGAAACGTGCTATATCGCGAGCTGCTCCATGATGACTTTAGTTACATGTTTACGAGGCAGTTTAAGAAGAAGGAAGGCTTAGGTTGAATTATACAGGAAGAAAATGGGTTTGGTTTTTCTCGTTGTTATAAAGTTTAAGCAGAATTAGTTTATTGGTTATACTTTTGGAGTACAGTTTCTGTCCTTGAAGGAGCGTAATGACCTGATGGTATCATAAACATTACAGTTGGGTTAAAGTAAAACAAGTTAGTAGAAGGTAAGTTTTCTTCAGCTTCCTTTATCAGATCAAGAATGGATAATAAGGGCATTTCCATTAGAGCGATTTGTTGGGGCACAACGTGATTTCAAATCTTGCGCAACAACCGTGGGTGGTCACGTCCATTCATTTGCATAGGCCCTATAGACATTAAAGGCGAAAATTGCGCATGCCCGCAATTTTGTAATCACGCCCATTCATTCTCTATGGGCACGATCAGGGGCGATCTTGCTTGGTTACCCACTTTTTTTGTAAATTGCATCACCTGGTCAATCGTGCGTGATCGTGAACAAATCGCTTCTCTCCATGGCTGAACGCTCTAGTGGGAAAAAGCCCAAGGAGGGTTGAGACAAACTGGTACTGGTTAGTAGCAATAAGAAGGGTCAATGACCTATGTGAAGTCCCTTAATCATTTAGCCCTTCTGCTATTTACCTCTATAAAAGATCCCAAGGCTGCTGTCCAGGGGTTGCTAAATTTTTCCTCTTAAGAACAGTACTATAGTTCTAGTCATCCTATGTCAGGGTGTGCAGATTTTAGAGTGTGTTGTATCTCCACTCTAATGTTTTGTACAGCGCTGCGTAATAAACTTGCGCTATATAAATAAATGATACTAATAATAATGTTTTGGCAAAATATTGCAAAACCTAATATTTGCAACAAATTCATAAATTCCAAAATTTGTGATCCCTAGTCATTTTTTGATTTTCCCAATAACAATTTCACATATATTCGCAATTAACTGCTGATGTAAAATCTTGAATATTTGCAATTACAAAGACACCTTACAGTCTGGTTTTGTCTATCCAGTCTTGAGATTGAAACAGCTTTGCCACAGAGTACAGAGTACAGTAGCAACAAAGGTATAAGGCGAACGTATTTCTCATCATTTCAATTAATGAACATTGCAGGTACATTATCCTTGGTGCCTTAACCTTCTGGTCGTTTAGTCTGAGTTAACTTGTTTAACTTGTGTGAGTTTGTTTGCTAATAAAACTCACCTTGAGCTAACTGCGGGCATACTCACCTGTCTGACGAAATCTCCTGGTGAACCACCCAGGAGGTTAAGCAATGCTACTTTATTAGGATCATCACACATGTACATAACGCTTTCTGATTTCCCGGATATCATCCGAATTTAAATATCATGGCAAATTGTGAGTGGAAATAAGAGAAAAACACATATTTTTGCCTGGCACCCATAGACATAGGGCTTAGGATACACGTTCCACTAACACCCAAAGAAAGATTTAGCTCTGATGAGTTTTAATTAATGTATTGGACATGGTCAGGCTCTTCACAGACAAATATAACAGCAAGCAATGTCTTTACGCATTCCACTTAGGGAGCCATGTAGATTATACATGTGAAGTGCCATGCAATATCTACTTTAATGTAAAGCTTCTTTCTCTCCCTATAGAGCCTGTTTGACCTCAATTTACATTTCATGTGACCCTCATTATGTTTCATATGGCTCATGAATGTAAGAGAGAACCAGGGAAGCTTTTACTTCAGTTATTACTGCAATTTCCATTGTTAAGTACATTGGTTTAACTGATCCTCTTCAAGAATGATGTCCTTTATCAAGAGACTATATTTAAAATTCTGGGAACTGTTTTAATTTCTACCACAGTAGGATCAGGTCCTTTGACAGGCCATATGCATATGCAAAATACCTGCTATACTAAAACCAAGAAACCATTTACATGCTATAACCCCTTACATAATATTTAAAGCGCAGCAACACAGTGCTGTTATTGTTACACTAGCTTCTGAAATTAGGCTAGGTTCAGACAGTGACCATGTGGCTACCAACCACTCCTAAACTACAACTGGAGAAGAGATGCAACACGTCTAACTCATTGCTGCCTCACTGTTGCCCATTAAAAAGGGAATCCAGAAAATGGGCAGTTGATGACCAGCTGCTCACCAAAAAAGTTGCAAACATTTGCTGAACTTCTAAGTGGCCAGGAAACCATTAGTTTCCCAAAAGCTGCTTGAACAATTCCCTTTAAAACCTTCCCTTCAAATGTGATAAATTATAATAGGTTGTTTTAACCAAAGAGGAGAACTTAAACTCAAAGCCACCTACATCTTTTCCTATTTACAAAGCCCTAAACCCAGCATTGGCATTAAGATTCAAGCAGCATGTTGTTTTTTTTCCTGAAGTTAAATATTTGGGGAAAATAGAGTAGTCATTTACCATAACAATGATGGTGACAATACAATGTGCAGGGACATCACAATTCACTTAGGGCCTCCATACACCTTTAGATTTCTCTGTCAGATTTCCTTTAAATCTCCTTTTGTTTCACCCAAACCATGTAATATGAGGGACCTTCTAAACAATCAAGCCTACCTGTGTTCAATCGCAGAGGACCCGGCACTACATAGTTGTTGCTAGATCTAAAGCTGGGCATAGACGTGCCGATTCCTGCCAAACCCGCCGATCAGATGCCGTGCGCGTTCCCGCATCCGATCGGGATTGGGTCAGCAAGGAATCGGGTGCACCGTCTTGCAGGATTGGACTAAAATCGGCCGTCATGTCGGATCGCACAGTGATCCGACATGACGGACAATTTTGATTCGATCCGATCCCATTGTTCCCAGCCGAAGTAATGGGCGGCACACAAAGGGTGCCCGACGATTCTCAGCACTAGCGGGCGTGCGTGATGACGACATCGCGCCCGTTGGGTCGGGTTGGGAATTGAAGGGGAAATTGTCCCATCTATTCCCAGCTTAAAGGATATCTGATATAAAGAGATGTAAAGGTGTATGGCCAGCTTTAGAATTTTGTCACATAGCTTTACAAGTGTGATCATTTACATAAAAAAATTACATAGAACACTCTAATCACACCAGTTTTGGAGACAATGTTATGGTTTTGCATTTTGAAATTGACTTTACTTTACTCTAAGTTTTCAGGCAGGTTTAAAATCATAGCCTAATGTCTATACTTTAGCTTTAATATGCATGATGACCACAGGCTTTTTGTATCATTGTTTTTCTTAGTACATGTCCTAATAGATTCCCTTGGCCTCCAAAAAATGTACGGTCAATATCATGTTAAGGCTTAATTTTTACTTATATTTTTCCACTTACGATTTTTGCACAATTAAATAAAAAAGAAAAATTGGAGACAATTCCTAATAGTGAATATATCTATGCCTGCCCCCATTACAATTACAAATCCTCACTGTCATCCCCATAGTTTTCCTATGAACATTGCCGTCAACTCCAGACATCAGACCTACTGTATATTGTCTATATGTAAGAAAAGCTTTTTGCAATTCAAGGTGCCACTTCTCTGCTAATGAAATGCCATAAAATATATATCAGGTCATAATGAGCATCATTTCTGTGGATTAAGAAGCTGTCTTACAGCGCACAACAGCAATCATTAATTTGAAAAGATGAGAAGTTGGATATAAAGGAAGAAAAAAAATCTGCTGATCTCCTGCAAGCCTCTGTGTGTGATTGCCTTGAAGTCCCTTTCTGCCCAAACATCTGGAAGATAATGTGCTAAATTAAAAAAGTAGACACTTTAATATACCAATGGGTAATCCTCCAGTCTGGAGTGGCGCAGAGCCAGCTTGTCGTGCAGTTTGTGTGGCAGGTTGCCATAAAGCTTTTACTCTTAACCTTTCGGATGCTGCGGTACAGTTGGTGTATACGGCATATTGTAGAAAAGAAGATTTTCTCCTGAGGATCTAGGCAATCTGGGACAGCGACATAAAACAGCTCGCAGATATCAAATATGACTTTAGAAAACCACAAATATATATCAAGAGTCGGAAGAGGTTAAATCTCTCTACTGGTGAAATGTATTTCTCACTTCAGGCCTCTTTGATGTCACCAGGACAAGGAGACACACACAACGACTTAAGCTGCTTTATCTCTTTAATCAGTGTCCCCTCAATAATACAAAACACAGTGTGCTTGAACTTTTTTGGGGATGCAAGGAGGAAGAATACCTGTGTCGTGCTCTTCCATCTTTTTTGACTAGGCAAGAATGATGTGTTCTGGACTAGTGTTGAGCGCAAATATTCAAATTGCAAATATATTAGTAGAATATTGGCTAATTTAGAATTGGCTAATAGCAATATTCGCAATCTTAAATATTCAGGATACTATGTACCGGCAAGTTTTACGGCAATGCATTGGGATTATAATATTATATATATAATATTTGCATTGCGATAATAACTATAGCACGTGACCATTCATTTTGACGATCATCACAATATTTGCAATTCATGGCCATACACGCAAATTTTGTATTTTCAAATATAAGTAGAATTATTCACGAACTATTGCAAATTCAAATATTGCCTATGCCGCTCATGACTATACTGGACCACAGTTACCTTGTGGGATGTGGATGTCACATTTCCTGTAAAGGTGCAGGCTGTAACTAAGAGGTATTCTTGATTTCAGCAGTAACAGCCAGTTCATCATGTATCAGTAACCAAAATGACATAGTAGAAGAACAACAATTACATAAAATGCCCATTGAAGTTGAAAAACATTTAACAATAATAATGATGGGATGTTATATAGTATAAAAACTTTATTTGGTCAGTATCAACTCTTGCGATCGACCGCCGTGCAACTACAGGGTTACCCACCTTGCAGTTTCCACCCAAAAAGCCGCTGTGTGATCCATCCTGCCAGTACTTTTTGTGGTCGATCCTGTTGTAGTCAGTTAATCTGCCGGAATCCCTGTGTTAGTGGATCACACAGGATTCCCGTCAGTTCTGTAGCCGACTCCTTACAGAGTGTAATGAGTCTGCTGCAAGCCGGCCATGGATCAAGAGGTCTATGACCGGCTTAAGGATCCCACAAAATACACATAACATTCTGCAAGTTGTGTATTTTTTAAGATTGGCTTGGCACCCCAAAGAACAATGAGGCCAAACAATATGTAGAACTCTTCCTGGAATTACCTGCTCATGTGATTCTCTATGGTTTTTGGTACTGTCCTACTCAGCACTCAAAAGGTTCGCATCCATGATTCTATAAACTTTACATGAAAGGGTTAATAAACGTGGCATAAAATGTAGTTAACAAACATTTTTATTCCAGATAGCAGAGTGTATGTAGTGCATGTTGAGTGCAAGAAGCTAAAATAACTTAGCCTTGATCACAATGAAGGCATTGTAACTTAATTCTTCTTTTTGAACAACTTAAAGAAAACTAGTAGATTGAAATAAATGAGAATGGCAGTAGTTTATTATAAGAAAGGTTTTATATTGATTTTACCATCAATGGTCATGCTACCAGGTTCCTTTAAATTATTTCTCAACATTTCAAAGGTATAACATGCTGGTTTACAATTGCAGTTAAAATCGATATAGTAAAACCCAGTCAGTGAATTGATCCATGGATGTTTTTGAAACATGACCTCTCTGGTCTGGAAGCTGTCTGAAAGCTATATATATAAACCATTGACTAATGTAAGGACACACATCAAGTCAATGGTCAAATATTAATAGGACTGGCTAGACAACTAAAGTACTCAAGGGGATCACTCACTCAAGGGGAAACAAACCAGGAGAATCGCACACAATAGTCAAAGCATGGCTGTAAACTATAGATATGTAGCTTGTAGATACAAACCTGATAATATCACAGTAAGCATATGTTCGAAGTGTTCAAGATATCAAAATATAAGATATCAACATTTGTGTCACAAGAAGTCTTTGTTCCAATATCAAGTATAGATTACACCATCAACCTTTGTCTGGCTGGTTTATTTTATTAGGTTTATTAGGCACAGTAGAATCTGTAGGCCTTAATATAGAATACAACTCATTCAAGTACTACAAGCCAATACTCGATGAGAGCTTTATTCACATTTATAAAAAAAAACATTTACCGGTAATAAAAGGATAATAATAAACTTCAAATAAATAAAACAGTGGTGAACTTCATCAAATATCCAAACCATGTTCATGCCAAAGATACATAGTATTGTAATGCTAAACACTTTTTATTATTATTATTAACTTTAATTTATATAGCGCCAACATATTATCCAGCACAGAACATTGAGTTAGAGTTGAGAGGCAAGACAAGATAACACACATGTACAGGTTATGACACAGGAGGAGTTGAGGACCCTGCCCAATTGGGCTTACAGTCTAAAAGTACCCATACACGTATCGATTTTACATAAAATTTGGGAACAAATGATCGGTGTACCCATCTGAAGCAAGCGATCCCGCTCCAAGAAAATGTCGAACCCTTGATCCCCATCCAAAATATCATCCAGGGATCGAGCACTCACTTTGGTGTGCATCCATTTGGCGAACGACCATTCAGCGGATTTTCAGTGCATTGCAAATGACCGCACTTTCGATGCATGCAGGTTGGGGAACGTAGTATACAATATCTACACCATATATACAATTTTAAAGTGTCTCACCCATTCTCTTATGGCAGACAGTATTACATTGTTACCCCTTACATCCCCAAAAAAATGGAGGGAAGGAAGAATACGGGAGTATCCCTCACGTACACCCTCATCGCTCATTTGAGGACCACGCAAGAGTAAGAGCTCCATAAGAGTCCCCAGCTTAAGTTACTATAATTTTAAACAGTCCATATTGCCTTTCAATATTGCACATGAATATATACAATGGTTTACCTACTACCATTCTAGATATATCATGTTATTTAAATTGTTTCCCAGAGTTTCTTATATAAAAATAAAAAAACTTCATGGACAATCCACTAGGGAACATGTCTCCCTGATTCCCTCCACGCATTTGGTTAACAACCAGTAATGAGAATGGCCAGCTACTCTACTTCTTTTATATGAATAGGTTTGCATACCTTATGGAAGTTAGACAATCCAAATAGGTATTTTCCAACAAACCCTTTCCCTAGTTTATATCAAAACTTAGAAACACCAGTAGAGCTGAAAGTATTTCCATTATTTGTTGTGCACAATAATATCAAATCTCCACCCAGAAGACACTAACATTCTGTAGTTTTAATGCAATTTTGATTCTTCTAAAGAAACCTACAATTTCAGTTTATTTTAGCCCATATAAACCCGATTTTAAAAATAATATCCTAGGTATGTTAAAAAAAATGTTGAAGCATTAAAAGTGAATTATTTATAATAAAAGTGAGTGGCACCATCTTGCATAATGTATTCTTTTAACATTGTTATATTTTTGTCTTTTCTGGATCAAAAGCCTTAAATTACCATACATTCTAACTTATTTATATACATTCTTTTCAGGGAGATCTTAATGCCGGTGGTAATACTTTCATTACCGCTAATGATTAATGGACATGGAACTTGCACCTTATATCATTAAATTTTGAAACCTTCATTTGCATTACGGCGGCTTTTCCGCGGGAGATTTTTATAGCCGGCATATTGGCTTATGTTAGTTTGCAGTAAATAATAAGGAAATGCAGCAGCCCAAGCCAATACGGTTATGCTGAATTGATGCTGCACCCAGAGAAACTTCATGTAACAAGACCGTCATAATGAAATATGCATAGATGCATTGTATGAAATTGTATTCAGCTGAGACAAGGCAGCCTGTGGTTGTGATTCTTAAACTTCTTTCTCCAAAACAATCTGCAACAGTTAAAATGAACTATTTTTAAAGCAACCCTGAACTAAACCAAGCTTTTTTTGCTTTTATTCTGGCTTTGTTGTCCATATGTAAATAACATTGTTTTACTATTGCACTCTCATGCTATCTTGGTGGATATCGGGGGATAATAACTTACTTTTAGAAATTCAAATAATGTCTTTTCTTTCATAGCTTATGAGTTCGATACTTTCTGGCTGAAGTGTACCCTATCACAGTTGACAAGGAGAACTGAAAAAAGATGTGCAAACCTTCCTGGAGGTAACACCAAATGTAGTTTGGGGTAGATTTTATTTACTAATATCAGTAACCCTGAGCTTGAAACGGGAGAGCTTACCTGCTCCAGATGAGCCCATGCTGTCCTCTAGTGATTGGCTCCTTGGCTCTTCTTTCTAGTTCCATCTGAAACTAGTGCCCTCAATCATCACTGGACAGGGCACCCAGAACTACAACGGTAAGTAGGGAGGCAGCCATTACACAGTGCTGTCTGTGCCTATGTCCCAGATAGTCACTAGAAGGAAGCGATCCCTGGCCTGCGTAATTGCATTGCCACAGAATCACAGGGAACAGGAAAGCAGCCCCAAGTGTGAACATTTACTCAGCCACACTCAGAAATACCCCTAGGTAAATTAAAATCATGGATATACCATGAAGTGAATGTAAAGGAACCTTCACAAGTGGATAGTCCAGCATTGTACATAAGGATATGGAGGGTTACCTACAGCCTGGAGACTCTAGGTGAAGAGAAGGACATTGACATCCAGAGGAGTCAGGCATAAGATAAGGTCAGTTATACTGCTTGCTTTTAGTCTATAAGTCAATGGTCAGCATTCAATAAAAACTAAGATTGTACTTTTAGCCACCCAGTCCAGTCCATCACCATTGATCCAAACCAAGTCTGACTTTTCATTGCTTGCTATCACTTACCATCATTTGTCAAACTTGAAATAAAATCATGAATTGGGAACTTATGACATAGATCTTCCTTCTGCTCTCATGTTCATTTTATATATTTGTTTCTGCTATCATTGCTGTAAAGTGATTTTTCATATTTTTTTGTTGAAAGTGAAAACTGACACAATCATGTGAACTGTCAAATGTTGTTCATTAAACATTCATTTGTTGAAGCATTGTGGGGCAGTTTAATCAATGGATCCATTTATCCCCCAAGGGGGAAAGTATCACAGCATGTTATGTCGCTTTATGGAAACAGAATTATGAAACGTTAACTATTTCAGACACATTGATGAGCAGGAAATCTCAGGATGTGGAGTGACGATATAAGTGTGGAGATGTTATGTAGAGATGACTGCACTGAAAAAATAGAAATGGACGTTTTTCCTACATGAACCATTTCGGAAAACGTTGAAGCAGTTATCTAGAATGTTTCTGTTCTAAATGAAAATAAGTAATATAAATTATTGACATTAAGAAGAGGGTGACCATAGGTAATAGCCATGACCAGTCTTGTTTCTGTTACCTGTTTTTTTCTGAGCAAATCTACCAGATCTACCTTATTTTTGGACTATAAGATGCACTTTTTCACCCCCAAAATTAGGGGGGGGGGTGCCTGTGTCTTATGGACCAGATCATAACTTGGCTCCCCGCCAACTCTCCCGGCAGTGAGATCTGCACACAGCCAGATCTCCCATCTGAACTGTATTGGCTATATTTGCAGAGCCCAACAGATATAACCAATGCAGAGTGTGTGATGGGAAAGCCGCACTAACGCTGCCAGTTTCCTCACACACACAGACGCAGAGGGGACATGAGACATGAATGCAGATTCCCCCACCAGCCCCCCTCCCTTCCCCATGTATTAGGAAGAGGCGATGCCTGAAGTGTGCTCTCTAGTGACACCATTTTTGTGGCTGAAATTGGGTACTACAGGGCGTTTTTCCCCCTAATTCATTTAAACACATAATATACTTTTTTTCTGATTTCCTGCTCTAAAAAACTGGGTGTGTCTTATGGTCAGGTGCGTCTTATAGTCTGACTAGTTAAAAGTCATTAAGAAAACGTCAGCAAACCCAATGACACTGAACAAAAATATAAACACAACACTTTTGGTTTTGCTCCCATTTTGCATAAGCTGAACTTTCCTACATGCACAAAAGATCCATTACTCTCAAATATTGTTCACAAACCGGTTTAAATGTGTGTTAGTGAGTGCTTCTCCTTTGCCGAGATAATCCATCCCACCTTACCGGTGTGGCATATTAAGGTGCTGATTAGACAGCATGAATATTGCACAGATGTACCTTAGACTGCCCACAATAAAAGACCATTCTGAAATAATCACTTTGAAAACACAGCACAATGCCACAGATGTCGCAATATTTGAGGGAGCGTCCAATTGGCATGCTGACTGAAGAAATGTCTTTCAGAGCTGTTGACCGTTAAATGAATCCATGCATAGTTGCTGAATAGAACTGGAACACGCTGACATATATGCCGATCATCCCAAACATGCTCAATGGGTGACATGTCTGGTAAATATATTGGACATACAAGATCTGGGATGTTTTCAGCTTCCATGAATTGTGTTCAAACCTTTGCAATATGGGGCCATACACTGTCATGCTGCAACATGAGTTGATGGTCATGGAGGAATGGCACAATGGGCATTCAAAATGCCATCAATATTCCATGTACCCTGAACAGTAAAAACCAGGACTCATGCTTGAATATAAAGTCCTCTCCAACATGCCAGACAACGTCGAATGTAAGCATTTGCCCACTAAAGTCAGTTACGACAATGAACTGCAGTCAGGGCCAGACCCCAATGGGGGCGACAAGCATGCAGATGAGCTTCCCTGAGATGGTTTCTGACAGCAGAAATCCTTTGGTTATGCAAACTGATTGTTGCTGCAGCCGTCTGGGTGGCTGGTGGGTGGTATGGAGGTAAACATGCTGGATGTAGAGGTGTGGTTACATGTGGTCTGCGGTTGTAAGGCTGGTTGGATGAATTGCCAAATTCTCTGAAACGCCTTTGGAGATGGCTTATGGTAGATACATTAATTTTCGTTTCATGAGCAACAGCTCTGGTAGACATTCCTGCAGTCAGCATGTCAATTGCATGCTCCCTTCCAACGTTGCAACATATGTAGCATTGTGCTGTATGATCAAACTGCACATTTCAGAGGGGCCTTTTATTGTGGGCAGTCTAAGGTACACCTGTGCAATATCCATGCTGTCGAATCAGCACCTTGAAATGCCACACCTGTGAGGTAGGATGGATTATATCGGCAAAGGGCAATCAAAATTTTAGCACTTAGTACACTCAGTACACTCAAAATATTCCACTTGTTTTTAACATGTAAACATTTTATTATCGTTTTTCTTCTAAATTAATTTAAAATTATTTTTATAAATCTGACCCTTCCTTTATAAATAGACCCCTGCACTTTTTAGTAATATTTCCCATCATGTATTTTATAGATGATGTTATACTTTTTAATACAGACAAATATATTTGGGACGAGAAAGGGTCCAAGGAAAATAAATTGTTAAAATGTTAATTTTCTGGTCCAAAAAAAAAATATTTAAGGGTTTCTAGTGGAAATGGTTAACTGTAGGAAAAATCTAACCCTTAAAAAAGACAAATGTATAAGTCTGGAAGGGTTATGCTTTTTTTGAAGCTCTGGGGTTTAACCATTTCCAGATTGTGGTTTGTATCTCTGCGTGTTCCTTGTTAGTGTTTCAGAACACATTGTTCTGTTGACCATGTTACGGCCACTCTCCCCACTTTGCTCTTCCTACAATTACTTAGTCATTGATGTATGTTGTGTGTGATGCCCTATGTGCTCTGCTCTGAAATCTGATTTAACTGTCAGATCCATTGCCAGTATGAAAAATGTTATACAACGGTAATGTGGACTAAGTTTATCTGAGGTGGCCTTGATGCAGGTTACATAGTGACCTATGTTGTAACTCTGGGAGATAATTCTCCTTCTAGTACAGCTGCATCACATATCTAGCGTTGGTCTAAAGGAAATTGTTTTATATGAGTTTTACTGAATGTAATAATACACACTTTTTGCAATCAAACAAATCAAAGCAAATCAAATGTCCTCGTCTGCACTGCAGGCCTGTCAACTGCCAACACGAAGAAGCTACAGGATGGACAGAAGAAATCATCATAACATTAATTATTTTGCTTACAAAGATGTATAGTATACAATGCGACTTTATAAGGGTTAAAAGGTGCCCCTTTTTTATAACCCTTTATAACCCACAAAAGAGCTTGTTTCTGTTTGGTCAATAAGAGTTTGCTTTTGGCTGCAGCAGCCCATAATCAAAGCGAGGTATAGAGGGATCTTTTAAAAAGATTCCTTGTTAAATTACTCTTTACAAGTAAAGCCCCCCATACAACTATGAGGGAGCCCACCTTGAGTTTTGTAGAAAAAAAACCAGCAGGTCGGATCGCACACGGATCCGTCCTGCTGGTTTTTTCCTGCCCGACTGTGCTGCAGGCTGTTAAATCGGAGGGGAAGTCTCCTCCCCCTCCGAGTTAATTGGCTACAGTCTGACAGGAGTCCCGTGTGTTAGTGGAACACACAGGATTCCTGTCCTCTCTGTAGCAGACTGCTCCCAGCGTGGTGACGTCACCACGCTGTGAAGAGTCTGCTAAATGTCGGCCATTGATCGGGACGTCTATGGCCGGCTTAAGTTTTTTATACATCCCTTCTATTATTTTTCTAGTGCCATTGATGAAAAGATGAATTTTTGGTGGTAGGTCTGCTTTAAAAGAGCAGCTGCTAATATGCCATTACAAAGCAGCAAGCTTGTGCATCTGAAGTCCCACAAACATCAAGGTTCAGGATTTTCCAGAGGGTTTCAGTAACGCATCTCTTAACAATGCTCACGAGCAAAAATGTCTGCAGTGGGCCCAGAACTACATGAAGAGTAATTTTCAAACAGTCTTGTTTGCTGATGAGTGCTGTGCAACCCTGGATGGTCAAGATTGATGGAGTGGTGGATGGTTAGTAGATGTATATCATGTAGTAACAAGGCTGCAATGTCAGAAAACAGGTGGCAGAGTCACGTTTTAGGCCAGAATCATGTGGAGACTGGAGAGAGCTGGTTGACCCCTTTAGGTGAAAATGAACTCTGAAAAAGTATGTAGAGTTTCTGACTAACCTTTTTTTTGCAAATAGAACAGCGTTTTCCATAACTAAGTCACCTTTTGCATGACAATGCACCATCTCATGCTGCAAGGAATATCTCTGCATCATTGACTGCTATCTGCATAAAAGAAGAGAAACTTAAGGTGTTGCCCCATCCTCTCATGACCTCAATCCTATTGAGAACTTTTAGAGCATCATAAGCAAAATATCTATGAAGGTGGGAGGCAGTTAACATCCAAACAGCAGCTCTGAGCGGCTATCCTGGCATCCAACAAGAAATAAAGCCCAAACTCTCCAAAAACTCACAAGTTCACTGGAAGCAAGAATTCTGAATCTGCTTTCAAATAAGGGGTTCTATGTAAATATGTAACTTGGCATGTTTTGGATTGAAATACCTTTTGATTTTAGTAAACATGACCTCCTTATGCTTTACATTCAACAAATGACCATTTCAATTCATTGCAACCTATACAATTTAGAAACTTTGAACACTTGGTAACTTGGAACAAAGCATTTTATTTTTGTGAATTTGAAAGAAATGGCATTATAATTAGGAGGTTTGTTCAGTAACATTCAAATTATACTCTAATGGTTAAAAGCTCAAAAATGACTACCACTTTGATTAACTGTTTAGGAACAATTAGATAAAAATATTATTTGCATATTAATGAGGAATGGGGTATATATACATATTAAAGTGTTTTCCACAATAAAGAAATATATGTGGCACCAATTCTACATTCCAAATAACCTGAGATTTTTACTGTTTTAAAGTCATATTCTTGACTAGTAAAATTTCCTGTCTTTAGTTGACCTTAAACTGAAGTTCTTTCATCCCGCAGCTCACTGCCACAGTTCCAGGTCTCTACGTACATGGCCGAACGTGCCATTTTAACACAGCTAACATCATTGTACCTCAATCACGGCAGTCAGAGCTTTGTGCAGTCACTTCAGAGATGATATACTTCACAATTCAATGTTACAATGGCTTTGTATTTCGTTATCCATCACGATACATCCTAAACTTCAGTTTAAAATGAGATCAGGATAATGTACATTGTGACTTTTCATTTCCGAAAAGCTTTTCATGTTTTAAAGATTGTCTTTTCAGAGTTGTGGGGGAGGACCTTTCTGTCATCGATCATAAATCAAAGTTCACTTGATGTCTCCACCACCATTGTTACAGCATCAATACGTTACCTACTCCTTCCGTGGGAATGTCAAGACGGAGCGAGGAAGAATAAAAGATGGTGTTCCAAGATCATTTTATTTCAAGATCTTTTCTGTTTATACTTGAGTATTGTAGCTTGATACACCTTGTTATTTTTTGAGGACGTCTGGCATTTTGAAGTGGGTATCTGTGATAAAGAATTGTAAGGTACAAAACTGGAAGTCAACATGAGGCCTTAGTTTGAATTAGATACACAGATTGTTTGGAAGGCCAGCGTATTATGATCTATACAGGCAGGTAACACTGAGCTCGGAGAGGATGACAGTTGCTCTCAAGTCTATTATTGTGGCACTCATAATTGAAAATAACGTTTGTTGTGACAGGTCAGCGTCCATAAAGGAAAACTCAAAGCAAACAAGTATAAAAGTTAAAGACATACTGTTTAAGGGAGCTGATAAATAATTTGTATGACTCACCATCCACAAATTAATATGAATATCACTTAAACCACGCCAACCTCCTTACTGGAAAGTAAAAGAGCAAAAGATAACTGATGTTGTCCTCTCTCACTCTCTTCCAGCTTGAGTGCTACTGTGTGACAGATTACAAGAGTTTATTATTCAAGGCAGGCACATCCATTAGGTGCATTTACAAATATAATTTTAAAAATGTATGATATGCATTCATTCTTTTTTATATCTGCTTTCAGTTGAGCGTTACATTTAAGTTCGATTCAAGTATGCTAAGCAGAGGTCAGCAGATTTTCTTCCCCCTCTTACACACCGTTATGCATGTTTTATTTATTTATTTAAAGTTTTAATGTGATGTAAAGCTGATTGAAGCTGTGAGCAGTTTGAAATAGGGCTCATGTTTCATTGATGTGGAATGCCTATAGCTGGGCATACACGTCACGATTTTCTGTAAAATTTTAGTGTGAT
>CM070041.1:15927411-15943002 GCA_036250615.1 Ptychadena robeensis
TGCCGAGTTCGCGGCCGAACTGTTCTCCGGCGAACAGTTCGGTCCATCCCTAGTCTTAAGGTGGCCATACACTGTTCGATATTTACATTTGAATACATTTTTTAAGTCAATCAATCTTAAATCGTTGGCTGTGCACCTGGTGTGATCGACCAAAAAAATTTATCTTAAAGTGATCAGACATGTTTTTAAATTTTGCTTGTGTGAATATCTGACTTTTTTTCAAACAATTTGTTTATGCTCGTATAATATCTATTACACTGTGTGGTAGTACGATCGATTGATGTTTGTCGATTGATTGGCACTCCAATGGCACAAAGTGATCAAGTCAGTGATCGATCTAATAAAAGTCAACCCATGTATGGCTAGGTTTACTGCCCCAACTATAACTGTCACCTCTTGAGAGGAGACTAATCTTTTGTGGTGGGGGTCAAACAATAGAATTACCAAATATTAATAGAAATGTACTTCCTGCTCTTCAGCCATGTGATCCTGTTTAGTCAGGGAGAAAAAGACAGCCTCCTCTGATTAAATTTCTAGTTTCATTGAGATGTGTTGTATAGCTAAATGTAAACTTATCTAAGACAAATGATGGCAACAATGGACTATAGCTGCATAATATTTTTAAAATATTATTTTAAATGGTAATTTTGTTGTTTTTATTGAAGTGTTAAGGATGAACAGATAGTGTCAAACCAGACACCTTCATGACCGGGGTCAACATGCATTTATGAGTCTCTGAAGTCATTTTAATATGGCTTAGGCACAGAGGCTGGTGGTCACAGAGGAGTTTTAAAAAGAGCCAAAGACTAAAAGTGTCAGTAGTCAGTAACAGAAGGTCCAGCATTAAACCCAGGAACATCATTAAGACTATAATTAAAGATAACTTTCAAATACAGGATTAGTGTTATAGTAGCATACAGAAGCAATAACCAACCCTATCACTTGAAGGTCAAATAGAAGCCAGATATCTGACTGACACTAAAGCAGGGAACACACAGCTTGTTATTGGAGCTGTTCAAGGTTCCCTGCAGCAGTGTGATGGTGTCATTATGCTGCTGTCAGATATCGAAGGAGCTGGAGACACAGCACTGCACAGCACAGCACTGTGTATCCAGCTCAGCCGATGCGTTGCATGGAGACCTCCATGGTCTCCATGCAAAGCAACGGACATCTACCGTGGTTTAGGGTAATGTCCAATATCTTTTTATTTTCAAGTGGGATTGATTGGTCCTGCTTAAAAACAGGGATGGCCGCATATGATATGGGCCGTATATAGATGGCCGTAAGGGCGCTTGAAAGGGCCATCGATCTGGCCCATATGTACATGTGTGTAGCCAGCTTAATCCTTAATTTATTTACTGATGTTTGTTAGAACAATACTAAATTGTATGTGTATCCTGACCACCAAAGACTAAGGTTGGTCAACCCTAAATATAATGGGGGTATAGTACGATGGGAGTTATGGAAGGAGAGACTAAAGTTTGCCAACCCTACAGTTACAACCCCCTAGTTTCAAGTTAGTAAAAGTATGATGGGGTAAGGGAAGGATAAACTATCAGTGCAAAGAACACCTGAAGACTGAGGTTGCACAACCACGAGTTACAGGTTGTGATAAATTGATGGGGATAAAGGAAGGGTAAAAACTGAGGTTGAACAACCCTACAGCTACAACTCGTTAGGTACAAGTTGGTAATAGTGTGATAGGGGTAAGGGAATGATAAACTGTCAATGCAAAGAGCCCCCGATAGCTAAAGTTTCCCTAGCCTAAAGTAGGACAAACCTACAGTTACAACCCCCAGTTACAAGTTGGTAATAGTTTCATAGTTATAAGGGAAATATGCACCCTAGAGTAATGACAGCAGTGGACCCACTGTGCCACCAGATAACCATAAACCAGGGCACAGAGTCTAAGGAGCCCCTGGTATTCACCAGAGCACTCCACAAGGAGTGATGGGTTTTGCTGCAGGAGCCCCCAGGTTTTGGTCTCTAGCTACACTTACTTAGCAGCGGCTGACAGCAGAATATCCAAGGCGAGGTACCAAGACGTCAGGCAGATACGTACTCAGACAGGCGGTAGTCAGACAGGTGGTAGTCAGGGCAGGCGGAAAACAGGGTAGTCAAAGACGGTCCAGGGGTCAGTAATAATAAGGCAATATCAAGAAGCAGAACCTGGGAATCAGAGACTTAAGAAGTTCAGGCAACTTCCTGTTGCCCCAGACTTCCTTATAATCAAAGTCAGGTAGTCTGATTGGACAGGTGTGTGATAATGAGTGGTAACCAGTATCCTCCAGCAGAGGGAGCAGGAGCCATATCATGTACCAGAATCTCTTCCACCAGTAGAGGGAGATGATCTACGAAATGTCCTGGTCCTCTAAGGTTTTGGAGGAGACACTGCAGAACTGGTAGAGAGCGCCGCTGCAGTTACAGATCACTGGGTGACACTGCGATCTGTGACAAAAGATAAACTGTCAATGCAAAGAGCCCCAGAAGATTGAAGTTGGACAACCATGAGTTACAAGTTGGGATAGTGTGATCTGGTTAAAGGAAGGGTAAACTGTAATTGCAATGAAACCACAAAGACTGAAGTTGGACAACTATGTGTTATAGGTTTGGATAGTTTAATGGGGAAAAAATAAAAGCTTTGAGCTATGACTTGGCACATGCAGCACTATAATGTGTATCATGATTAACAGGGCTATAACCAAGTGTTCAATGGTGTTAAAAAAATTTAACCAAGTGTTTGAAATATTAACATAACATCCATTCTTCTCTTTTGGCTGAAGTCTTTTTGTAACAAAAAAAGAACACTATAAATTGAGTAGCAAACAATGCAATTTTCTCAGCAGTAACACATGAGCTAGATTCTAGAGAAAAACTGTGGAATTCTTCATAAACCAACATAATTAAACTGTGGATAATGGGATACTTGTTAGTATTGTTTGGAAGAGAAGAATAACATTAATATCTTGTAAACAGAATGGAAGTCATGGACACAGGTGATCAATCTCTGGTAGAACGCGGTTAATGCTGCAGTGCAGATGGTCCTCTATTTGAAAACATAATTGACTTTGCATTCTGAAGCTTTGCAAACAAACATAACCCGGAGTACTCCGGTGCGAAACAGATCAAGCTATAAAATAGGCATGCTATTAACACCGAAATCTGGACTATTTTCTGCTTTTTGTTTTTTTTAAAGAAATTCATACAAAATAAATAACGGGTTATTGTTACTCATAAACATGATAATTACTGAGAAGCTGAAGGTCAAAAACATTTTGAACAATGCTGCAACCATTAGATTTTATTATAGCGGGAAAATGGTACAGATAGAGTTAGAGTACATCTATACTATTACTATTGTGTTTTGAAGGGTACCTTAATGCTAGCATCCATTAGCAAGAACTATTCTTTTGAAAATGCAATGTGTACCTTTAGATACATTAGGTACCCCAGGCAAATGAACGGCCTGCCTTAAAGTAAGTCTGAAAATAACCTTAACCTCAGTTGACCTTGTCTTTCCCATGCTTTACATGCCTACGTAGCAGTGTCATCATCTTTTCTTGCTATACAGAGCTGCAAACTATTTTGTCCCTTTTTTACTTAAAGTGGATTTTTAAGAGACTATGGAAATAAACCTTTAATTACTTCTGAGCTGGCATGATGGTGTAGAAGTGTTCCACAATCCTAAAAATAGTTATACTTATGCTGCTCCTTTAAGCCTCTGTAGTTGCCATTTCAAGTCCTCTCAAGCTACCCGCCTTGTGGGGGTTAATTGACTTTAGATACTTTAACCTCCCTAGCGGTTGCCATGAACCCAGTTTGTTCTCTGTTTGGGTTTGTCCCAACCGCTTCAGAAGCGGTGGATCCTGAAGAGCCCGATAAACCCCTGGAAAGCTGCGGCAATTCTCTATCACCACAGCATTTCTGGGGTTCTGAAACCTCCCCTTTGGTGTCATCGGTGGAGCAACATAGACCTCCACCGAGGGTCCCCATCTAAAGTACCATGTCATCTTGGAATCATCGAGCGGGTATCTACCCTTATTCCTTAAGTGATATTCCTGCTGCCTGGGCAATGTTTGAGGAAAATACCAATCGACTGGAAAGCTATTAAAATGCTGCATTCAGTGTCATCTGATACTTCCAAGTCAGACAAACAGCAATTAAAAGCAGTTTTATCTCATGCATCAGGAGTATTTGAAGGAAGTTTAGGAATTTTAAAACACATTAAAGTGAATGTATGTTGTGGTGATTTTTAAGTCACTGTTAACCCTGTTTTGAGGACTAAGAAATATCCCTTACCTTTGATTGAAGATAAATTAGCTTTTTTGGCAGGTGGCAAGAGGTTTAGCAAAATTGATCTCTCCCAGGCCTACTTACAAATGGAAGTAGAGGATAGTGCCAAACAGTTCCTCACCATCAATACCCTAAAAGGACTTTACCAGTACAACAGGTTAGTGTTTGGCATCACTTCAGCACTAGTGTTGAGCTCGAATATTCGAATGCCGAATATTTTTCGCGAATATCGGCAATTCGAGAATTCGCCAATATCTCGAATATCTCGCAATTCCGAATATTCGCAATATGGCCATGTATTGCGAAAATAATATTCGCATTGCGAAAATAAACATAGCATGTGACCATTCATTTTAAAGATTTTCTCGATGCGAATATGATTTTCGCAATTGCGAATATGATTTTCGCAATCCATGGTATTACCGCGAATATCCGAATTTCCGAATATAGAATCGAATATTAGTAGAATTATTCGCGAAATATCACGAATTCGAATATTGCCTATGCCGCTCATCACTATTCAGCACCGGCTATTTGGCAAAGAGCAATGGATCAGGTTCTTCAGGGCATTCCTTATACCCAATGCTACTTGGATGATATTATCGTCACCGGCAAAGATGATGCAGAGCATGTGGAAAACTTGAAAAGAGTTCTGGAATGCCTCAATGAATATGGCTTGCGAGCTAACAAAGCAAAGTGTGTATTCTTTCAAAGATCTATTTAATACTGTGGCCATGTCATTGATGAACATGGTCTCCACAAGTCTCCGAAGAAAATCCAAGCAGTACTACAGGCTCCACGTCCCAAAAATGTACCCCAGATCCTTTTTGGGATTTATAAATTATTAGTCGTTTTGTGCCAAATTTGGCAAGTGTGCTACATCCATTAAATAGGTTGCAACAAAAAGGACAAAAATGGGAGTGGACTGAGCATTGTGAGAGAGCATTTCAGGATGCAAAGAGACTGGTCACATCTGATGATGTTCTTGTGCATTTCAATCCCCAGTGGTCAATAAAATTGGCATGTGATGCATCTCCCTATGGACTGGCAGCAGTTATATCCCATGTTCTTCCAGATAAAATTGAAAGGCCAATAGCATTTGCCTCAAGGTCATTATCAAGTGCTGAAAAGAAGTATGCGCAGATAGACAAGGAAGCAATAAGTCTTATGTCGGGAGTAAAAAAATTCAACCAATTTCTTTATGAAAGAAAGTTTACCCTGGTAACTAATCATCAGCCGTTAGTTGCAATACTGCACCCTGCAAGAGGAGTGTCTGTCACAGCTGCTGCACGAATGCAATGTTGGGCTTTGTTTCTTGCTAGTTATGACTATGACATTGAGTTCAAGCGAACAAATTCAGCACATTTCAGTGCGGACGGGCTCTCTCGCTGTCCATTAAAAGATACTGATTCTTAGATTGAAGCAGCAGATTATGTTGACCTCCTGAGCGTTTGGCCCAGGTCCAGATTTCTGTACCCAAAGTTTTTACAAAAAATGTTGTAGGCCTGTAACTGACTAAAAACACAGGTCTAGTAGACATCCTGAATATATAAAGTTTTAAACGCTTAAATATTTTTAGAAAATCACATTTAATGATTAAAGAAAATATAAAACACAAAAAATCTGCTCAAACTAGAATTCATTTTTTAAATCAACTAATACTGACAATGTGTCTGATACACCGCGCAGGGAACAATGTCACGCGCTGGCACATTTGACAGTGGATTATCTGCAGCTTGACCGTGGCTTAGGACTCGCTCCTGCCGCATTGGGGGGAGTGCACCCTATTGATTAAGCTGAGCCAAAATGCAGAAAAACTGCGCCCATACTTCATTCATACATGCAGTATGGGCACTGTTTTTCCGCGTCTTGGGACACCTCCAATGATCTCCGGTGATTTGAGGTGTCTCTGGTGGCAATGTGCGGTGCTGCAATGAAGACGGAGCTTCATATCATCATTTGAATGGGAAGTGTCCTCTCTGCGTCTTTTTCCCTGCTGCAGACGTACATCCACCGCGGGGGAAAAGACGCAGTGGACGCACACCCTTACAAAGCATTTACTTCCTATGCTTTTTCCTTTGTTTTGAACTTGATTGCATACAGAAAAATCAATCCAATCAAATCCAACATGAAATAAAACTTATTATAAGCAAATGTGTTTTTTTTTCACTTTGAATTGAATTGGAGTGAAAAAAATCGCTCCAATCAATGTCAGAATGAAAGATAAACCATAAGGAGCAAAAACAATTTTTTTTTTTTTAAATTTTGAACTTCTCGCCCCTCCTGATGACGTCATCGCGCATCCGCTGGTGGGATCCTGATCATCGGCATCTGAAGATCAGACAGCGGGGGACACAGAGGAGAAGAGCAGGAAGCCTCTGTGCTGCCTGCAAGCCATCTGGCTGCAGGTTTCAGCAGCCCGAGTCATCTCGGGCTAAACCTTTTCAGCAACTTTATTTAGCCTGAGATAACTCGGGCTAAACACCCAGAAGGTTAATGTACACCAGATTGAGGGCCTTCCACTGTCATGTCAAGTGATTGAACAGAAAAAGAGACCCTACTTTAGCTCAAGTTTATGAGGCAACTCTGAAAGGATGGAAATACACAAACGACCATTCCATGGTTCCATACTACTCTCGCGGACATGAGCTGACTATCCATGAGGGATGTCTAATGTGGGGAATTTGTGTCATTGTGCCCAAAAAGTTGCAGTCTAGAGTGCTGGATGAACTTCATGAAGGACATCTGGGAACCGTAAAAATGTAATCCCTTACTCGGAGTTATGTATGGTGGCCTGGCATTGATCAACATATTGAAAAACTAGCAAACGGGTGTCAGGGGTGCCAGCAAGTACTAACGATGCCTCATCCTGCTCCAGTTCATCTGTGGGAATGGCCATCTATGCCGTGGCAACGTGTTCACATTGACTTTGCTGGGCCTTTTCTGGGTCTTATGTTTCTAGTTGTTGTTGATGCCCATTCTAAATGGCCAGAGGTTGTTTGTATGACGTCTACTAACACTTTATCCACTATTGAGAGACTCCGAACATTATTTGCAGATATGGCCTACCAGAGATGCTCGTCAGTGATAACGGGCCCCAGTTTACCTCAGAAGAATTTCAGACGTTTATGAGATGCAACGGGATAAAACATGTTACTTCCAACCCATACCATCCAGCTTCTAATGAAGCAGGCTTTGAGGTCCATGGCGAAGGATAGAGGTTCGTTGCAACATAAACTGTCCAGATTTTTATTATCTTATCGTAATTCAGTTCATGCCACTACTAACTTTTCCCCGGCAATGTTGTTCCTTGTCCGCAGCCTGAGGACTCGTTAGATTTGCTAAAACCAGATTTAAGTTGTCATGTACATAGACAGTTCAGAGCTCTGAGGGGAGGAAAGGAGGACAATATGTAATGGCTAGAGACTACAGAGACCATAACAAATAGACACCAGCAATTGTGACTGCCCAAAAAGGTCCATGCAGTTACATTGTAAAGGTGGCAGATGACATATTTTTGCGTCGTCACATTGATCAGTTGCTCAGTACAGGGGTATCCTGTCAAACAAATTCGGAAAAATGTACTGCTGAAGTTCCATACCGATGTTCTCTCAGGCAGATGAGAGAGGAGATGAGATACCCAGAGAGATATCTGAGGAGAACAAGACAGAACATTCTGTGCTTGATCAACTACCAAATGTACCATCAGAGAGAGAAGCTGGTAGACGTTATCCACAATAAGAACATGGAGCTCCTGATAGACTTAATTTGTAAATTTGTTTTGATATAATTGTTTTCTCTGCCAGTACTCCTTTGGACTTTATTGGGGAGGACTGTTGTGTATTAGATTAATATGTTTGATATTGCCTGTTATGTTGGTGGTCACATTTAGGGGCCACTGTTTTATGTTCTATTCAATTGCCTTTTGTTCCTGTTACAAATACACTTGTTCCTGCTTTTCCTCCATGCCATGTGGCTGTGAAGTGTGTGTCCTTTCTTCTACTGAAAAGAAACAATGGATGTAACAAAATGTGCATTGAAAGTCTGTATATACCATCTGTTAGTAAAGTCCCAGCAAGTGCTAGTGTGGACAATGGACTTTTATTATTCCAGGATCTGTGTAACCCTGCACCTAAAACAGAGTGTGGACTACCGGGGGGTGTATGAGGCAGAGCTGACAGGTTTTGTCTAGGCTGAGAATTTGTCAAAAAAAGAGTTTACAAGACAGAGAGGGGGGCTAAAGAGTTCATGAAGTGTCTGGAGAACTAGGTGAGGAAAGTGAGTTGCCCCCACAGAGGAGCATGTACATATCACCCCTGGTCCTCCTGGACCTGTTACAAGTTTAAATAAAATGTATGAGTTTTTATTTTATTCAAATGATTCCATTCTTGACATGCACAATAACAATGAAAATTTTCCAGGAGAATACCCACCCATGCCTATTAAAGGCTGGAGATATTAGGGTTACTATTTTGTAATTTAACTTATAGATTAGATTGCTTGACCGACTTGGCTTTATCTTTAGACCGTAGAGATGGTCGAATTTTTCGACTTGCTAACTTTGTGAGCTGATTGCAAAGCCTCTGAAAATGGTATCAACACCAATTCAGATTTTCGAAATTTTGACTTGACTTTGAACTTAATTTGTGCAAAAACTAGTTTGGTGTTGATACCATGTTCAGGGGCTTTGCAATTAACTCGAAATCGCCGAAATGGTCGAATTTTTGAAAAAAAATTCGACCATCTCTATTAGACCGTACCAGAAAAACAAAGAACACATTCCATTTTCATATGACCCATTATTCTTCAGTGTAATTTTTGTTTACTTTTCCTCGGATTTATGGAAATTTTTAACTCAACTACAACAACAAATAAGCAACCTACTTAAAATGTTTCTGAATAGACATTTTTCCATTAAGAAGATGGATCCGCTGCCTACATAATTGTCCTACTGCAGATTCATAATTTATATTATTTTATAGTGCCACAATCTATCATTAGCCTTATGAAAACAGAATATCTTGGAAACATTTTTGTAAATAAACAGACGGGAAATAATGGAGGACAATTATGACTTGGTAGCCAGGGGTCAAACATTCTGTGCATAATAAAATTTCAACGTAAATATGTATATTTTGTCAAACTTTTGTTTTTTCAAGCTTAAGGAATAACATAATGGAAGCATTACGCCTTTATTTTCATATGAGATGGATTTAACTCTCAATGTATAGTATGTTTACATACATACTATATGTATGTATAGTATGTATAGCACGACGCCTAGTACAACCATTAAATATATTGACATGCTGAAAACAACATTTAATATTGAAAAGACTATCTGACAAATGTCTCATTACAATGTCAGGGCTTAAATTATACTTTTGTAATTCATTCTCAAAATAACATATAATACTTTTTCAACTCACCTATACCCACTTTACTCGTCAATTAACTCTTGGTTGTCACTTGTTGCATCTCTCCTCTGATGATGTTCTTTTACATTGGAAGAGAAACCCCCATAGCTACAACCCAGTGACTCAGGTAGATTTTCAATACCAATAGTAGTAACTGTGAGCCCCACTCAAGGTAGTTTACTTTCTCCAGCCAAGCCCATGCTATACCTCTTTGTCGGTGCTCTGAGGGCTCATCGCTTGACCCACCACCCTGACATAAGTGATGATGCAGAGGAGGTGGGGTGTGCCTTTGCTAAGCGATAAGTCGCCTGGGTTCTTACATCTTTGGTGTCATCATGTGTCAAGGTGGCAGGTTTTGAGGGGTGTTTCACTTACAAAATGATGCCTAAAGAAGAATGTAACATGGTAATGGCTGTCCTTTGATCTTATAGAAAGAACTTAAATTGTGAAAATTCCAAAAGGTTTAGATTTTGATGGTTCTGCCTCACAATTTAGAAGAATATAGGATATACTGTTAATAAATTAATGTCCGGATGTCATAGCTTGCCTTCAGGGATCGTGTCCATGCCACAATGGGTATGTTACGTAGGTTAAACTCTTTTTCTATATAACGTTTATATATGCGGTATGTAATATGTACACACACACACCTGTGTTGCATTTGTATTTGTTGACCATTGCATTGATGATTTTCTCTTCTTGCTAACACTATAAGTATCAAGCTAATACTGACTTAGACTGCTGAGACTGTCTTCTCTTGCGCTGTAACGATACTGGTATATTAATATATATGAAGTTGCTGCTTGTTCACATAGGCTATTTGAGAAAGTAAATAAAATAAAAGGCCGCTGAGATGAAAATGCATTGTTCCCTAAAGGGATGAGTGTTTCTTGAAGCTGAAAATTACTCATTTATACGAAAAAGCCAAGTCCTTCCCAGCAGAGAGTGAGGTGTCTCAAATCAACTGAACCTAAATGAAATTCTGATATTGAACAGACAACTAAATGCAGCATATGATTTCAGAACTAGTTTCCTCCCTGCAGTGACGAAGATGTATAAAGACAAAGACTCTCCCCAGCTTTCTCAGCTACAAGCCATTCAACTATAAAACATAGCTGGTTGAATTTTATTGTTCAGAAAAAAAAAAGGAATGCATTTTTAAAAAATACAATGTACAATGCGCATGTAATATTTATATACATATATCCTTAAGTTTCTACCAGGACAGAGAGTCATTACTACTCAAGTTCATCCTAACTAGGGTTATCTTTACCATGATCTGGATGAATGAGAACCTTCAGAGATATAGATGGGGAAAAGAGATTTTCCCCATTTAACTTCTTGACTTCTGAGTTTGTACTGCAGCTCTCCACAATTCAAAAAAAATATAATTACCCGGACTAACAAGAGATTCCGATAAGCTTCCAAACTCATAGAGCATGAAGACTTTTACCCATTTTAGGCTTTGCGTTGTGTACTGGCAAATGCACTTATTATTCTAGAGATGGTCGAATTTTTTTTCACAAATTCTACCATTTCAACGGTTTTGACTTAATTGCAAAGCCCCTGAACATGGTATCATCACCAAACTTGGGGGTATACTCCAAAAAAGAAAGTATGTCTCTAACACAAATAGTTTCAAAAGTTAAGTTCACAATCAAGTAAAAATTTAGAAAATCAGAATTTTGACTTTACCTTTGAACTTAATTTATGCAAAAAGTACATGTGCTAGAGCAAAACTTTTTTTTTAAATATTCCCACAACCCTTCTCTACATCTCCAGCAATTTGGGTGATGATACTATTTTCAGGGGCTTTGCAATCAGCTCACAAAGTTAGCAAGTCGAAAAATTCGACCATCTCTATTATTAACACCAGACAGTACACACAGAACATGCATGCGCTGTGTTATTACTGCATGCGTTGCGTTATTACTTCCCATACTATTGTATGAAAAAGACTTGTGCTGTGGTAATGGAATGCATGCAGCAAGGTGTTATGCATTTACGTACTGATTTATTGAACACACAAATGTGAGTTATATAATTAGTTTCCTATGCAGAAACACACTGCATTGGCCTTGTTCATATTGTTTGTAGACGGCCAATATAAGTCACTTGATCTGTGGATACATATACTTTCCCAAACTTTTCCTGCAGGGCCACTCTTTTCTAGAAAGAAAAATGTTTGAGCCCCCTACATTCAAACTACACAGTTTCAGATTGAGGTCCATTTCATACTAGCCATGTTTGCAATACAGTATCGTGTACTAGTGTGAATTGGCTCTCAAACTTTATTTGAAATACAAGCATGCAACTTTATTTGGTTTTCACAACAATCATGCAGAGGCAAACATCATATATACACTAGAGATCGCGTTTCAGCGATAATTGCAAAGCCCCTGACCATAGTACCATCACCAAATTTGCTGGAAATGTAGAGAAGGGTTGTATTGCTTTAACACAAATAGCTTTTGCATAAATGAAGTTCAAAGTTAAGTACAAATTTCGACTTTGAACTTAATTTATGCAAAAACTACATGTCTAGAGTAAAAATATTTCCAATGTTCCCACAACCCTTCTCTATATCTCCATATCTATTTAGAGGCTTTGCAATCAATGCACAAATTCAGCTAATCAAAAGAATTAGACCATCTCTAATCCATAGTAATCAATTTGGCTATACATACATGTTGGGCATTGTTTAACCGCTCTAACGGAAACACATACTGTACACAGTCCATACCGTACATAGGACTCTGCTTGTGCTCTCCATCCTCCATTGTCCCTAGAGCTAGAGCAAAAAAAAGTTTTGCTTTAGCACATGTAGTTTTTGCATACATTAAGTTCAAAATTAAAGTCGAAATTCAGGCATACTTTTTTTGTAGTATTCCCCCAACCCTTTTCTACATCTCCAGCAAGTTTGGTGATGAACAAATTCGACCATCTCTAGTCCCCTCTACACACATGTGTGGTCGGGAAGTGTTACCCCTCCATTAACAAGGAGGTCTATAGCGATACCCCCCTATACACCTGCTCTATGGGCTCCCTGTAAAAAATTTAGTTTGCACAAGCCCAGTTCAAACTGGACTCGTCTCAACTGCTAGGGACGTAATTTTATGTTATGATTTTATTTTTCTCTTGTCATATTTAATTCTAGATGGCACAGTCCTTCACTAGACACCCCTCGACTCTTTGATTCAGTTGCAATTCTACTTCAAAACATCTGTAGTGTATCTTTCTGAAGTGAAGCTATGTTGGGTCCAGAATTTGTGTCTTTCTTGAGATTTCATACTCCACTTTTGTACTTAATTTCTCTTGCAGCCAAATGCCCCATTATGGGGATGATCTGTCCAAAAAAACATTACCTGTAATGATAAAACCCCAAATGTCCCTTGTGGATGAGTAGAAAGCCTGTTATCTGCTCTGATAGTCTGAAAAAAAATAAACAAGTTCTATATACAATCATATGGAGATCCATTTTCCCCAGTTATCTGGTGGACCTGATACTGCAGTTAAATAACCTCCAGGAGCATGGCAGCCTTATATTGAATCTCTTATATGGTTTCAAGGAACAGCAGGTAAATATGAATTTTTAGGGTTATAGAGAGCTACTTCACCATCATGCTGGCTCAGAGGTAATATAAATAGTTTTAAGGATACATTTGCTTTATCCTGCATATTGGTAGTTGAAACTTGATTTTTCTTTCATGCAATAAAGTCAGCAATTAAGGCATCCTGGTTACCAGCTCATCTACTGTCATACTCTGCAGGAGATTAAATAATGTGATGAGTTAAGGTAGTAATATTAGATGCATTTAAAGTATACTTAATGCATACATAATTGGAGTCATGTGTGGCCTTATCTGCCTGGTTTGGTGTTAATCATTGCACCAAGAAAATAAAAAAAAATCATATACTGTTAAGCCCTGTTGAATAATTAAATGTTAATGTCACATTATCAAAACTAGTGTCCCCAATAACCACAATAATCAGTGACGATCAGTTTAACACACTCTCAGACGATTACTCATATTAAGCTGAAATTGTGCATTGATCTATGGAAGACATCTGTGCTTTCTATCAATCAAGCCCTGAATTCAACAGGACATGAAAGGTTGAGCCCTATGAATGTCATCTCTTCTGGAAAAAAAAGCATTGTGAAAACCCAGGAGAGATCCATGTGGATAAGCTGATCATGTGGTGACCCAGATAAAGCAGACTACACATTTGAACAAACACAGGGTTGTACATATATATTAAATATCATTATCCCTGTACCAATCCATGTTTTGTTAGCTGAAATTGAACGTTTTTTGTTCTGAAAGTCCCAGGATTCTGTGTTCTTTTTTTTGGTAACCTTTAACAAAGTTACTAGTTTTCAGAGTTTTGCCATTTTATTGTTTGTTCCAAAATTTGTTCTATTTTTCTTTCACATTTCTTATTTTGTATTTACAAGTATAGTCATATGGGGTTTATTGCACATGAGTATGAATTTTGAGCATGTTAAGCCACTTCAATTATGATAAAAGAAAATGTTTTAGAGAATTAATCAATGGACAAGAAAAATTAGGCCACGGCTCCTCCTCTCCCACAACATCGCAATGATGGCAGCTCATCTTCTGCCCAGCACATATAGTCTCAGGAAACAGACATCATAGGTTTAAACATGCTGCCTTACAGAGTCTCTGGAGATACTTTTTAAGCACAGTGAACAAGTATCACCAACTTGGTAACATTCTTCATACTTCAGCAAGTCTGATACAGGAATACTGGCAATTTAGCACACATTAAAAATGGATGGAAATATCCAGAGCTATTTTCAGTGTGTCTCAACTCAGTGTGCATCTGGAACGCACGCAGAGTCTTTAACCTCCCTAGCGCACTGCTGAGGTCCAGATTTCTGTACCAAAAGTGCACCATAGACTTCAATGGTACATTTTTCTTTATGTTGTAGGCCTGTAACTTTCCAAAATCTGTCCGTACAAGGGTCTAATAGACATCCTGACTATAATAATGTTTGAAACTTTATGTAAAATAAAAAAAATAAAAATTATGAAAAAACACAAAAATCAGGGCACAAAGCTATGCTGCTATGTACTGAATCTCACCCAAATAAAGTCTCTGGTGCCCCAGATGTGCCCATTTGCAGTTAACCCTCTCTAACCTGGTATGATGAACTCACACCAGGAAAGAGAGGAGTACTGCAAATGGGCACATCTGGGGCACCAGAGACTTTATTTGGGGGATGTTTATTACAGAGATGCACATTGAAAGCAGTATTCTTCATAGAAAACTGCTTTCGTGAAACTTACTGTTCAATTTTCCAGCCTCCTCCCCGATGTGACGTCATCACGTCACTCGGAGGGGGGGGAGAAAAGACGAAGCTGGCTGGCAGCATGTCACATCGGGGACACCAGGTCAGCGCAAAACTGTAAGTATGCACTCCCGGAGCCCCGATGTGTACTGGACGGCGTCCAGTGCTATAGTAGCAGTAGCAGTGCTGGACGAGATGGTGCCGCCCTGACTGCTAGGGTGGTTAAAGGAGACACAAGTCACTCACACACACATGAGCTCCTACTGAAACCCTATCAAAGGAACAGGAGACTACCTTGTTATACAAAATAACATCCCGAAGAAGTGGCTTTGCTTGCCATGAAACACAGCAATGCTGTAATTTGTGTGAGCCTTTTTTTTTGGCTGGGAAAGCACTAGGATTGAACCTAAACCTAGTTCTGCACTTCCTTCATTTACCCAGAGGCAAGCTAATGCGACCAACTCTGAAGACAACCTCAGAGGCTTGGATAAAACCATCCTACTCTCTAGCACTCTTAAAATTGCTTCTGAAGCGTGATCATCGAACAATCAAGCGTTTCATTCAAAA
>CM070041.1:15948851-15982412 GCA_036250615.1 Ptychadena robeensis
ATATATATATATATATTTGCAATCCATGCCCATAAGCATCCCAATGGGGAATATCGCAAATATTCGGAATTGTGAATATCCGCCGCCATATTCATATCGAATAGACAATATTTGCTTAATATATTGGCAATTCGAATATTCAAGCTCAACACTATTCTCTACATCTTCAGCAAGTTTGGTGATGTTCAGGGGCTTTGCAATTTACTCTTGAAATTAAAATTTGACCATCTCTAATTGGAAATACATCATGAGGAAAAGAGATAGTCACCAATTAACAAGCACAGCTAAGTGCTTAATTTTTGCAGAAAGATCAGTATTAACCCAACAGCAATGTGAAAAACTGGTGGAAAGCACAGCAAAATGTATAAAAGCTTACATCTAATGATAAAATCTGGAAAACTTATGATTTTTCACTTGTGTTGATTGTGTTAATTCTGAATATTCTAATTGGGAATTGTGAAGACCGCCACTTTGAGGTTTCGTCAAGATCTTAAATATAGTGCTATATCTTCGTAATTTTTTAAAAATTAGTACTAACTACCGTGCATTGTGGATTTGCACATGTACAAGTGCCCGTTTGTGCAATAAGGGTAATAATGACTGGAGATCACAAATTCTTGAATTTACAAATGTATTGCGAATAGTAGGCGAAATATTTATGATAATTTTCAAATATGCTGCTCATCACTATTTTTCACACCATTGGTATCCTTTTTTTTCCAGTGTTTCATACATTTATGCTTAGCCAAACATTTTTTCAGCACCTGCTCTACCTATTTTTTTAACCTTTAGGATTGGTTGGAACCAAACTTGAATCAAGAAGATGTACTTGGGTTCGATTTACAAGATAATTTCTTGGGCTGCTGTCAGTAGGCACCTGTCTCGTAGGGTATTTAGATAACACCCCAAGATCTTATCTATCAGGCAAAAGCCTCATGTCACTTTCACTGGTGGTTGCGGTATCAGCTCCTCTGCAACTACAGGCATTATGTTCACCCATAAAGGGGAGATGACGAGACAGTAGTGTTGAAGATCAGCACTAGTATGGGAAAGTGACAATAGTTCTGCCAGCATCTTATGAGGTTGTCTTGAAGCTGTCACTTCAAGAACTGGACCCACCAGCACTTTCAACAAGTATAATTCTATACATGGATCAGGAAGACACTATTTGGTGGTTTATAGTTTTATACACTAATGTCTGAATGTTCCATTTAAGCACATGGTTAAAACACAGTGCAGATAAGGAATTCTATTCATTCAACGTGCGTGCATGCCTTCTATTCTGTGCACGTTTGGGTTTATCTTCATCACTGCCTAGTAGACTGTATGAGGAGCACCGGGCTATTGCTTTTCATCGAGCTGGATATGATTTCGTAGTAGGTCTCCCTATACATTTATTTGTGTACTATACTGCGGCTGATTATTGTATGACAATGTCTGAATATGACCACCCTCTGTCACTACATATAATACCGTAGGGGGCTGATCTTGTAGTAGGATTACGCAAATACACAGCTGCAGACAATTCTACCAAAACATAAACTGATTCATGTGAAATTGCTTGTGGTTTTGTTTCTCTCTGGACCAGGGCACACTGTTATTTCTTTTATTATCATTTTTTTATAAAATCGTTTTTGTTATTGTTCTCTAAGAAGATGTACCGTATTTTGAATGTTTTTGTTGACATGTTCTATGATGTTGTTAAAGGGATCTATCTACTTTTATTTATTTCACTTATGTTCTCTTTCACTGTATCTTAATGGCAGTAAAAATACATGCAACCCTGAGTTGTAGTGCATTTTAGTGCATGAAGCACCTCCCCTAGCATCCTCTCTGCAGTGTTCTTATTGCATAACTTATGGAATTTGTGTTCCAATCACAATGACGCATGTTTAAATTACTACAAACTCCTGGACATAAAACAGATGGAAAATGGGACACCACTACTGATGGTGTGAACCCAGTCATACCATCTATCTCTCTTATTACATCTCTCTAATTAAATTCAATGTTTCCTTACTATTCATCCCTCTAATTTTAATATAACATCTATGACATCCATTGATCTACCTATGGTATATATCTATATGGTTTATCTATCTATGGACTATAAGATGCGCCAATGGTTTTAGGGAGAAAATTAAGGAAAAATACTGGACTCCGTATGTGCATACTAATTAGCATCTCATTAACCCCCTTAGCACTTCTGACGGCTCCATCTCATCCTGCACTTTCTTTTGAAGGTAACACTTTCAGAGGGTGCCAAATGCCATTGTGTTGGATACAGTGATAACTGTATCCAATACAATTCAAAGTAAAACAAAACACATTTACAATTGTAATAAAAATTTTATTATAAACAAACATAAATACTGTTTTGAAATCTTTCATACCAAATAATTATTCAAGGGATTTTATCATTCAAATGATACATTTATAATTTGTTTTAATGTCCTTTTTTATAATAATTGTGTGTTTCAAACATTATTATATTCAGGATGCCTATTAGACCCTTGTACGGACATATTTTTGTAAGTTACAAGCCTACAACAGAAAAAAAAATTCCATTAGAGTCTATGGTGCGCTTTTGGTACAGAAATTTGGACCTTGCAAGAGAGCTAGGGAGGTTAAGTATGTATATACAGAATTGCAAGTGCAGTGAATATTATATCTGCTATTTACAAAGTCATTGTGCCATGTGACATCCAGCACCTGTGCAGTGATGGTAGGGTCAGCAGATAATATATTCACTTTACATCCAGTGAACATACCTCATAAGGCTCATAAATATGCACAGACATAATTGCAAGTGCAGTGAATATCTATCTATCTATCTATCTATCTATCTATCTATCTATCTATCTATCTATCTATCTATCTATCTATCTATCTATCTATCTATCTATCTATCTATCTATCTATCTATCTATCTATCTATCTATCTATCTATCTATCTATCTATCTCTATCCCATATCTATCTATCCTATTCCAACTATCATGTTTCATATGCTATAATCTATGAAAAAATGAAAGTATTTTATGTCAAGGAAAGGATTTTAACAGAAAAGTATTTCTTGATTTTCAACATTTCTATTGCATGTTGATCGAATCCTGAGAAGAATATTTACCTTCCATTTTTTGGTATAAATTCAGGTTGAAATGATCATCCAAGCACATTCATAAGGCATGTCAGCAGGAAAATGGATTCATCCTTAACCAATTCAAGTAGAGCGGTAGGTGGTCTGTGTCTAATCTCATATGAATCTGTGCACTATTATGGCAGCTGAAGATATGTGAGAGCATGGAGGCAATCATCCCTTTCTTATTCTTACTCATAGCAAGTCAGTTTTAGTCAAGCAGAATATAATAAGGATAAGCCAGAAATACATCTTCAATATATGCCACTAAATAGAACACAAATGGACTGCTCGCATTTCTACATCAGCAAGAGAAAATGAGGTCTGCTTCAATCCATGTGCGATGCATGCGAAGCTCCTCAAGAAATAGACATCTTTCAGGAAATCAAAAAAAATATGACAATCCTTCATTTAGTATATGTATGCCATGCAGGACATTGTTAATGCAGGAACATAAAGCTGAACCCCACATCAGAGGGATATCTAATTTTATAGATATATGTACAGTGCCTCCGGAAAGTATTCACAGCGCATCACTTTACACATTTTGTTATGTTACATCCTTATTACAAAATTAATTAAATACATTTTTGTCCTCAGAATTCCACAAACAACATCCCATAATGACATGAAAGTTTACTTGAGATTTTGGCAAATTTAATTGGAGTCCATCTGTGGTAGATGTAGTTGATTGGGCACGCCACATATGTCTATTTAAGGTCCCACAGTTGACAGTTCAAGTCAGAGCACAAACCAACCAACAGGATTGCCTCGAGGAACAAATCTGGGAAATGATACAGAAACAGTTCTGCTGCTTTGAAGGTCCAAATGAGCACAGTGGCCTCCATCATCAAGAAGTAGAACAAGTTCATAACCCCAAGAACTCTTTCTAGAGCTCTAGGGGTTCAATCAGGCCTGTATGGTAGAGTGGCCAGACGGAAGCCACTCCTTAGTAAAAGGGAAATGAAGTGATGTATTTCTGTGGCAGGAACTATGAGACTACTCAGGATAAAGGGAAAGATGACTGCAGCAATGTATAGAGACATCCTAGATGAAAACCTGTTCCATAGCTCTTGAACTCAAACTGGGGTGACAGTTAATCTTTCAGCAGGACAACAGCCAAGATATTCAAGTAGTGGCTTCAAGACCACACTGTGAATGTCCTTTAGTGGCCCAGACTTGGCTGTGCACTGACACTTCCCATCCCACCTGATGGAGCTTAAAGGTCCCCACACACATACCCAGTGGGGATTGACCGATGAGCTGTGGAGAGCAATGTGATGACGTCATCACTCTGCTCTCCATTGCTAAGAGTATCAGCGGGCACCCTTTTTGTGCCGACCATTAGTTTGAATGGGGATGCCAGTCCCCATTGAAACTAATGACATCGGAAAGAGACATATCCGTGTTCTGGCCAATCAAGCTTTTCTCCATATGGGAACCTGCGATCCACGGACGATATTGCCAAGAGCCGGCCGGTAGCTTGTTACATGTGTGGGGACCCTAAGAGGTGCTTCAAAAAGGACAAAACTATGTCAAGGTTAGGGGGGGTTTGTGACTGAGGTACCCTTGCCAAGCTGGCACCATTCTCTACAAAAGTAGATTATCATGAACATTAGATAAGCCCACCCTACCCTGTAATATTTACTAGGCTTACTTTGCTCCCAGGCAGCCACCTTCTCTTTTTAATAACCTCACTGCTTCTGATTTTATCACTCTTGCATTGTAAAGTAAGACAGTAAGGACCTTCACACAGGCTGGAGCATGGGTATAGAGAAGATCAAATGAAATTAGAGAGTAGCTAATTAAATGTACTATTTAGATACTTCTATACATAATATAAGATTCCTTACCTTTAACTCTATTATTTGGCACATTATAAAACTGCCAGGAATGTGTCTTCTGCTTTTTGTAAAAACTGCTATAAAGAATACATCTATATTTGCAATGTTTTCCAGCCTATTAGCTGTGATTATTGTGTTGGCTGTCCGTGCTCGGGTTTAGAATCTGCTTCTTTTGCTATGTGTTCCGAGAACTCCTGGTGATAGACTGACAACCATGTCTTGCTCAGCGAAATAAAGACCGAGATATATACATTTCTCACAGAAACAGAGTGACAGATTGAGAAATGTTTGTACAGTGTGTTGAATGCAGACCAACAGACTAAGTAACAAAGGCTTGCTTTGCTGCATAAATGTTTGCTTGTTGTGCCGCCAGTAAATGTCAGCCATATCACAACCATAAAACATGCCAATCTGCTGGCTGTACTCTGCAGCTTGAATGCAGGCATTCCTAAAAATCCACTATTGTATTTACAATAATACAGTCCACCAGGTAGATATATACATACATACATACTCACTCTTTCTGTCAGAACATACTGGCAGTAGGAGACAACACAGTGAGCAGAGCTGATTTTGGAGAGGTGGCACCAGGTGTGCTCCTTAATTTAAATGGAGAAAAATGATGCTACCTTCCTGTGTTAGAGTCTAGTGTAGTATTGACTAGTGTTTAGCAGCATAGACAATATTCCTATTTGCAAAAAAATTGTTGGCTTGCAAACTCGTAAATTCAAGAATTGATGAAAAATCTCCAGTCATTATCATCCTTATTGCGAAAATGATTTTCACTATAAAAATGCAGATATTTGCATAATGTCGTGTTCAACACAGTAATATTCACAATTACAAAGATATATCGCTATTTTCGAGATCTTCAAAAATGTTTGAAGTGCTGATATTGTAAATAAAAATTTGCGATTCGAACGATCAACATATAAACATAGTTTGATTATGAGTGGCATGGAGTACAATAAGGAACTATAGGTCTATTTTAAGGCTTGGTAAAGATGGGCAGTTGGGAGTCGTACAGCCACAGAACACAATATCTGAGGCATTCCTATATTGCATGGCCTAATGGCCAATGGCACCAAATAGCACTAAATGACCACCAACAAAAAATAAGTAAATTTAAGAATATAGACTCAGAACAGTGGGGTTTTTTTGTGTTCTGAAGGGCAATTTGACCATTAGGTGCCTAACGTTTCTGATGTCACCTATTGAAAGCACATTTCCTGGATTTACACTTCATTCAATTTGTGTTTATGTATATATATATATAAATATATATATACACCGTATTTTTCGGACCAAAAGCGCACTTTTTCACCCCCAAAATGGGGGAGAAAAAGTGCCTGTGCCTTATGATCCAAATGCGCGACCATCGCGCTATGACTTCCCACCAGCTTACCCGGAAGGTAGATTAGCCAGGGAACTGTCAGATGAGATCTTCTATCTAAACTGCTTATGACAACAAAGGCCAGAACTGTGCTGGCATAAGCAATGAAGAGAGTTATAGATGAACTGCCACCTATCCCTCTCTCTCTGTCCGTGGAAACTGCAGTCACTCTGCAGCTCCCACGGACAAAGGAACAGCAAGATCGGCAGAGGGAAAGCAGAGACTGTGCAGCTGTTGGCTAGAGATGGTCGAATTTTTCGACTTGCTAATTTTGTGAGCTGATTGCAAAGCCCCTGAACATGATATCATCACCAAACTTACTGGAGATGTAGAAAAGGGTTGTGGGAACATTGGAAAAAAAGAAGTGTTGCTTTAGCACATGTACTTTTTGCATAAATGAAGTTCAAAGTTAAAGTCGAAATTCCGATTTTCGAAAATTTTACTTGACTTTGAACCTAATTTGTGCAAAAACTATTTGTGTTAGAGACATACTTTCTTTTTTGGAGTATACCCCCAACCCTTCTCTACATCTCCAGCAAGTTTGGTGATGATACCATGTTCAGGGGCTTTGCAATTAACTCGAAATCGGCGAAATGTTCGAATTTTTGAAAAAAAATTCGACCATCTCTACTGTTGGCCGCCCTTCCCCCAGTCAGTGAGGAAGATAACGTTGTTCTGTGCTGTGAGTGTACTGCTGCTAGTGACATCTACTGGCTGAAAATAAATATTGCATTCATTTAATCCATTGCATTAACCCAATTGATGTGAAAATGTATTAAATATATATAAAAAAAATATATTATTTATTTGAATTGAAGCCAATTTTTTGTGTACTAGTCTAGGGAACCTAAAACTGGTCAAACCAAAACATAAAATAAATTTTTTTATTATTTTTTAATTTTTTTGTTAAAAAAAACATGTTCATTTGAAATCATTTTGCATATCATACATTTTTAGAAAATCTTTGTAACCTAAGGCCAAGTGACACAAAGACTACATAAAGAAGTCACAAAAAGGCAAATGCCTGAAAAGCTAAACTAATTTGTAATTCATTTTGAAGAAAACTGTCTAAATATTAAGTCTGTAATGATCTTCCAGATGTATATTAACATTTTACCCTTTCTCTACTCACTCATTTCTTGTGTTCCCTTCAGGCTGACAAAACAAATTATCAGATGATTCCACTAATTATTGTTTTAGATGATTCATGGATCTTTAACGTTCAATGAAATACATATATAGAAGGTGATAATATACTCATTTGATTTAAACACAAAAGAACATTAATTATTCATAATACATCTAATATTCTCAGATTTTTTTTCTCTGAGTTAACCATTTTCTCTTGATTGGTTGTGCTGGTTGTCTATGGAAGCTTAAAGGATCAAACTCAGTGCAGAATTGTAGTTAGTATTTTCAACAAATTCACAAAACTCCTTTATATTACTTGAGGGATTAAAACATTGATTCCCAAACTAGGCAGGCACAGAGATATTTCAGGGGGCATGTATCTAGGTGGGCATCCAAGGGGGTATTCAGTATGAGAATTGCACTGTTAGCTAGAGAGAGGAGAGATCTGCAGCACGGCTGTGGATGCTGGATAAGTGGTTATAAAACCCAGTGTTGTGATGTGCTTGCATATGCTGTAGGGCATTTGCGGTGCGTTTCTGCAAAACACAAACGCGGGCCAGTGTTAAAGGTACGACAGTTTTCCTATGAAAACCTGTGCACCTCACGTAAGGAAGCTGTGTTGCATTGCAGTACTTAATCACAAACGTGGTGAATGGGAAATGGCCCTCAATATATATATATATATATATATATATATATATATATATATATATATATAACCTGTCTAGTTTAACCCCTTGGGTATTATGCTCAAACCCATTATTCTCCAAGTTTGTTCTTAAAACAAACTGTGCATACTCACTAGTGCTCTACAAGCCTGCAGCTATTCTGCACCACTGCAGGCTCGCTGATCCCTTCCAGCCGAAGAGGCAGGGGAGTGGCACCATAGACCTCAATGTTAAAGAAGAGGGCATAGCTTTTCCCGGCCCACATCACCGGCATCTCAATGACACACAGGGAAGGGCGGGGAAGCATGGCATGGCCGAGATTTCCCATAAAGGCCATAACGCGAATGGGCCATAATGCCAGGGAGGGATTAAAACATTAATAATAACAACAACAAAAAAGTTTTATTGAGATGAGCCTTCTTAGTAGGACAAAAATTTGATTTTATTCTGCACTGGACAATCTTACTGACCAACATTTTGCGGTCTTAAGATGACTGCTGCCAGAGCTCAATGGCATAGCAGGTATATTTTTTCAAAATTTATCATTAGTGTTGAGCGAGAATATTCGAAAATTCAAATATATTCAACGAATATCCGACAATCGAGAATTTGCAATATTTGTGCGCTCGGATATTCGCAATGACATATATTCATAATATTATGCTTTACTATTGTTAACCGGTAGTGATGGCCGAACTTCGGCCATGTCCGTCCACGAACAGGCAGATCGGACTTTTAAAAAAGTCTGCCATCCGACCGTTCGCGGACAGATTCAAATTCCCCGCCTCTAGGCGGGGAATTTGAATCCGAAAACCCGGATGTGACGTCACTGACGTCACATCCGGCACCTGGAATGCATAGTTCCTGGTGTGCTGACCGGATGTGACGTCACTGACATCACATCCGGGTTTACGAGCCGGTTTTTCACTGAAAGACCGGGTTCTCTACCCGGTCTTCAGTGAAAACATTCTTCGTGCGGCGGGATCTCGCTGCTAATGATCCCACCGGAGGAAGAATAGAGGGCTCTTTCTCGCCGGCAAACAGGGCGGGTCGAACACCCGTACTGTCCGCTGGTGAGAAGGAGGGCGAACATGCTTGTTCGCGGCCGAACTGTCCGCCTTGCGAGCAGTTCGGCCATCACTATTTACCGGCATGCATCGCTCATATTAGTGCGCATTGCGAATGGATACACACAATACGCACTGTGCTCCTACTGGCTAACATCACAGAATGAAGCAGAGAAGCTGTAAAGCTGCATCGCGAATCATTGCGAATAATTGCGGCCAATTGGAATAATTGGATATTTGGAAGGCAATAGAATACAGTTGATTCGAATTTTGCGGATTTCGAATGTTTCTTAATGTATTTTCAAAATTATGCAAACTCAAATATACCATATGCTACTCAACACTAATCATTATGACATCCCAGAGATAATTAAGAATGTCAATTTATTTAATTATTTTTTTTTACTTTTTGTAAAGGACAAATGGCAGCCTTAAAGTGTATCATTTTTGGTAATTGTGAAACCGGGTCCCCATCGTATGGTAATTGATGTGCCCATGTGGTGCACATTGATTACTGTACGATTGACACGCTATCAATCTCTGCATGGTGACGTCACCACGCTGTAATTGATCGCCTGGTCGATTGCACAGGAATCTACACGTGTGTGGTCAGCTTAAGTTAAAAGTGAATTTTGCATGGACACATGGAACTGGAAATGTTGGAATTCAAAGATAAAATACCATGACCTAATGATTATGTCTTGCCTAACTTAATGCCATAAGGAAGAAGTAGAAGAAGCTTGGCACTACAGTGAATCTGTGCCATGGCAAGTGCTTTTCATGGCATTTAAGTAATATTTTGGTGTATGCTTAGCGTTTACTGTGTACCCTGATTAACTATTTAGTTAATCTTTAAACATCTGAAAACTGCATATGTGTCCCTACAGAATTCTAATATTGCAAAACCAGCGAATCCATCAGATGCTTAGTAAATTTGATTGGCACATGGAGACAAATCCCAGACTCTGACAGGTTCATTTAGATGGATAAGAAAAACCATTGAGGCAATAAAAATACTATTTGACTAGTCCTTTGCTGCCTGTAAATCAGAAAACGTCCTTCACAGGAAACATGAAAGAGTTTTCGTGTCAGTTCTGTAATTATAGCCCGTCTTGTCAGAATACATGAGCATTATGTATTATGTTAACAGTATCTTTGCCGTGTTTTTATTATTGAATTTTATGCCGTTTTATTTCATCGTAGATTTTAAATAAGGACCAATTAAAAGGGAAATTTGACATTTTTGTTATGGTAGCTGTGTAATGATTCACATGAAACATATAATCATGAAATGCTTTAACTTATTTACGAATCTATTAGTACCGCGGAATAAATCTCCACAACTTTGTGTTTCTTGGGAATAATATAAACTAATTTAATTTACTATACTCCTTTAGTTCTCATGCAAATATGAGACTTTAAAAATGCATCAGCATTCTTTTACTTTGTAAAGTATTTGTTATTTTGTAGGAGCTTTTTGTCTTGCTTTGTTTTAAGCTCTCAGCTCTTTCCGGCATGAAGTAAACTCAGAAACAGAAGGAGCACCACAAGAATATAGTAGAACCCAGGTGCCCAACCTGCGGCCCGGTGGCAACATGTAACCCTTTGGGTGTTCTTCAGTGACCCCCTCTGTCCTCCAGTTGCGGCCCCTGAAACCTAACTGTTAATGCATAGGGTATAGAAACTCACCTGTCTCATCTTTGCTCTGTCTCTAATTGCCTTTATGTGTATTACCGTACTATGGTGTTACCTGCTGCTTGAAGTATAATGTAACACACGTTTTCTATTTAAAAAATAATGGCTTCTAGATATGCATGCTGTCATTTTTTATTTAAAGTCTGTACAGATTGAAAATGTTATGTGCGGCCCTTTGGTGATGCCGAGGGCCGCACTTGTGGCCTTCTATATTAACTCAGTTGCCCACCACTGTAGTACAATAGTGCAGCTGACCTGGATAGACAGGGTTACATAGGCTCCCCAGAATGGCACTCGGACCTGATACTTTAAATTCCTAACCTGAAAGTAATTTCTAGCACCCGTACTCCCTGATAAATTAATCAATCTACACATGTATGGTTACCCTCTAGTTGTTTGGTCGGCCTAATTTTTACGGACTCTACGTTCTTCAAGGAACTTCCTGTCGGTATTGCTGTAAATTGTTTTTACCCTTTGATATTCTATACATGAATCATTTCGCCTTTGTCTTCACCCCCTGAAGAAGTCATATGAGAAGAAACGTACGTTGGGGGGGCGTCCAACAAGCTTTGAAAGGACCCATCATCATTTTCTTTTCTCCCATTTAAAGATGTGGTGGAACCATCATATAGCGATGTGAAGGCAGTTGATTTATTGTTTATTGTTGATGTTTGGTACTCAATGTTGAATCTGGATTTTTGTTACTACTGTTATTTATGTGTTTTGTGTCTCCTTGTTGGACAAAAAAATTCTATTGTTTATTAACACTGTTACATACATATTCTTTATGTACACCAGAAGCCCTAAAAGTCCCCCTGCCCCTGTTTAATCAGGGGAAATTGTCTCTCAAGGTCGTTAGTTTAATTTCGGATGTTGGCTTCACACATTTGAAGGAGAAAGTATTTTCATGATTTAGAGGGATGTTGACTCAAATACCGGAAGATGAGCTCTTCAATGTGCTGCTTTTTCATAAGTGACCAGCCAGAGCTTGAGGGTTTATGACATCCTGTTTTTACAAGACGTAGGTTAAATATTGTTGAAATAGTGTTGTTTGGCATTTAATCCAGCAGGTTGAGGATACCTAGTTCAAAAATGAAAAGAGATAATAAAATCTAAACCCCAGCTATCTTTTTGCACCCCACTGCAAGGGTTAATTTCTCCTTTAGATCTTAATTTTACTGAAAAGGAGTTATATGCAGTCGATCCTTCTCCCCTGATATTGTGATGGTCCTGATCTTACCATTTTCTCCCCAACGGTTTTAAACAACGGTAAAAACATTGCAGAAGAATAATGTCACCAGAATTGGGTACCCAATAATGTTAACTGGTCAGCCGGTGAGAGAGCACGAGATTGGATGAGTATGCTTTTCTATTACTTACATATAACAGTAGTTATGCCACTAACATATAACAGTTAGGGAGAAGGAGGACCAATGTAGAGGTTTTCAGGAGCCTGGTGTGGGCAGAGTACTTCATATGGGCGTAATTGTTGATTCCCCTGGGGCTCACGTCTGGCTTACATGCATTCCAGAGGTGGCGTCATTGTGACGTCAGGAGTGAAACTCAACCTCTAGTTTGAGCCCAATCCAGGGGTTAATAAAAAAATTTAACTGGAGTTCAGCTTTAAAGAGAGACAGCTTTTGTACTTGGTGTGATTGGCCAAATACAGCCCCCAAAAAACTGACATGTACTGAATAAATTCAATATGTCCCCCATTGCTCCTCCTTTCTTCTTCTCTATGATGACGGAGCTCTGTGGTGACAGGGAAATCCAACTTCTAGTGCAGTGACAGTGGGGAAATACGTCATTATGCTTTACCATGACCTCTATAAATAAGAACCTTTATAGGTATGAAGTGGTATCCGCTGACACCCCACACCAGTCCCAGCAGAAAGGGTCAGAATCTATCAACAGGTAAAGGTTTAACTGGTCAAATCATGGCAATGTGTCGGGATTCAATCTGTTTCTCAGGCCTCAAAGAATAGATTTGTGAGGGTATATCTTTTCTTTATTAAATTAATAATGTGACTGATTCATTAAGTCTATGCACCCATTGTTCTCTTTTTTACTTGTGCATTGTTCAGATGGAGTGAATATCATCCTCTTAAAGCAGCAGCTTTGAACATTTTTACTTAAGGTAGTAAAACTACTTGAAGCTAGCTCATACAGAGTTGTCACATATCTGTAAGTACAGATGGGTGACTTGTAAAAAAATGATTTACTGGCAAATTGCCAAAGCAGTCTGTCCAATGCCAGATACACAGAGGTTCTGCAAATGTCTGGTGCCCCTGGGGAAAAGCCAGAAGGCATAGAGACGGTCCAGCAGTTTGGGATCTGCAGACCTGTTCTCCTTTAATATACAATTGAAAAAAAAAAATTAACACAGCAGAAGTGATTGAAATATAGGCAGTTCCATGATAGAAAAAGTCTGGCATGCTGTTTCCTTTTAGATTTATATTATATATTTTATATATATATAATTTTTCCCATGATTCATCCATCTCTACAGTGATGAAAATACCAGTGAATGGAAAGGCTTAAAGACATGATTTGGGGAACTTCATCATAGTATTAGTCATTGAACTTTAAACATTTCAGGATTATTCCTCCTAAACATATTATGTCTCCATTATTAAGGTAGGTTTCAGGGAGACTGACTCTTAGCAACCATTCTAAAAATGCAATTCTGCCTATGTACAGTGTTTGCACACATTGTGCGGGCAGTTGGGAGTGGTTGTCAGTCATTGAAAACAGAATATGGTGGTCATGGTTAGAGATGGTCGAATTTTTTTTTTCAATTCAAGCATTTCGAGTTAATTGCAAAGCCCCCAAACATGGTAGCATCACCAAACTTGCTGGAGCTGTAGAGAATGGTTGAGGGTATACAACAACAAAAAATATGTCTCTAACACAAATAGTTTTTGCATCAGTTAGGTTCAAAGTGAAGTCAAAATTTCGGAAGTCGAAATTTTGACTTTGATTTCGAACATAAATTTATGCAAAAACTACATGTGCTCGAGCACAACTTTTTTTTTTCCAATGTTCCCACAGCCCTTCCCTACATCTCCAGCAATTCTTGTGATGATACCATTTTGAGAGGCTTTACAATTTAGCTTACAGAAAAATTTGACCATCTCTAGTCCTGTGAATGTATCCTAACTGGAGTCTACTAGTTCAACCCAAAACATTGTGAAGAACAGATCCATGATAAGCATTGCTTAGGCCAGTAGTTTCCAAACTGGGGGGGAGGCGCGAAGATATTCCAGGGGGGCGCGGGCCCTCATTCTTAACCTCTGTTTCAATAGGAAGGAGGGGCTCCAAAATTTTCCTAAATAGAAAAGGGGGGGGCCATGCAAGGAAAGTTTGGGAACCACTGGCTTAGGCTAACTGCAAAAAAAAAACCTGTGCATCTGAGGTTTTAAGTCTTGAGATTTACAATGCTCAGCCAAGCAATGCATCCAGATTGAGGACCTACATTTTGTGTACCTCTCTTGCATATTTAGTCACATTTGAACTATTAAAGTAGTGGTATTCTAGATTAAATAAAAGCCAAACACATAATTTTTAATGTACCGTCTTTTCCCAAAAATAAGACAGTGTCTTATAAAAAATTTTTGCTCCCAAAGATGCCCAAGTCTTATTTTCGGGGATATCTTATTTTTCCATGAAGAAGAATACGGCACTGGGGTATCATGGTGGGGTGATCACTTAAAATTACACAGGGGTGTTCAGAGGGGGGAATCAAAATGGCACAGGAGACTCAGAGGAGGGGATTACCATTTTAGTTAATGATCCTCCTGGGTCACTTTTATTGCCCCCTCTGATCCCCCTGTTCAGAGTTACAGTACTGTATCTTCGAGGGTGCCTTATGTTCTGGGATGCCTTATATTGCAGCGTAGGGAAACAGGGTATGCATGTAGGTGTACTCACACAGCATCAATCCACACGTTTTTATCCTTTAAAGGGCTCCTGCCCATGTTTATTTGAGCATACAGTCCAAATAAAGGGTTACCCTCGCAGGGGTTCATAGACATCCAAATAAACAAAAGTTACTTGAAAATGCCAAGCCTCCTGGCTTGGCACCAATCAACAACAGTTCCTTCCTTTAGGAACCCTTAACCTCCCTAGCGATATGCCCGAAGTCAGTTCGGGCAAAGGGAAGCTGCAACTATCGATACGCCCAAACTGACTTCGGGCACATCGTGGGAGCTCACCTGCTCCGTCGCCGCCATCTTCTGTCTTCTTCTCCATCTTCTTCCGGGTCCCAGAGTGACTGGCTGGTCCCAGCTCCTTTTTGGAGACACACCCGGCCATCTCTTTAGGGTCCAGCAGGTGTATCTTGGTGGATACACACCAACAGGCCCCTTCACTGCCGCATACAGACCATCCACACCATGGCAGACCACCGGTCTGTCACAGTATGTATGTATGCAATAGCATATATGCACACATTTTAGACAATATATGATCAATAAGCTGGTATCCAGGTATATCTTTCATAAAATTTGTCCAATTGTGCTATTATATATGCATGGATTAATATCTCTTATGTTGAAAAGTCTGAAGATCCACTATACTGATGTTGGATCAAATTGCCTAAACATTTTAAATGCATCAGTTGTCTAAAAATGTAATAGAATCCTTTTATTATACCTTAGTAGCTCTATGGAACACGACCGTGCTTACTGGAGTATTTATTCAGATTGTTTTGTGAATCACTTCGCTTGGCCACTTTGATTTTATTTAGTCTAATTACAAATATATCATTTTCTTCTATATTAACAAGGGAAATATGTGGATGTATTGGGTTTAATGATCTGTTATAGCCACTTGGGCCATATAACTGCTTCCAAAGGATTTCATTTAATCATCGTTGCCGTTGGGCGCAATTGGGACTTCCAAATCCGGACTTAGTGACAGAGGAAGCTCATAATGATGCCCTTGTCATTCAGGAGATACAGGATTGCTATTCATTGAGATTGAAATGTACCTGTGAGAACAGCACAAATCAGGTTTTTACCCTCGTGGAAATTTACTTCTAAAGGTAAGCAGCTGTTGTGGGAAAATTGCAACTTTACTGATTAAAGAAATAGGTCAGTTTTTTTTGGGTTTCTTTTTTTTTTTTTTTAACTGAAGCAAAATGTGAAATAATTTGCATGTTTATAAATATGCTGACAAATAGATAGATGTCAAGAATGCATGTTTCTTGTTTTTTCCAAAGACATTTTGTGCATCGGATTATAATTCACAATTGAAGTGAACCTAAACTGAGACATTTTATAAACCTCCACTGCTGACCGTAAATACACCTTGCCTAGTTCTGATCCTTATGATTAAATACTGATACAGCATGACCACACAGCTTAGATTTCCAGCACAGTGTGGGACAGATCTGAAGCTACATATACCTTGGCACAGATGCCCCACTGATGGTTGATGAAGCCAAGGACATGGACAGTGATGAGCAGCACAGAAAATATTCATATTGACGAAATATGGCAAATCTTTTGCTTAACCCCACTGGCGTTCCTGACGGCCCCATCTCATTAGTCTTGCACTGGACGAGATGGGGCCGGCAGGCAGAGATCAGAGCCCCGGCAGCGCAAACTCAGCGATCTGCGCTGTGCCAATTGTTCCAATCTTCTGAACTGGCTTCTGCACAGAAGCCAATCCCCTTGGCGGCGGGAAATTCAAAAGTAAATGTAGAAACAGTTTTCAGTGTGATTCCCCAGATGTGCCCCTTTGAAGTTAATCCTCTCTCCCCTGATGTGATGGACCGGTGTGATGGACGTGGTGATAACTGTATGTAATACAATTCAAAGTAAAAACACGAAACACATTTCCAATTGAATTAAATTTTTATTATAAACAAAATATAAATACGTACTATTTTTAAATCTATCATACAAAAGAAGTATTTTAGAGATTTTATCATTCATATGATACCTTTTATTTATTTATATATTATTATTATTTTTTTTTTTATGTAATTTTTTTTACATAATTGTGTGTTTCAAACGTTATTATATTCAGAATGTCTACTACACCCTTGTATGGACATATCTATGGTGCGCTTTTGGTACAGAAATCTGGACCTCACAAGAGCACTAGGGAGGTTAATATTTGCAACAAATTCAAGAACTCATAATCTCCAGCCATATCACATGAAAATAATCATTTATCACCTTCATTGCGCAAATGCACATATTGCAGACGCAATGCATGGTAGTTCCTGGTATCCAGGTGCCTGTTCGCGGAGCATTTGAGTGGGAAATAATGGAAATGACGTCACTGTCGTCACTTTCAGTACCTGGAACGCACAGTTCCCGGTTTTGATACCCGGACGTAAAGTCTATGACGTCACTTCCGGTTTGAGACGGTTTTCGTTCAAGAGAGACTAGCTTCTCTCCTGAAAGAATTCTTTAACTGGCCAGATCTTTCTGCTCCTGATCTGGCCAGTGGAAAATAGTTACCTTCTTCCCGCCGGTGAATAGGATGGGTTGAACACAGCTTTGGGGACAGTTTGGCCATCACTAGCGATTACAAAGTTATAGCACTATATTCGAGATCTTTGCACAGTCTCGAAATGCAGTGACACTGCAATGTGTTGCCACCAGCTAGGAGACAGTTCAGATAAATGTCCATATGTGCAAGAGTATACAATTATATAAATCTTGGACATAGTGAATATTAAAGAAGTAATTCCATCTGGACTTAAACTATCTATCCTGCAGATTCCCCAGTTGGAGGGTGGGCCGGCTCTCCCTATTTTTTTCCATTACTTCCTGGCCAATCAGCTGGTGTTTGTGCACCGCTGGCTGCTTGAGGAGAGAAGGAGCTCCACAGTAGCCTACAGGTATGTCTCAACTGTGTTCTCACTTCCTCCTGCAGATCTGCCGACTGGAGTTTGACGTGCTGCACTACGTTGACCTTCCAGCCGGAGCATCTGCAAAAGGAAGTGAGAACAGCAGGTGCCCAAGACAGGTAATGTGTATCGGCTCCGTCGGGTCCCCCTGCACTAAGCGCATTCCATGGCGGGGACTAGTGATGGATGTTCGCCCATCTTCTCGCCGGCGAGCAATACGGGTGTTCGACCCGCTCCGTTCGCCAGCGAGAAGTGGATCTCTATTCTTCCCCTGGCAGGATCACAACCTGTGTGACCGTGCCGGAGGAAGATTCTTTTCACTAGAAGACCGGGCATAAAGCCGGTCTCCTAGTGAAAAAACCGGGTCGGAGCAGGAAGTGACGTCAGTGACGTCACATCCGGCTCACGGAACCAGGAACTGTGCGTTCCAGTATGCGTTCCAGGGACCAGATGTGACGTCACTGACGTCACATCCGGTTTTTCCGATTCACATTCCCCGCCTAGAGGCGGGGAATTTGAATCTGTCCGCGAACAGGCGGACGGCGGACTTCTTTAGAAGATATTAAAGATATTCACGAATTCTTGAATTGCCGATGTTTGCGAAAAAATATTCTACATTAGAATATTCAAGCTCAACACTAACTACAGCTTAAACACACATTTCAATCCCAGTTTGGTGCTTCTCCCCTGGATATCCAGACATCCCAATTGGAACTGTTGGTTAGAGACTCTTCAAAAACTGCTCTTAAGGCCCCCATACACGGGTCAGATTCCTGTCTGATTCCGGTCCGATCGATTCCAGGCGCGTGCACGCCAAACGATCGTGCCGGAATCGCGTGCAGCCCACCTTGTCCGATCGATCAGGTCCGTCCGTTCCGGGGCTCAGAATCGGATCCGACAGAGAACCAACATGTTGGTTCCATCAGATTGATTCTGCACAGATCAGGGGGAGTTGCCATTTGTGAGGTGGACAATCGGACACGGATCCGTCCCGGAATCAGCTGGACAAGGTGGTATGCAGCGATCGGATCACTTAATTGGCCGCTCGATCGGAGCTCCGAGTCCCGCTGAGATCGCCGGAATCGATCGGATGGGTGATCGAGCGGACATGGAATCCGACACGTGTATGGCTAGCTTTATTATATCGAGGTTCTAATCTATTGCCTTTCCCATATAGGAAAAAAAAATATTATTTTATGGCACATACAACAATGATAAAAGAAATTAACTTGCATCCAGAAAATTGCCTGGAAATTGGAAGTTACCTGGGTGTTTTCAGTATTGCTGTGTCTTGTGTTTTACAAACCTCAAATGAATACAGCTGGCAAATGTGTTGCATCCTGATATTATTTTCTTGCAAATCTTTCAGGTTTTATTTTTTACTCATCTTGAGCCAAGCACTTCTAGGAGTTGTCCTTGTGAGATACACTGCTTCATTACATGAAATTGACATTTGTTAGATCTTATACTCTGAAGCCGGTCTTCTGTGGCATATTAGGGTTCAATTGAAAGCTTAGACTTAGCAAGTTCTTATAGCCCTGGCGTTTGTTAATCCAACTGGGATCCTGACATTGTACAATACTTTCAAACCAAGACATTTTTAAAAGTCAAGGAAGCAAGACAGCTTAGAGTCTGTCACCAGGAAGCATAAATCTAATAATATAACATTTTAACAGATGAGTGAATTGGGATAAAATGCATGTATTACTGATGGATTGCTTTGTACTTTTCTTTGATCTACTGTTTACATTGCTAACTAATATGATTTGAACTTATATATTTGGAATGAAACAGTTTTTGTTGATAACATGTTTTTTATACAAATAACTACAAACTTTTAATGAAAATAAGAAATTAATGAATAAGAAAAATAAGAAATGTAATGAAAATAAAATTAATGCTAATTTGCTCTCTTTGCACAATAATATCAGTACATATAAAAATATAATGAAATGAGTATAGAGGTCTCTTGGATCTCTAAAGCCCCCCTCGCTATGCTGCTTTCAGTCATTCGGCAAAGGAACAGGAATTGCAATGTGCACCACTAACACATCAATTCCCATTGGAAACTTTGTGTGGGGTCCCTAGTCCCCATCTTACATAATGGGGATCGAACAGGAAAATACAGATTTGGTAGATGCCTGTTCAATGCATTTTTTTTGGTTCAACCTTTTTGGATTGATCGCCATGGTAGGCAGCATTCGTTTTCCGCATAATCGATCAATGAACGTGCCACACGCTTATCGATCAGATGGGACTACTGTGAAGAATCAATAAGTCTATGGGGGATTAACTTCTTCTTAAAGGTAGTGTCGAGCGAGAATATTTACGACATATTTGACGAATATCCGACATTCGAGAATTCACAATATTTTGCGAATGTGCGCTCGGCTATTCGCAATGGTGGATAATAGTCATATAATGCTTCAACATTGTTTACCTACATACATTATGTATATTTGTGCACTTTGTGAATGGATTTACGCAAATGCACAGTGCTCATACTGGCTAATGTCACATAATGGTTTGTGAATCTTGGCAAAAAACAGTTACTTGCAATAGAAGACAATAGAATACAGTCAAATCGAATTTTAGGAATTTAGAATAATCCCTAATATATTCGCAAAATTCTGCAAACCATATGCCTCTCAACACTACTTAAAGTGGACCTACCACCTGGGAGGTCACTCATCAGTATCAGCTGCAGCTCAGCCAATACTGCCGAGATTCTCAGTTGTACTCCCACTGTCTTACGTAGCGCCAAGGCAGCCGAAATGGTGCTTGGGACATCTCTCTCAGGCAGGAACTCGTCAGCAGCTGATTCCCCCCTCCACACACCCCCCCCCCCCCACGGAGCTCTACAGCTCCGACAGAGAAGAGACAAGAGGGGGAGGTGGAGTGGAGGGCGAGAGGAGAGGGGGGCAGTGAGGGCAGAAGCAGCTGTTCTTCTCCAGCAGCTAAGATGCCGGCATCAGAACTGAAAGTAAAGAAGGTATGTATGTTGTGTTTTTTTTTTTTGTGTAGCAGGTTTCTAGGATCTGAACTGCTGACAGGTGAGTATTGTGTCTATTTAATGTATGTGTGTTTTTTTCATTTGTGTTTAAAACCACTTTAGAGGATCAACTATAGGCAACTATAGGCAGAAAAAAACCCAACCACAATAAAAAAATAAATACTCCCCATCCCTGCAAAAAATAATATGTAATTATTTTTGCTTAATTATTACAAATAAAAAGTTTTTTAGGGATTTTAGGTGCTTTTTTTCCAAATGTCCAATAGGTCTATCTATAGCTTAATTTTTTTAACCACCATTTTTGATTTTCACAAACCATTAATTTATTGAAGTTATTAAATAATTAAAAAATTTTTGATCTCAAAGAAAATATTGTAAGAGCTGTTTATAATATATTTTACATTTTTTACATTCATATTGTATGTTTATAGAATCCAAGGAGGAATATTTACCTTGATTTGGTGGAATACAGTATATAGGTAGATATATTTGAAAGAGGTATTACAAGTAGGTATGTTAATTGGCACAGGACCCTTATAGTTTTCCTTTAAGGTATCACTTAAGGAAACAACTAAAGTATGAATTTGCTACTGTTAATATAACAAGAAGATTTGCTTGTTATTTACCCATGAGATTTTGGGTTTTATCAAGGAAGCTTACCTGCATGTCATGCATCATTTCAAAAAGACATATATAGCCTAGAAAGTGCTTTAAGGCAGCTGCAGGCGAGTGTCACTTTGAGTTAAATGCATTATTAAACTGTTGGGAAATTTCACATCATGGGTCATTTATCTATGCTAAATTAGGTCAAATGCCTCTACACTTGCCTAGATAAATGAATAGGAAGAGTAAACTCTCTCTTTGACAGATTACTGCAGTGTATCTTATCATATTTTTGGTAGCTTCGGAAAAGATGTACATAATACACAAAGATGACCAGCAGAAGAGTTGCTTGTTAAAACTCAATCTGTTGATATATGAATTAGAGAACAATACCTTTATCTGGAAAACAGTCAACTGGCTTCTATGAAATTGCAGGTTTTTTTTTTTTCGCTGCTTGAAAAATTCCCCTTAAGCTTTATGAGCTGTGATGGTATTGTCTTGCAGTATAATATTTTACCACACATGCAAGATTGCTTTGTTATGCTTAAGATAAATCCAGAATTCCGTGCGAAAAATGTGCATCATAATCTTTATGTCTGATAGCACTCAAAGAATAAAAAGTATATATACAAATATAAATATACATACCATGTTTTTGGACTATAAGACGCACCCAAAGTTTTGAAGAGAAAAAATTAGGGGAAAACTAAATACACAGTCATTCAGATAAATATAAAGAATATTCCAGCAAAGTAGGCAGGGCTGGACTATGTAGTATTCATTCTGTATTCCTCCAGCCAAAAGACCAGAAGGGTGGAGGGGGGGTCTTTGCTGCAGGGCTTAAACTTTAGCATGTGTTTATACACTAGCAGTACCCATTCTTTGAACACATTGACCAGCTTATATAGAGACACATTTTACAATCTGGCATGAGTACCCATGAGTAGCTATTTACATATGGGAGTCTTTGTCACAAAATGTATTTATTGCAATGCAGAATGTGTGTTAGTGTGAATATACAACAAATGCTATCTAATTGTAAAATGTCTCTCTCAATAGGTTGGTCAGTGTGTTCAGAGCCATCTTGGCAGCGGCTTTTTGACTTGGCTTGAGGGAATAGAACAAATGTCTGCCTGCTGGGATGGTTGAGACAAAAAAAAATATGTATATATATATATATATATATATATTTTACATATTTGGACCCTAAGACACAGGGATACTTTCCCATTAATTTTAAAGAAAAAGTAGTCATCAGTAGTGACATATAGTCTGCAAAATACAGTATGTATTTATATATTATATTTAGACATTTTATATTTAGCAAATGCTGTTTGTACAGGAATTTTTAGGACCCGACAATGGCTTGGATGTGTACAAAAAAGTTGGACTGTAAAAAAACACATTCTTTTGAAAGTGGGATAGATTTAAGGCCTGAGGCAAAGTGATATTTGTCTCTGTTGGACTGTGCAATACATTTTGATTCAGCTATAGATACATATATATGGCTGGCTATCTGGCTTAATGTAAATGTAAAGACATGTGGAATAGCAAAAGACAATGGGGAAAGCTGAATGCCGTTACTGCCAGAAGGCCAGTAGTCTTCTTTCGAACCAACACATCCCAAGCAGAGAATATTCTACAGACTCTGTAAAAAGCTGATAATAAAATAAAGTTAAATAAGACCGAGCCATCAATTTAAAGCTCCTTATGATGTCATTAAACCATAGAAAGCTCATTAGGAGGAAAGGATGCTGTGTATCACACTCAAACTTGGCCAACAATAGGGACAGGTGAGATATACTTAAAAAAATATTTTCTTGCTAAAGCCCCCCATACACCTTGAGATCGATCCATACAATCTCCATTAGATCTACCAACAACTGTGTAGTATAGTGGCCTCCCTGATAGAATACATAGTGATTGGAAGGATTAGAAAGGTCCTCATATTACATGGTTTTGGTAGAACAAAATATGATTGTACAGAAATTGTATAGTAAGATTGTAAGGTGTATGGGGGCCTTAAGAAGTAGAAAATTGGCTATATTTGTTAAGCACCATCCATTTTAAGCATGGGTTATCTTAACTCCATCCAGAGACATCCTGTGATGGGGAAAAGTTCACAGTCTCTACAACGTTGCAGGCAGATAGGTAGAAGGGAACTAAATATGCTTGCCACTAATTACCAACAAGAATCGAAGTTTGTAAATCAAAGATTTGTTCTAATTTAATGATTTTCTCCTGCTGAGGTTTGAAGAACTCCTCTTTAAGTTTCCTTTCATATATTTTTAAAGTATTTGGGTACATAAAGGAAGATTTTAATAGTTAAATTTTATAAGAGAAGTAATGTAATATGTGCACAGTCCCTCAGTGAGATGAGTGCACTGGCTGTCTGGCTTCTTCCAGCACCTTCCTCTGTCTGGCCCCTCTATGCAGATGGATGTACCTGGAGCCAGAACATATCACTAGGCCCTGCATCACAGCCGGTGCCTCTCTGCTAATCAGAGAGACCATTAGAAATGGGAACTCACTTTCGCCTCGTAGCCAGACCTTCTGTATTCACCCCCTTCTACTTGTGGGGTCAACGAGGAACTGATTTGACCATCGCCTTGCAGCCAGGCCTAAAACATCTCTGCCCAATAGCACCTCCATATTCCTTTGAGGAAGGCCCCCTCGCAGGGTCCTGCACACTCTGATTAAAGTCAATATGCTCACTGCCATATTGGTGTAAGAACTGGTATTTATTGATGTTCCTCAGGTACAGTCCATCAGTTCTGTGCTAGCCATGTGGAAGATACATTTGCCTCTCATAATTTCTGGCCTAGCCCACTCTGCTGGACTAGGGGCACCCTTGTCCCTAAAGGGGGACAATGGGAATGTCTGTAATAACATTTAGGCTGGATAGGGGTCTCGCTCGCTTCCCACAGGAACAAACAGTGAACCTCTCTCTGCACTCTCCTCCAAATGAAGACCTGTCTCTACCCATAACTGGAACTTTTTATAACTAACTTCCTGTGGGCACTCCCACACGGCTTGGTCACAGTTACATCATAACTTTATTAAAGGCATATTCAACTATATCTGCATTTACCCTTTAGACATGGGCCTCTTTCCTACATTAGAAAGCTCTCTAGTGCATGGTTTAGAGCTTGTACAGATAGAATGTAAAGCTGTGCTGGAGGCCACAATGTGTTTTTATTGAGCCATTTGCTATCCCAGCTTATGATGGTTTTTGCCAAAAGCAATCTTCCCAACTGTAGGCTATAAGGGGAAATAGCAATGCTGCTTGCCATGTATATAACCTCCGTCCAGAGTCATGTGCTAGAGTAAACAATTGTTTCTGATTGGTAAGATATACTGTGATGGAAGTAGAGAAAGTTCCCAATTTGTCATTGAGCAAAACTAGTTCGGCCGCAAACATGTGATGTTAATTTTTCTTCTCCTGACGAACAGTACGGGTGTTCGACCCACCACGTTCGCCGGCGAGAAGAAGATTATTATTCTTCTGTTGGCTGGTTCAGGAGCAGCAATATCCCTCCAGAGGAAGAATATTTTCACTAGAGACCGGGCAGAGAACCCAGTCTCTAGCGAGAAATCGGCTCAGAAAACCGGAAGTGGTGGCACGTCCAGTTTTTCATTCCCCGTAAACACCCTGTTTTCTAAAAGTCCGATCCCCCCTTTTTGGGAACAGACATGGCTGATGTTCGCCCTTCCCTAAAAACAAACAAGAGTAAGATAAAGGACTTAGGAATTTGGTTAATGAGGTACTGCTGATGCTAGCATGGATTATTCCAGGGCAGAACCTCTAAGTGACAGAGCACTCTTGTCCACATCGTACCTGTGTAACCTAGACTACTTTTGCAGCAGCAGAAAGGTACTTTTTCTTATGGTTTTGGTATAGCTGAGGATCTACCATACAAAAATATATTTAAGAGATTTAATTAGTTGAATTTCCCAAGGTCACAGGATAGTACATTTAAAAAAAATATTCTTGACTTTGCCAACCTTGACCCCACTCTGCTAAGCCAACAAAGCTTCTTTCTACGTGTAAGACTGCCAAGGTTTTCAGTTGTACGCAGTAGACATAAGAGGTATTTGGTTTATATTTCACCTCATGATTCATTTTCCCTTTTATGCAGTAAAATTTAGAGTTTCATAAAATTAAGTCTCTTCCTGAAACCAATCACTCCCCCCTTTCATCTTTGTCAAGTACAAGCATCTTTAATCCGTGCTCTGATTTTCTCTATGATACATTGTTGTAATATCATGTATCTATTGATTGCTTAAAAAATCATTTTAAAATATAGCAAGCATTATGAAATTGTGTTTTCTGCAAACATGTTGTGAAATATTATTTACTGAGATATAAAAACTTCCCCACAGGGTTTTTAAAGACTTTGTTCTAAATTACTTGTCTCAAAAAGCTTATCTTTTTTTAATTTCTTATTTTTTTCTCTCTATTATTTTTTTATCAGCAGCATTTCACTAAAGTTCAAGGCTGCTGAGAGATACAGACTTCAGTACGCTTTATTTAAGCAATGATATAATGTATGGCTTTCTTCAGCATGGCTATAATGTACATTGCACTATGATATGTGAAGAGAAAACAAACTCCCCAAGGGATATTATATAACATAAAAAAATCAATGGATACAATCATTGTATTTGTACTTATTAACAATTCTATGTTATTAAAGTATATATTGAGCTTCTTCAGCACCGGCGCTATGGGCGGGCCATGGGGTTGCCAGATTGCCCCCCTTCCTACACTAAATTACATGGGAGACATAGGAGTAGAGATGGTCGAATTTTTTTTCAAAAATTCGACCATTTCGCCGATTTCGAGTTAATTGCAAAGCCTCTGAACATGGTATCATCACCAAACTTGCTGGAGAAGTAGAGAAGGGTTGGGGGTATACTCCAAAAAAGAAAGCATGTCTCTAACACAAATAGTTTTTGCACAAATTAAGTTCAAAGTCAAGTAAAAATTTCGAAAATCGGAATTTCGACTTTAACTTTGAACCTAATTTATGCAAAAAGTACATGTGCTAAAGCAACACTTCTTTTTTTCGAATGTTCCCACAACCCTTCTCTACATCTCCAGCAAGTTTGGTGATGATACAATGTTCAGAGGCTTTGCAATCAGCTCACAAAATTAGCAAGTCGAAAAATTCGACCATCTCTACATAGGAGTGACCCTCCCAGAATCTAAAATCCCAAAACAAAAACTAAACAAAAATGCACAGCAACCTATTGTTGGCCAACATATTCCTGGACTCCTTCCAGGATACACCTGATGGGTCCATTTACACCATGACAGACGAACAGTCTGTCACAAGATATATTTTGCTGTGTGTAAAGGTTAACTGTTTTACAAATGATTTTACCAATTACTGTAAATATTATATTTGCAAACATTTGGGGAACTCAAAAACATGCAACACACAATCTGTGTATCCTGCCTGTGAAAACACTTTCTGATGCTGTTTAAGGTCCTCCTTTTTCAGAGCTTACTATACCCTATGACAGCAGGGGGTCTCTTATGCTCTGAGGTGGGGGCACAGTGTTTCCAGAGCATGCCAGACCTTATGCCAGCAGGGGGTTTGTAATGCTCTGGGGGGGGACAGCAAGCTGTTTGTGGTCCTCCTTTTCCAGAGCACACCCCACCCTATACTAAAAGGGGGTGTGAAATGCTTGGGGGGGGGGGGTCCCCATGATGGCCTTCTGGCATGACACTGTCCAGGCGTTTTCAAATTTTTTACACTTTTTGTAATGGTATTGTGATGCTATTTTAGAATGGTACAAATGTGAATTAGAGAATTTTGCCAATCATCAAAGTCAATGCGGTTTCGCCATGAACCGCAGTTTTTCAACCATCACTAGCCTTAGTAATAGCATCATTCTTTGTGTATCAATATTTTGGGATTAAAGTATGAAGTAAATATAGAACTAAATATTCCTAAAAGGATCACCCCTTGTTGATGCTTATTGTTCTATTTTTCGAGTAAGGTCTAAACATCTGTCTTTTTGTATAACATCAGGATTTCTTCTTCATATGAAGTTATAATATCTGAAGTTTATTGGAAATCTTACGGGCATTGGAAATCTTCACAACAGTTGTTTCCGTAGAGAGCCTGAGTTGAAAGCTTTTGCAAGAACATGAAAAGTACTTTGTTGCATGGGGAGCTTGTGAAGAGGTCTTTGATAGTCTCAGCAAGTACAAACCTAGACTGACAGTAGTGGGAGTGGCCTCAGGGAGATTTGTAGGCTCAGAACAAGGAATACCCCTAACACGTGTAAAATCTATTAAGATTATATAAAAAAAAATACCACATAGATATTTAGAGTTGCCTCTAACCATCAAATACTTTCCATCTGTAACTTTTTCAATATACATTATAAAATGAGAGATGGTTTCTGAGCAAAGCATTTTGATTTGTCCTAGTAGTAGACCCACTTAACGTACTATGGGCAGACTTGATAGAGGACTGGTTCTTTTTGTGCCTTCAATCTTCTATTAACTAATAAGATATGTACTATAATTACCTAAACTTGACATGAGAGTGAGCAAGATGTAAGTTTCAAGTTGACCATGTTCATTCTCAACTTAGTAAGCACAGAAAGGAGTATTGGGATACAAGACCCTTGTAGTTAAATGAGGTAAGATGGATCTTTCAAATACTAAGGATATATTAGAGTCCTTAATGATGGACTTTTTGATGGTCAGTGGTCACTATCATGTACTGCCCTGTCCACAGCAAACATTTGTTTCAGGGCTTCCCTTGAATACCTTTTTGACAAATTCTTCTTTTTATTCCTACGGTACTTTTATTTTCTAATATTTTTTATTTATTTGTTTATTTGTTTGCTTGCTTGGTGTAAACCCAGTTTTGCATCAGTAAGGCTAAGGACAGCTTTAACAACCTCCTGTTATCCACCATAAAACCCATCTAAATGAAAAATAGAAACAACAGATCGAAAGTTTAGTATATTACCCCCTCTTACATCATAATAATGTCGGGGGTGGATGTAAATAAATCATTAATTTCTACATTAGACATTAAAACAACACAAAAAAACTAGGGTTCATAAACCTGAATACCTCTTCACTGGTAATATTGTTTCCTTGCCTAAAATGAGTGTGTCAGATTCCATTACTGCACAGGAATAATTAGTAAAGAAGATAGTAAAAGTAAGGAAAGAGAAGGAAAGAAAAAGATCAAGAAAAAAAATCAGGGAGAGAGGCCCAGGCGACATGGAAGATGTAGTGCCCAGCTGGTTTAGATTTACAAATGATATTGAGTCATTATAGAGCATTGCACTAAAATAGGAGAAACCCAAGTAGGCCCTTTGAAGCCACATGCAGGGATTCTGGAATAATTGATACACGAGATTTGGTTAGTATTCACACATGGGTGTATGAGAAGGCACTTCCACCAAACATATAACATGACTGTAATGCACAAACAGTAGTTCAGTCAGAATAGATCCCTCTGCCAGAGCATTAAGGGCATACCTCAGCCAAGCTGTCTCCCCTGAGATTGCCTACTGAGGTAATTGAGAACGATGGCGGGTCGCTCAAAGGTAAGTACCTTACAGTGTCCTCTCCAAATTCTAGTAGAAGACCATTGGGGATGTAGTATATTTCGGCATAAATTTCACCTCCTATTGTAAAGTTTCTCTCCTTAAATTTGTTCTATATTAGCATCAATATAAATGACCCCCCCCCCCCCCTGTCATCATCTGAGGTATCTGGTGTATTTTAAGCAAGCTCTCCAAGTAAGGTGTTTAACTTAAAGGGGACCTATACTCACCTACTGTGTATCATGTGTCTTGTAGTCAAAGCACATAGCATACACACAACATCTTTTTTGTGTCCTGAATCACTCTGCCCCTCCTACAATGCTGTGCCATGGCATCGGCAACCCTATTTTGCTAGGTGCCAAGAGCCATCTAATGGACATTAATGGCATTGCAGGAAAGACTAGCAAGTGAGGGTTCATGGGGATGGCAACAGTTGGGCTAGGGCTCTACATGCGGTAAAATCCCTGTGCAGTGCACAAGCCACCCATTGATGGCAATGGAATTTTGACAAGGCAGTCTCCACAGCCCGTCAGAGCTGCTGATACATTGGTCCGAGTCTCCGTTACGTTGATGTCGACACAACGATCCACGTCCACAGGAACGCAACAGAGTCTTGCGCGGACATCAGCAGATCCCAGCGCATAGTGGAGCCCTAGCCTAAGGGCTCAAGGGAACAGTAAGTTGGTATATTTATTTTAGGATTGTGGAGCACTTCTACACCCTCATGTTCTATATCATAGTTCCGCTTTAAGAATTTACATAATATGTACGAATCTCAGGGTCCCACATCACTGGTTGTGATGTATAGCAAGTCTCTATTTTTACCTAAAGCAACAATGTATAGCAGCACCAAAAACATATAAACACACAACATATAAATTCTGCATGACTGTGTCTATTTTGCCTCTGTCTTTGTGCTTTGTTAATCCAGGCGATCAAAAGTTTCTCCAACTCTTTTCATATTCAATTTCCTGAGATTACATCGCATAATAACAAACAGCAAAACCCAGAACTGTTGAATACAAATTGACAGAATAAATTATATAACTCAAACAAGCTCCATCAGTACTTATTTACTACCAAATCCTTTGTAACAAAAATAAGCAAACGGTTTTAATATTTCTGAATTCACCTGTATAATTACATTCTTTATTTTTATGGCATAAACACACTTATTATTAATGATTTTAATTATAGCAATTCAATGTTCTTCATCTTGTATTTGCATTTCCCATTTCAATACGTTTAATCTCAGCTAGTTTGTAGTCAAAAATATATTTAAAACCTCTATTACAAAAGCAGCATGGAACATAAAGTATAATGCAATACCGAGAACAAAAAACCTTTTAATTTATCATAATATGGCGAATAATCTTTGCAGAGTTAAAGATTTCAGTCAGCCATCAAATATATGGGAACATTTTATAAATTGATACATCATTGTAATAAAGCCGCAAAGAAGAAATGTGAATATCTTAATCTAGGTTAATATGTGCATACATTTGGTACTTCTCAAAAAGTAATTCAATAGTTTTAAAAGAGCATTGAGGACTTCAATAACATATTATTCATTAGATGATTGCAATATGGAAAGACTTAAAGGTGCATACGTTCGTAGCAGATTATCTAACCACCAGACATTGCTGATGTCAGCTATCAAGAATAGGGGTCATGAAAATGTATTAAGCTGCCTGTTTGATAGTGCCACCAAACTGTTACCAACTGGAAGTCATAGGTGAGAGCTGTTAGGGGGTGAATAAAAATAGCCACATTGGTCTTTTGGTCCTTTTACCCTTGTGTTTACAAAATGTAAACTGCATGCCCAAATTAGTCATTACTTAGATATATTAAAAAGGACATGCTGTCTCTCTTCATTCTAGGTAAACAATCATTATTGTGCATGTGCTATGTGCTATATTGTGCATGTGCTCCCTCATACATGGCAATGGCCTACATTAGTCAACATCTTTACACACCTAAGATTTTTGACAGAGATGATTACGGTAGATTATATTGGCTGACTATTGTCTTAAGCAATTACAGACCTAAAGCTATTACTCCAATTGATACAATTGAGCCTTTCCTGCCCCATCATAGTGCTTGAAAGTTGAAACTGGAAACCCAGAACCAACAACGGGCGCGTGCACGCCAAACGATCGTGCCGGAATCGCATGCAGCCCACCTGGTCCGATCGTTCGCGTCCGATTGATCAGGGGCTCAGAATCGGATCCGACGGAGAACCAACATGTTGGTCTTTCTCATGCGATTCTGTCCGGATCAGGGGGAGTTGCCATTTGTGAGGTGGACAATCAGACACGGATCCGTCCCGGAATCCGTTGGACAAGGTGGTATGCAGCGATGGATACTCTTAATTGGCCGATTGATCACACCTGCGATTCCCGGCAGAATCGCCGGAATCGATCGGATGATGAATCGATTGGACATGGAATCCGACACGTGTATGGCTAGCTTCACATTAAGTAGGCCATGCTTCACCAAATACAGTCATCATACTTGGTGGAAAGGACCTTAGCCTAAATAAATAAAAGTAGAATTTTTTATTCTAAATAAGTAAAACTAGGAGGACCATCTCTGGACAACATGATATTTTTGTTCTTAGATTCAGACACCCTTTAAAAAAAATGGCAATTGTGATACACAGACTTTTTACAAATAGTTATTATTTAGGGTTTACATGTATTTTAACATTAGTATTTTTCAGGAAAATGTGATTCAAGACAACGACCTGCTGGTTGTAGGCTTTAAATATATGCACAATATTCCATACTATATTTTTCTGCATTTATTTTTTCCTAAACCAAATACCTGATAAATATAGGTTCCAGAGAATATACATATAACATTCTCTTTAACCTATGATTTTTCATTTCCACTAAATGTTATAGTTCCAACCTTATATTCTGACAGATATTGGTTAACATCCACAGCGTCTATTTTAATCTTCTGGACGTTCTATCAACTGTTCTATAAAAGCTGCTGTTGTGTAAAATCAGTCGTGATGATCGATCTTCCCTGGCATTAATAGGTATAATATAAATTATGTTTTTTATTACACAGAAATTCAATATGCTTAGGTGTCGGCAAATCACGGGCCATTACAACATTGTTGTGTGCTGTGTTTAATGTTGCCTACGTAGCTTAGTTGCCAACTGTCTAATACTATGTACATATGTCACATTATATCCTTGGAAGTAAGCTTTTGTGCTGGTATTCAATAAAAATAAATGGAATGAGCACCGCAACCTAAGAGATGATTCTCTTATATGGAGTGGGGACGAGAGAAGATAAGTGGAGGTCTCCCCATTGTATCTTCCTACTGCTGGTCATGGTGTGGCCATGGCAGATTACTAAACATCACTGAGAGACATACAAATACTAGCTTACTGAGTCATACAAATACTAGCTTACTAGATGATTGTGAATAATCTGTAAAGTGTACATGCCTAACAAACAAAAGCAAGAGAAGGGCAGGTAGTCTGAAGTGCTGCAATTTCTAAGAAATATTATTTGGACTTCGGACCATAAGACACACCCAGTTTTTAGAGCAGAAAACCAGAAAAAAAATATTTAATAAGTTTTCACATCAATTGGGTTAATGCAATGGATTAAATGCAATATTCAATTCAGCCTGTAGATGTCACTAGCAGCAGTACACTCACAGCACAACGTCATCTGCCATACTGAATGTTAGGAGGGGGGCCAACAGATGCAGAGTCTCTCCTCTCAGGCTGGTTGTTCCTGTGTCCGTGGGAGCTGCAGTGTGATTGCGCTTTCCTCGGACACAGAGAGAGGGAAAGATGCCAGTTCATCTCTCTCTCTTCATTGCTTATGCCAGCAAGGCTCTGTTGGCATAAGAGCCGGACACTGGCCGGTATCTCTCATCTTGACAGCTCCCTGGGGTTGCGCATTCGGAAACAGACACAGGCACTTTTCCCCCCTGATTTTGGGGGTGAAAAAGTGCGTCTTATATTCCGAAAAATATGGTATATCAGCATCTTCATTTTCCATCATTTCATCTACATTTCATCATTCTTATGAGGAAACAAGAGGTTAGTAAAAACTTCCCAAAGTGAATGAGTTTTTTTTTTTAGGATGACCCCAAAGATAACAGTCTAAGGGGGTCAGATCGGGAGACCTTGGGGGCCATTCAACTGGCCCACAACGACCAATCCACTTTCAAGGAAACTGTTCATCTAGAAATGCTCGGACCTTACACCCATTATGTGATGATGCACCATTTTGCTGGAAAAACTCAGGGAACGTGTCAGCTTCAGTGCGTAAAGAGGGAAACACATCATCATGTACCAATTTTAAGGTCTCCCAATCTGACCCTCTTAGACTTTTATCTTTGGGGTCATCTGAAGGCAATTGTCTATGCTGTGAAGATACGAGATGTGCAGCACCTGAAACTTCAGATACTGGAAGCCTGTAGTAGCATTTCTCCTGCGGTATTGCTATCAGTGTGTGAAGAGTGGGAGCAGAGGGTTGCATTGACAACCCAACACAATGGGCAGCACATTGAACACATTTTATAAGTAG
>CM070041.1:15983736-16002058 GCA_036250615.1 Ptychadena robeensis
GGGACTTTCTAAACAATCACGTCTACCTGTGTTCAATCGCAGAGGACCCTATACTACATATTTGTTGGTAGATTTAAAGCATACCTGACAGAGGAGAGCCGCCAACAGGGAGGGACAGAGGGCACTCCTGTCTCGGGCCCGACTGTCTGCATTTAGGGGCTCCAATGAGCTGCCCGATCGGTACGGCAGCCTCTGCTCTCTGTACTGCTGTCCACTGCTTTTTTTCAACATAATTCAAGGTGGGCTCCCACATAGTTGCAGCAGACCAACCTTGATGTGCTCGGCGGGAGCGAGCACGCAGGTTGGTCTGCTACAACTATGGCCGGGAGTCTGCCCGTCTATGGGGGGCTTAATGCACCAACCACAATTAAGAGCTACAGATGTATGATGGATTTAAAAAATTTCATTGATGACCATTCATTTTCCGAATCTAACATCACAGCAATGGCTATAAATGTCCTTGTGGGAAAGGGTGTTAACAAAATATGTACCACAATAGTAAAAACAAACCATTGAATCACAGCTGAATTTTATAATAATACAATTAAACAGCTATAGTTCACTCCCTTTAACAGCCATAAAACGGCTTTGTTCATAAAACAATGGGTGAGCAGAGAATGACACTGCAATGCACTAAACAAAGCAACAGTTAATACAAATAAAGTTTGGAATAAAAAGAAAAAAAAAAAAGGAAAAACCCAATCTACTTAATATCAAATATGGTTTGGTAAGTAAGGAGGCACTGTCACGTTGACTCCTCAATGGTGGTTCTCTTGCAGATGAGCATGAATAATTTATTTGCTTTTAGATTTGCATGGCACCTCTGCTGCTGGGGTTCTACCAAAACACATTAGTGTTGCCTCAAATGAGTATGCTCATGGGCAATTTCAAACCACAAGTTGTGCAATATGACTACTCTATGAACTCTTAAACAATGTGTCATATTTTTCAATGTGGAATAAACCTCATTGTAATTTCTCATTTGCCAAACTCTCCCTGGTGACTCATTGTTTTTACAAAACCACCCTGCAGAGTCCACATACCTTGTAGAGATGGTCAAATTATAATTTTTTTTTTATTCAACCATTTTGATTTTGTGAGTTAATTGCAAATCCCCTGAGCATGGTATTATCACCAAACTTGCTGCAAGAAAATGGTTTAGGGTATACTAAGAAAATAAAGTATTGTTCTAACAAAAATTGTTTTTACATCAATTAGGTCTAAAGTCAAGACAACATTTCTAAAGTCGAAAATTTGGCTTTGACTTTGATCTTAATTTATGCAACAACTTAATGTGATACTTTTTTTTCAAATGTTCACCAAACCCTTCACAACATATCCATAAATTTTGATTCAACCATCTCTAATGCCTTGGGCTCTAGACAGGGTCAATCCTAGTAGTCTGTACTGCTACAGTCCAAAGAAACATGTCTTGAACTAGCACCTAAGACACTCCCAACGCGGATTTACCTCCTGTGGTTGCCTGATGTTCTCCTGGCTCAGTACTCACTACACAGGTCAATGGCGCAAACCTCCAGCAACCCCCCCCACCCCCGCCCGGCACCACTTTAGCATCATCAGGGGCCACAGGATCCTAAGATCAAGCTGAGCCCGTACTGGCTTTGGGCGTAATGCACAGGAGGTTAAAGAGTCTGCCTTCTGCTGCCAGGACAAGTAGAGAAAACTCCTGGAAGAAGCAAACCTTAACTTTTGTCCTGAAAAGTGAATTTTGAAACTCAGACTAAATAATGTCAGCTATGTATTTATACTTGGATTTACTACACCAAAAATGTGTAATGAGTTACACATCATTACTTACTTTTTATATATATGGATATGCAAGGCAAAGATATCTTGCACTTTAAAGAATACATTATGTTAGCAGAGTTACTTTAAGCAATAACAGGTGTGATGGTCGGAATCACTATATAAATGAGATCATAGCCTTGTATCCTGGCAACTATGAAGGATCAAAACATTTTCCCCCAAAGGAATACAGTCTATTGCAAACCAATGTAAACTTTCTTCCTTCTGTAGAAAACACAGGAACACGAAAGACAGGGCTGCTTGATCTGTAACCTGAGAACTGATTAAGCTTTAACAAGATAGATAAAGGCTACAACAGGAAAGCACAGGTGACCTATCAAGGGAAGTTAAAGGACCAGCAATTTCAAATCTGGACTCTAGGAAACAAGCTAAATACATGGTTGATAAACACCAGACAGCCTTATCATTCAAACTACCAAATGAATTAAAGAACATTGATTATTATTTTACAATGTAAACAGTTAACTGGTTGGTTATGTTAGAGAGTTTGTTAACCTCCTTAGTGTTCATGACGAGCCCATCTTGTCCAGAGTTTGTGTGGAGAACAAACTCTGGATGAGCTGGGCTCCCATGAAAGCTGCATATCCCCGGAAAGCTACGGCGATGCTGCTTCCAGCCGCATTTCCGGGGTTGTGCGGCTTAACTGATCGCGTCACGGTGACGCGGAAGGGGGCGAGGGTGAGCAGTGCCATAGACCTCCATGTTAATGGAGGGGCATCTGCTTTTCAGCCCTCACAGCCGGTGTCCTGAATGACACCGGCTGTGTGGAGACGGGAGGGAGGAAATGGCAGGCAGTGTACCTTGTACACTGCTGCCATTGCCTGTACCACACTATTGAAAACGGCGCGGTACAGGCGGTGTGCTAGGGAGGTTAATAGTCAGTTTTTAAAGAAAAGAAGTAAAAATGAACTAGTGTGTAGATTGAAGTGATAATGGCTCAGAGTTGTGATGCCTACACAGGATGGGCCACAGCATATCCTAAGCAGCAGGTGCTCTCAGTATACAACAGATAATGTTTTAGAAAATTAGTCCAAGAAAGGAGACAATGTCAACATCCAAGGGTCACTTTCCTTAGCCAATTAAGTATTCAGTTTAAATATAAGAAAAAAATGTATTTTACATTTAGATCTAAATAACCACAAAAGTCACATAAGCAATGTGGAAATGGTTCTGGGAAAGTGGATGTTTATGCCATTCTTAACATGGCACTTAAACTTGGCAACTTGCTCATAGAAACAACTGTAGCAGTTGTTTCTATGAGCAGATAACAAAATATATATTATTTTCAAATAAGTGATGGGCTCTGGGTATATCTAGTTGCCTCCAATAATTTTAAATGAGGTATTGATTAGCATTTAGCTTGACTATTTAAATGGTGAATATATTTTTTGAATATCAGCAATTCGAAAATTCACGGATATCTTGAATATATGGCGGCAAAAATTCACGATTTCTGAATATTGTACTTTTTTTAAATAGCCATGATCCAGTGCGTATGGCTATACATCATGATAATAGTAATTGCAAAATGATAATAAATATCCCATGTAACCATGGGATGCAATCATTTTCAATATAATCACAGTGCGATTATTACAATCGCAATGCATGGCTTTACACGCAAATTTTCTATATGCCAATATTGAATTGAATATTAGTAGAACGAATTGCGAAATAATAAAAATTTGAATATTGCCTGTACCACTCATAACTAGTATTGATAATCGGACATTCTAGAGTGGCCTATAGCTTAATGTCTTTATGTATATGTATGTCCATCAATCAGTACAGGCTCTGTAATGCATTTTAGGGTCAGGTAGACCTATACGGCCTAGTGTTTTGGGGGCTATTTGTAATGATATAGTTATACTTGTGCCCTCATAAAAATCTTGAAAATAGTTTATATGGAGGTAAACAAACCCATTAGAAAGTGCAATCAGGGTGGTTTGGAGGAGATAAAGTAGTTTTAGAGTGACATTAATTTTAAGAACAGAGGCTCTACCAAACTATAAGGAGGGCCTATGCCAGAGTTTTAGGCCTTGCTGTAGTTGAGAGATATTTTGTATTCCATGTTGTTGATGTTAATGCCACTTATGGCCCCCATACATGCACAGATATTAGCGGCCGACAGACTAAAAACGATAAATTTTTAGATCGGTCGACTGAAAATTGGTGCATGCCCACATGGTCCGATCAATTAAATTTGATCGTAATTGTGAAAAAAATCGATCAAAACATGATCGGACATGTCGGAAAATTTTGATCGGTTGAGTACAAATTGCATACAAATTACGATTCCAAAAAAATTGATAAAAAAACCCCCAAAAAATTGATCAAAAATTGGTTATTCCATGTGGAGTATATTCTATTTTCCATCAATCAATCTCCAATTGTACGATTGAAAAAAATTTATCGTTTTTAGTCTGTCGGATGCTAAAATCTGTGTATGTAGGGGGGGGGGGGGCTTAATCCAACAGGAGATATTGATCTCTTTTATTTTTGTTTATAACCTTTTCTTGAGGAAGTCAAAGACCCTTCCTATAATTCAGTGGCTCATCTAAAGCTGTTGTAGATAGAAATACTCTGTAGCAATATAATTCAACCGTTGCAATATAATTGACCTCTGTTTAGAGGTGGATTGTAGGTCTAAATTTTGTTCTCACTGACCAGATCCAGAAAATCCAGATCCAAATTAAAATACTGTATACAAAAAAAAATATTATTAGCACCCAGCATCATCTATTAGCATCTCTTAAGATTAGCGCCTTGATTGGAATAAGAGATAAGACAAATAGCATTTGTGTTTACTATGCAAACATCAAAAGCTTAATAAATAACAAATCTTTGCTTGTGCTAATTAGTACACTTGTAAATCTGACTTAATCCTATACTAATTTTACTCAAAAAAATCACAGTGTAGTGTTGAAAGATGAATAAAACTCTACTAAAGTAACACCTGTACATTTCAACTTTACCAAACTGCTATAGTTCCACTAATATTATAATTTATTATATTTTTCGGGCTATGGTCCAAATGTACAACCACCCTCGGCAATTTTGCCGCCGGTGATCTCAACTTTGCTCTCCGCCAGCTCTCCTGTTGTGCCTGTACTGGCTTTGGGCATAATGCCCAGGAGGTTAAGGGGACTGTGTTGTGGGACTGTGCAGCCGGGAGAGCTGGCGGGGAGCTTAACTGTATTGGCTATATTTGCAGAGCCCTGCAGATATAGCCAATGCAGAGTGTGTGTGGAGAAAGCTGCACGCAGCTTAGAGGAGACAGGGAGATTGGTGTGCAGATTCCCCCACCAGCCACCCCTCCCTTCTCCGTGTGTGAGGAAGAAGAGATGCTGAAATGTGCTCTCTACTGACATTATTTTTGTGGCTGAAAAGGGGTACTGCATGAGATTTTTTCCCTGATTCATTTAAACACATTAAATACTTTTTTTTTTCTGATTTCCTACTCTAAAAACTGGGTGCATCTTATGGTTAGGTGCGTCTTATAGTCCGCAAAATACAGTAAATCAGCATGTTTTTTTTAATTTATTTTAAATATGGGGTCAGCAATACACAATGCCTTAAAGTTTTACTACAAATTTCTCACAAAACCAAGAGAACTTTAAGACATATCTTTAAAAATTTGCTATCAAATCTAATTTGTTATTGCTGGATGTAGAGAAGCATTGTCAAACATTACAAAACAGGTATTGTTCTACCACTTGTAGTTTGCATAAATGAATTTAAAAGTTAAGTCCAAATTTCAACTCAAAAAATCGTTTTATGTTTAAGGCCTTTGTTAACTCACAATCTAAAGAGTCAAAATTTTAAAATAAATTGACCCCTATTGATCTCTAGACTCTAGAAAAAATTATTGAAACTTTCCAGTTGGCTATTGCTCAACAAAAAAGAATAAAAATGAGTACATGTAATTCACATGTAGTTATAAAAATCATTGTAAGATCTGTGAATGCCCATTTGCTGCTTAGTATCGGTGGTTGTCTGCTATAGTGTTTTATTAATTTTTTAATTTCTTTTATTTGTCAGTACAACATTTTGTGCTGCTCCATTAATAGCAATTTCATTTAATGAACTAGTACAGCAAAACATAATTTATTTTCACGCTCAAGAGTCTATGTATAGCTGGATAAAATTAAGAGGTGTAAAAAAAAGGAACAACAATTTTTATTAAGGACTAAAATATTCTCTTCTAGAACATTAAATATGCGAGATAAAATCCACCCATGAAACTTGAAATAAAGCAGGTTATGCGGCAGAGTTAAGATGTCAAGTCATCAAATTAATTAATAGATGTAATAAAATAATGTTTTGCTATACTTATTAATATTTGACCATCCAAGGACTTCTTCTGCAGAAGAGGAGATGTGTTTGATCTTTCGTGAATTGCAGAGTGTAAGTAATTAAATATATAGTTCATACCCGATTATGCAAACAAACTTCTGTAGAGTTCATTTTAATCACTTTTCACAGTTCATTTCATTAAATACCAGAGTGGGGAATTTGTTTTAATTATATGTATAATATACGTTTTAAGAAGTCACGCCATGAAAAATTGTACCTCCGACAAGCTGGAGCCTTAAAGGATTCTTCCTCGTCTTACACATATCATTAATTGAGCTGGGTCGCTGAACGGTGACTATGAGAGAGCAAAGTGATAGATGGCAGGGCTATAGTGAAATCATTTAAAAACAAAAAAATTTTAACAGGCCAAAAGCCACAATTTAAGCATTTGAAACTGGACAAAAAGAGAAAGAAAACTAGTATTGCTAGAAAATACACAGGTTTTTTTTAGATAACCTTAGAGTTGGTCAGTTTTTAAATGTCAAAAACTTAAATTCTTAAGTTCTTAAATGTACTAAACCTGTTAGTAGAGATAGGTGTGAAATTTCTTTGAGAGTTGATAGTAAAGTCCCGAAGAAGTTATCCCAAAAATTGCTTAAGATAACCCCCACAAAAGAGAAAGTATTTTTAGCACATGTTGCTTTTGCATAAATTCAGTTTCAACTCTAAAATATTTGACTTGACCTAATTCATGCACAAAATAAAAATTTCAGGGGCTTTGCAAGTTTACTTACAAAGCTAGTTAACCTCCCTAGCGCTCTTGCAAGGTTTACATTTCTGTACCAAATGGACTCTAATGGAATTTTTTAATGTTGTAGGTCTGTAACTTCCCAAAATATGTCTAATAGACATCCTGAATATAATATTATAATATTTAATTATATAAATAAAGTACGTAAAAAAATTTATAAAAGGTATCAGTGGATTCTAAAATGCTACTGCTGCAGTCTATTGTTTTAAAATGGATGATCTAATACAATACAACTATATATACTACTCGCCTTCATTTGGTGAGGGATTTATGGAATTTCGTGATTATGCTGATCATGATTCTGATGATGATTATGATGATGACTTTTATGACCACCTTCTATCTACGTTTTATATAGAGAGTTTATTATGCACATGAAAAAATCCCACAAAGAAGCGGTTGCCCGCGAAACGCGTTGATACAGTGCAATACTCATATCAGAAACCTGCATATGAACTGATTTTTACATATGGATGTGCTCATGTTATGATGTATTTTTATGTGTAATGTAATTATGTATATATATGTATGTTTATAAAACTGTATGCAAACTGTCCAACCTTGCCGTGAAAGTCCCCTCTTGCCTTCCTTAGGGAAAACTGTGTTTTTCTTTTTCTTTTCTTATATATGAATAAAAGGTATCATTTGAATGATAAAATCTCTTAAATACTTATTTGGTATGAAAGATTACAAAACAGTATGTATTCCTATTTATGTTTTGTTTATAATAACATTTTTATTACAATTGGAAAAGTGTTTTGTTTTTGTTTTACTTTGAATTGTATTGGATACAAAGTAATCACTAAGGGGTGAGGTGTGTTAGCATTATAGATATATTTAAGTGGGCCCTAGCCAGGAAATTAGAAAAGCGTAATCCTAGTTGTTAGGTGTATGTCTACACCCCGGTCCCTGACAAACGGGACCACTAAATCTGGCAGTTGCGGGCATCAAAGAATCAGTGTTAATTAAAAGGTCTTTATTTTACAATGATTAAAGGACCAAAGCTATTCACAATTTTAAATCACAGGTTTGACATTACTAGGACCACACACGATCCAGACAATTTGTCAACCATTGTAAGAAAACGTTTCAATTCAATTTACGACAATTGTCCAATGGTCTGTTATTGCTCCGACGCGTTTCGCCCCATGGGCTTCATCAGGGAGGTGTTTAGGAACATTGGTAATTGTGGTAAGGACATATGAGTTCATATGTATCAACTTCATGAAAATACTGAAGGTGCGGCAAGTAGACAGGGGCCGAACAGATGTTTCATGTATAAAGCCGCTCCGGTCTCATGTACCGGGAGAGGCTTAGAAACCTTGTCTGTTGACTACAAGCAGATCTGCGGGCATGGGGCGGTCAGAACATCTGTGAAGGGATACCACAGAAGAAATGAGATCATAGTGGTCAGTCCTCCGAGCATGCCAGTTGCCACGGACCAACTGTCAGGGACCCAACAACCCAACCACTGACATACACCCAACAACTAGGATTAAGCTTGTATTTGATGCAGTTATCACTTTATCCAATACAATGCCCTTTGGCACCCTCTGAAAGGGTTAACTTTAAAGAGCATATCTGGAAATCACACTGAGGGTGATTTCCAGATGTGCTCTTTGAAGCTAACCCAATTTACATTTGAATGTCCCATGGTATCCACCCCCCACCCCCGATGTAACGTCATCATGTCACTAGGGGGGGGGGGAGAGGGGTGACATCAGCTTTAGTGAAGAAACCAGCTAAGAGGATCAGATCCACGGGACAGCACAGAACAGTGAGTATGAGCTGCCCGGCCTCTGATATTTGCCTGACGGCTCCATCTCGCCCACTGCAATACTGACAGGAAAGCACTGGACGAGATTGAGCCGCCAGAAGCGCTAGGGGGGTTAAAGTTAAAAGTAAAACAACCAAATATTACTTGTTTTGCTGAAAAAAAATTAAAAATCCAACACATACTTATGATACCTAAAACATTGAAAAAAACAAAATAAAAAGACATATTTTCCAAGTATCTGTACTTAGAACCTTTTTGTTTTTTTCCCTCACAGAAACTCCTCTCACGTCCAATTGTTCTCCTCTTCCAAGATCAACAGCAAAATCATATGTGCATGGGCTAACCCTCATTCCCCTATATTATTTTTTCCACCAATAAAGACCAGAAGAAGATGTTCCTTATGGAACAAAAGGATGAATAATGCTTATAAATGTGTTCCCATTGGGAACAACTGGATGTTTCTATCTTAGTTATCACATGTACTAAAACTGTTTGAGTAGAAAAAAAATTTGTCAACCCATTGAAGTCTCTGTGAGAACTGAAGAACATTTTCTTGTTGTACCTAGCATTTGAGAGGACCAGTTCCCCTAGCTGTTGCAAACCTATCTACTCTATTTACTAAATAGGCAATTAAGATGATAGCGAAATTCAATTCGAGACCCTATTGCAAAGCCTCTGAACAAGGCATCATCACCAAAAATGTAGATGAATTAGGTTTAAAGTTAATTACGAGTCAAAATATTTTTACTTGATACTTGATTTGAAATGTATTTATTTGAACAAAATATCCTTTTTCGGAGCAATTCAACCCTTCTGGTGATGCAACTAGGTTCAGGGGCTCCTCAATTTCTTATTTTCTGTTCCCTTAAGTTTAGCATAGTGCACATATAGTTTTGCTTTTATTGCGCAAGAAAAGTCCTCGTGAGAGATATAGAATAGGAAGATGTAAGAGAATATATTTTCTGGAGCTTGTTTGTACCTGTACCTTTGATCAAGTGCCAAGGGTCTTAGTCATGTGGTCTCTGTAGTAACTGGGAAGATATTAGTTTGGAATCGCTTCTTCGCAAAGGAGGTGCTGAATTGACCATATTAGCAACATTAAAATGAACCTGGTGCAGCAATTTCCTCAAGAAAATTAAGTATTTATATTATTCTACAAAAACTATTCACTTACCTTTAAAAGTCCCCTTAAAAGACAAGAGCAAAAAAAATTAATAAATAACTCTGTGTTTTATGTGACAGCAATACTAGTTTTGGCGTATAAATGACTGCAGGATTACATAAACAAAGCAGGAATTCATTTTTCTGCACAGCAGGCTATATCTAACAACACACAGCTCACACGTCTAATGCCACATTACATTGTATTGTTACATGATTTGCAATCTGCATCTCAAATGACAGCATTGTAAATTTTACTAAGCAGGCGAACACAAAAGCCGAAGTGTAGATCTCTCACGGTAAGAAGCTAATAATATTTGCATGAGGAAATTAGAATACCCACGGGCAGTGACCTGGACATTGGCTGCATTTATATCGATCACAGACTATCATAATTCTAATCATTCAAAATATTATATGGTGCTGGCAGAATAGTTTGATGAAATTACACATAAAAAAATACTAAGATTTAAACGTAAACTCCAGGCAGCTTAAAAGACATGTGATATAGGTGTGAGACCAATAATCAAAGCTCGCAGAAGCTTTAAAGAAACATTGCCATTCTGTTGATGCATGCCAAAGCGAAGGGGGTCTTCAAACCTCAAAACACTCCTTTGTTGCTTCTTGCTTTTCTACAGCCATGAAATAAATGCTTGTTGTGGGGAAAAGAGAATTCACATTCAGGGTATACCAGATAGCTGTCCCTTTTGTCTGAATTGTTTAACAACATTCACTCACCAAAAAACCAACTAAAATAATTGAGACTCAGACAGATTGGGTTTTAAATGGCCCGGCAGGCTTTTTTTTTTACCAACATAACAAAATTTTATATATAACAATCATAAAATAGACCATTATAGATTAAAATGAAGGTCCCTTGAAGGCAGTTATCTAGCACCCTGTATCTGCATTACCCAATACATAGCCCTCCAGTCGTGCTACACTGACTTGGAGACAATTACAATAAAATGCAGATACCACCTTACAGAACTAGTTCCCTGGCACTCCGACATCTTAACCAAGGGTGGGACTCCGTACCTACGACGGTCCCTTCCAATGACCTTTTCCATGACCAGACCACCTTCAAGGGCCTTACAACCCTGCGGCTGCCGTGACAAGTTTTGAAACCTGAAAACAAAGGAATACAGCAAAGTGAGAGGGCGGGAAATTCATCCAAGGCAGATCCTTCTCTGACTGAATTGTGGTCAATTCTCCTCACACACTAAACTACAGGAGAACCCCGCCTAGCAACTGAGCCAACCTATCTGGTAAAGCTGGAACAAGATAACACAATAACATAACATGGATACCATAAACAACATAACTAAGCATGTTTAGAATATTTGCTAACCCTTAGTGTGCCAGCTCCTTCTAACCCCGTGATGTAGTCCCTCCGCCTAGGTCTCTGTCTTTTGGCTCCGGGCCTGTCTTTCTAATCATATGACAATGCTTGACCTACCTATTGGGTGTTTGACCAAAACAATGTCCCAGAGGGTGCAGGTGAGAATGGAATGAAGAAATTCTGGTAAGGTAAATATCAGACATTTTGAGATGGAAGGTTTTTTAAAATAACTTTTCCAAGCATGGACAACTTTCAGTGTTTTTGTATTTGCAGCTTTCTTCCATTAATATAGGTGGTCCTGTGATGAACATCTCTTTTCAGGGACATTCTGTTATAGATAGCAACAATCTGTCCATGTGTGCCAAATGTAAATACCTCACCTGTCATCTTAGCTCCTTAGGGATTTGGGTGGTCTGATCAGGATGTCTTAATGTATGGGACTACTGAGTAACCCATGTTACTATGCTTGCCGGAGTGAGATAAATATGTCCCTAAGAGTAATATGGCTAAAAAATAACCTAATACAGTCAATTTACACAATCAAAACATATATTACAAACCTTAGGTGTATTCAGTAAATCCTGGTTATACTCCCCTCCGGTGATGTCTGTTGGGTGCTGAGAGACTTGGGAAGGGAGTCGTAACTGACTATATATATATATATAATATTTGTAAGGATTTAAGAGCTATAATCCACCAGCACAGAGAAAGTAAATGTTTTTTTTTTCACTCTAAACTACTGAGTGAAGGTAATTAAAATACTTCTTCTTGATTACATTGGAAACAAGAGGTTATAACTAGGTACTAGAGATGGTCGAATTTTTTAAAAGATTTTTGAGTTAATTGCAAAGTCCCTGAACATGGTATCATCACCATTGCTGGAGACGTAGAGAAGGGTTGGGAGTATACTACAACAAAACAGGTATATCTCTAAAACAAATAGTTTTTGCACAAATTAAGATAAAAGTCAAGTCAAAATTTCAAAAATCTGAATTTTGAATTACATTTATTTAAAAACTCCATGTGCTAGAGCAAAACTTTTTTTTAATGTTTCCACAACCCTTCTCTTCATCTCTAGCAAGTTTGGTGATTATACCATGTTCAGAGGCTTTGCAATCAGCTCACAAAGTTAGCAGGTCGAAAAATTTGACCATCTCTACTAGGTACACCAAAATCATACTATTTACGTAACATCATTTCACAAACAAATGGTGAGTTTAGTATATTTGTGTGCACTAAACATGATGTTAGAGCTTTATTGATTGTATAGGGAACTGTCCAATGTACCATTTAGATGTTACCAGAGTTGGGCTTTAACTATGTCCATACCATGTCACTCTCTTCATATTGCAATATACATAATATGCAGTATTCCATTGTGCACGTATCTAAAGAGGTAATCAGGGGAACTGTTAGCTAATATTTACAGAAAGCATGTTTTATCAAACCCATCTTCCCTTATTAGTATGCATTGTTGTCTCCTGCCACAAACCGTTAGTTTTATTTAACCTTGATGTACAACTTTGTCAATGCAAATATATAGTGAATTTAATTATTCTGCTTAAATAATTTCCCAAAGAGATTGTGTTTTGCATCTAATCAACAAAAGGATCCTTTGTTCTGCTACACATCTCCTCGAGATGAATTACTTCTTCCGACCATGTTGTGAAGCATCTATTTGAGGTAGAACTTCCTTTCTTTATTCCTTCTGTGTCGTTTATCACTAGGAGAAATTAATTCTTACAGAACGAGTGCTTATGTTCTCTGAATTTTGTCCTTGTTACGAATAATATGTTTTTTTTATTTTATGAAATCCTCAGCTATTGCTGGTCTTGACAGTATGGCTTTTGTCTCTTTCTGCTGTATAGACCTAGGGACGGCAAGTGGCGCACACCCCGCTGGGCAACTCTCTACAAAGACTTGTTATATATTAATCAACTAAGATTGCTTTAACACTTGACAACTTTAATGATATAGATCAGATGGATCACATTAGAGGCTAGTGAGTGTGTTGGCGTGCATTCACAGTATTCATGTGTTATAATGAAAAGATAAGATGAGTTATTTATTTAATGTTTTTAACACTGGTTTTATATTATCATGCTAATGAAATCTTTAAATAAACTCTTCCCGTTTTGATTACATATGTTATTTTAGAACATCATTATTGAATGTTTGGTCTTTAGGGAGAGCATACATGGTGTCTAGAGCCAGCTATGGTGCTAAACCATAGTAGAGATGGTTGTGAAATGTCAACTTGTTTATTTAGGACTTAATTGCAGGGAAGGATTGTGGGAACATTTTAAAAAAAACTTATGTTTTTTACCATACCAAAAGTTATGTAAATTACCATACTTTGCGCACATTAAGATGCACCAATCCACAAGACACACCAATAGTTTTGGGGATATGAAAAAAAACACTTACAGAAAGATTCATTCACATATAGAGAGTATATGCATATTCTAACAGGTAGTGCAGGACTGGACCATGCAGGATGTGTCAGTGTTTGCTTATATGACCCCTCTCTGAAGAGGCTGCAGGGTGTGCAGGGCTGGAACCCAATGTATATTGGTTTAGACTGGAAGTAGAGGCACTTTTCAGACTTCAGAGACTAAGTTATAGAAACTAACTTTACACTTGTAGCTCACCTTGGAACATGTAATGTGCATGCTTAATAGGTGTCTTATTCCGCATACAGAATTTTAAAGTAAGTAAGTGTATATTGCTGCGGTAACAGCAGGACCTGCATCCCACCTGCCAAGTGAATATGTAAATAGCATGTTCCAGGGTGAGCTGCCAGTGCAAAGTAAAGGTGGGCATACAGGGTTAAAATGTTCTGTTAAATTGATTTAAAATACAATTGTCTTAACTCAATTGTCCTTCATTTCGGTAGTTTTTACCACCACACAGATTTAAAACTGATTGGTACATTCCCTAGGCTTTGTGAGCACGATTAAAAAAAAAAGGGAATTGTTTTCTAAGTCAAATGAATTGAAAAATGTAACTGTCTATGGCCACCATAAGTCCCTATTTACATAAACAGAACACAGGACAAAAAGATGTGTCTGCACTCACCACCTCTGACACAAGGACTCCCTCTCCAGTGATCAGAACTCCATGGGTGCTGCGTGTGCCAGCATTGGGCTTCTTCTACTTCACTGAAATTTGTTGATGTAAGAAAGCTCCTGTTGTTAAAAGTAAAAAAATAATCCTTTATTCTAAAATTAATACAATCCAGAAAACAAACAGATTACCATATTATGAGGCTACTACTCCCCTCTAAATTAGTCTCTAGTAATTAGTCTCTGGGCTCTGAAAAATAGCGCTATTCCCAGCTCTACGCATCCTGCTGGAACATGCTTTAGCATGTCTGTCTGGAGCCAACCGCTCTGAGGATATTAGGGTAACTGTCTGCAGTCTCCTTGGAGATGGTACACACAGATTGCACTTTATTGTACCAGGTGTTCATTGATGAAAACAAACAAACAAAAAAAAAACACTCTATAAGATGCACTGACATATTTCCCCTGGTTGTTGGGTACAATATGCAAAATATTGGTTGAATTTGAAATATAAGTTTAAAAATATTTAATCCCTATACTGTAGCTACATGCAGCACATTTTGGGCATCCTCCCTCCAGCTTTGATCTTACTGAAGCAGGTCAAAGGGTTGTATTGGAAATGTGTTCGAAGGTGTTAAAATGCTTCTATCAAAGTTTATAATCTGGAAAGCTTGGATTAGCTCCCCAAAAATGAAACATAATGTTGCAAGGATTGTCTGTAATCAGATTTTAAGCTCTATTCGTTTTTTTGGGAAATGTCATTTCCATGCGGGCTGACAAATTAGAATTTTCCTGACAGGTGAAATAAAATCATAGCTGACAGCATCCATAACAGGAACGTTATTTATTTTTGCAGAATCTATCTTCCGTTTGTATTAACAAACATCCATCTATCCATTATGTGTCTATTTCCATTTTTAATTCAGGGCAAACACGACCTAACATACAAGCATATGTGTAATAAAACCTCCCATTACAATATTGTCACGTTGGAATTTACTGCTTTGTTTATTTGGCCTTACAGAATCATTCTAGAGAATTTTAATAAGTATATATAATTTAACAATTGAACATATTTTATTTTTATTTTACTGCCGGCCACAATAGACCTGTAAAATAAAAATTATATTGCTTTATATAAAACATTCTCATTGGAATAGCAATTTCTTTTGTGCATTTCCCCCCTCTACAGGGCCATTTTAATGAACAATATTCATATTCTTTGCCGTATCACTGAAGCATTTTTAATTTGAGCTAAATGTATTTTAGTATTATGGAGTGGTGTTCCCTCGCATTGAAATCACACTGCACTCCACTACAAAGTGGTACATTTTCAAGTTATTATACCTTTATTATGTGTACTTACTCTACTTAATCTTAATGACGATCCTGATGTCTTCCGAACATAATAGAAGCGTTTCAACTATTGTCAAAAGTAGATTTTGTTTTAAATTCCTTAAAATACCATCAGAGGGATTGGCGTCCATGCCTGGTGCATTTTCAGCAATTACATTGTTATGGATAAAGATTACTTTGAGTAATAAGCTTTGTTTTTTTTGGGGAGTTTTTTTTTATGTTTCATTTTAATGGTCCGACATTACAGGCTACCTTTGCGTATAGGCTTTTGAAACTTGTTCCCTCTTCATCTTCCTGTAATAATAAAGAGCATATGTTATCCAGAAGCTGTATTAAATAAATAGAGATTGCATTTCAAAGTCTCACACTAGCAGAAATTCAAGTAGAGCAGATGAAAGCAGCGGTAAAAGTATACATTAAAGGAGAACGCCAGTCATGATAAAACTCTTACGTAGTGATGAGGCACATTTGCCTTTCTTTAATTGAGAACATTCTAATTCATAAATAAGGATGTTAAGTTCGCCAAAAGTTCTACTGAAGGAGCATTCATCATTGAACTTATCAATTTGTACTTCTCTAAATCAGGATAACTTGATCATGTCTCATTTAGGGTTATACAGGTGAAATACTCAAACAGCATATAATCCCTATTCAAAGTGATCATATGCTTTACCAATAGAAGTTATTGCAGGAGAACATGCTATCCTGTTTTCTCATTTAGGTCTTTGGCACTAGGGTACTTTGGTTTTGCAAGGACAGTGTAAACTGAATAGTGTTTTTAAAGAGGTTAAAATTATAGGAACAACCTCTCTTACTGCAGTAAACGCTGATCGTTTAAGTAGTGCAGATGAGAAGGAATCAAACGGAGTGCTAGAAGTTTAGAATGTTGGTGATGACAAAGGGATATTATGAAGCCCTAGTGTGAAGCCAGATGCAGGGGAGGGATGTGGGGGTGGGAGGGAAATAAGAACAGATCACATTGTATTATATTTGTTTATATTTCCTATATTACTTTTGAAACTGAAAATCATGATTACCTGACGATCATGATTATACTGCCAGAGGGGTTAAAATGACCTAAAGACATATAAGTGGCTAAACTCTACTGCAGGAAACATTCACAATGTAATGGTTTGCAAAACATAAAACATTCAAATCGTTCTTAAGGTAGCCATACACAGGTCGATTTATCAGCGATTGATTGCTGATTGATTGGCGATCCAACCTTTCCAGGTGATCAGGAATCGGCAATTAATCGGATCGGTGCAAGAGATGCAACACCACCTTGGGAATCCGATTTGTGGCTGATTTGGACATGAGCCGATCTCCAAAATGGTCGATTCTACAAAATTCATCGATCGGAAAGGCTACTGCATAGGGAGCTATGGGTCCATCAACATACTCCGATTGCCAAACAATCGACCAAAAAACCAACATATCGGTTCATTGTCCGTTTTGATTTTTAGTCAATTCCTATTTTTGGGGGTCGATCGGGCAGGGTGAGCAAAACAGGATTGATTGCCGATCGATTGCTGATCGAACTCGGGAATGTGCGCAGTGATCGATCGGTCAAAAATCTAGTGGAAAATCGACCTGTGTATGGCGACCTTTACATTGTAGCTTACCATCCATTAGCAGTAGTGGGGAAGCCTCCCCTGAGGCCGAGATAGTGGGGCAGCCTGCCCTAAATGTAGTGAAAGAAGATGGGGTAGAAGAAATAGGTACAGTGGGAACTAGTTTATCCCAGCTTATTAGCTTCACTTTGAATTTGGGGGTGGGGCTCAGAAGCTGAGTCTTTAAATCTTAATACAATTAATCGTAGGTAAGAAAAGACAGACTGTAGCATTACAAGTAACTTGTAAGTGTTCTTAACTGGCAGTTGTTGTAGTACTCTTGTAGTATTTATGTTGTATAAATATAAAGATGAGGGCTTTTCCTCTTCAATCTTCTATGTCTGAGAAGATGTGAATCCTGACCCAAGGGAGGCTAGATCCCCTGCCACAGCACTCAGTTACTTCAGTTCTGCAAGGAATTACTTCTGGGAACAAGAACTGGAAAACAAAAAATGCTGGGTGGCTACTAATGGTGCCACCCGTAAACAAACAGTGTGGCAGGTACAAAGAGGCAGGAACATTGTCAGGAGAGAGGTCATTGTAATGATCTAGGGATAGGCTTGGAGTCCAGTAGCTGAACAAGCACAGAAGGACACAGGATAAGTGTATAGGCAGTGATAGCAGAGAGGGAGGAAATACAAATTTGGTCAAGAAGCCAAGGTCAGAATTCAATGGTGTCAAGTAATCAATGGAGAGAGATGAAGGAAAGTCAGGTAAACAGAAGCCAAGAGTCAGTACATGGGTAATGGTAATAAAAACACAAAGAAGCATTAGCAGATTGAACTAGATATTGGCAGAAGCACAAAGGAGTTCAGGGTTCAACAAGAAACTTGGTATCTTTGTCCAAAGAATCTAACAAGATACAAAGGCAGGTGGCTTAGCAGACAGAGCTGCAGCCAGACACTGATACTCATACTAAAAAATGGTAGTCCAAACAAGGTATCAAGTCAGGTCCTGTGGAAGCTTTTCCTGTTTCTTAAAGTGTAACTGCACCACCCATATGCAGAATTATAAACTAATATACAGTGCTGCTTGAAAGTATGTGAACCCTCCAGACATGGTCACTGTTTGTGC
>CM070041.1:16002158-16015236 GCA_036250615.1 Ptychadena robeensis
CAACAGAAACATCTACACCACTTGAGGGGTTCACATACTTTTAAGCAGCACTGTATGTGTAAAAATTCCACTAAGGTTCTTTACTGAATCAGCAGCACTGTTAGCTCTGTAGACAAAGAAAACTGTCATTAAATTATGAACACAGCTGGAGATTAACAAATGCATCTGTTTATTTTTCTCTCCGAGTGGAGCTCACTTATTGTTTTGGTTAGTAAAAGGTATTCTGAGTTTGCGTACACTGTACAAGTGGTGCTAAAGGAAAATCAGTGGCGCCCATTCTTGTCTCTAAGCTTACTTTTCAGAGTGTAATGAAGCAACGAGAACTACGGATGCCACAGAGAAGGATGGTGCGGGCTCAGCTTAAGGAGGTAAGCTACCCTGAGTGTAGCCTGGGACTACCACTATTTGCATTGCTACACACAGAAATACCGCCAAAGGGGTTAAAAGCACTACAAACATGGTATAAATTGAAATTTATCAAAAAAGTCTTCATTACAGTAGTGACCTAATAAAAATGATTAAATACAATTTTAACATCCAGAATATGGTCTTTTCTTGGGGACCTCAACACCCTTATTACTTTTTGCACCTTATGTAACATTGCTTATGGGACTATCATGCATGGTTTGTATGATACATTCATATTTTTAAATGAATATATATATATATATATATATTACATTTTGGTAATGCCTTTAACCTCCCTAGCGCTCTGCTGAGTTTCAGATTTCCAAACAAGAAGCGTATCATAGACTTTAATGGGAAAAAAAAACAATAAATGCATCTGTTTAATTTTCTTTCCAAGTGGAACTCAATTATTGTTTTTGTTAGTAAAAGTGATCCTGAGTTTGCGTACACTGTACAAGTGGGGCTAAAGGAAAACCAGTGGCGCCCATTTTCATCTCTAAGCTTACTTTTCAGAGTGTAATGAAGCCACTGGTTTGCTTAAAAGCAACTGATTTTTTTTTGAAAATACAGGAATCCATAAGTGAGGCATCAATCAGGAAGCATCTTACTTTTAATTGTAACACTACACCATGACTAAAACACGCTGTATTACCATTTTCATGAGAAATGGCACAATTTTTTGCATCTAGTTTAAACATTTACATTTATATTCAGCTCATTCGGCATCTTCCCAAGCAATAAATGTATACATATTTCTAACGGATGACATAGACTATCCGGAGATAATATAAGTGGTATAATTATCATTGCTTTGATTAACATGAAAGCTATGGAACATGCCTCAGCAGAATACTCCTACAATTCACAATGTACCTTGCTTGATATTTATTGAGAACATTATAGTACTGAACCTCTAAACTTGAAAAGAAAATGATTTGTGAGACTCTTAAAACTCACACAAATAGAGGTTTATTTGCATCTAAATCACCACAATGGCTCTCGGTCATCAGAAACACACTAAAAGTTTGTACACAGAACTGATTAAACATATAGGATGATGCAACCCCACTGCAAAGTAATATGCAATTCCTACTGTTACATACAAGAATATAATAATGATGAGACAATGTAATAATATTAAACTCATAAACTTACTGTGTGTTTAGTGAATTGGTTTTCAACAATTTTCATTGGTTAGGCCAATCTGGAAGTTTGTCATATTTTGCCAAAGTCCTCTGTAAGAAATTGTTCTTGTCTCTAGGCTAGTAGATGGTTGGAGTAGACTTTTTAACTTTTTCATCTTTCCCACCTAGCCACTATTTGAAAATCATTTTTCAATTTTTTACCTAAAATTTTTAAGGCTTTAGCTACTCCCTTCTTTATCATGGGATTGGCTATTTCAATTTGCAGAATAAAACTTCTGCCTTCTTAGATATCAAGGTCACATGTCCCAGGAGACTGCAGAATTCTGCATGCAACATCTGAGCAAGAATGGGTAGTCTTCCCTATTCCCTATCAGGGAATAGTCAAAAGCAGATGACCTAATGCCCAATTATGGCAGCAAAGTTGACTAAGATGCTAAAGACTAGATGCTGGAGCCTCATGGAATATGCAGGAGGTGACAGTTTTACCCCAATTTTTTTTCTAAATTGAACACAACACTAGACAAACTAATAATGGGCTTTTACCCTACTGGTGGTTTGTGAAAATCCCCTCCTCAAATCAGTACAGAAAATCCAAATGGTTTAAATATAATCCATTGGCATTTCCAGCCTGCTTTCCACACTCCATATAGATTTACAGCTTCATCACTGATGCAGATGTGAGGATGCCTGGTGCATGCAACCCCACCTCCTCGCATCATCACTGATGTCAAGGAGGTGGCTCCAGCCCTCCGGATGCCACAAAGAAGGACGGTGCAGGCTTAGCTTAAGGAGGTAAGCTACCTTGAGTGTAGCCTGGGGTTACCACTATTTGCATTGCTACGCACAGGAATACTGCCAGAGGGGTTAAAAGCACTACAAAAATGTTATAAATAGAAATTTATCAAAAAAAGTCTTTATTACAGTAGTGACCTGATCAAATAGATTCATTAAAATTTTAAAATCCAGAAAAGGGTCTTTTCCTTGGGATCTCAACAACCTTTTAACTTTTTGCACCTTATGTAACATGGGACTATCATGCATGGTTTGTATGATACATTTATATTTTTAAATGTGTATATATATATTTTTATTTTTTTATTTTTGTAATGCCTTTAACCTCCCTAGCGCTCTGCTGAGGTCCATACCAAAAGCTCATCATAGACTTGATTGATGAAAAAATAATAATAAAAGGTATTATACGAATGATAAAATCTCTTAAATACTTCTTTTGCATGAAATGTTTCAAAACAGTATGTATTTATGTTTGCTTTTGTTATAATAAACTTTTAATTCAATTGGAAATGTGTAGTGTGTTTTTTTTCTTTCTTAGTGTTAGATACAGTTATCACTGTATGCAATACACTACCCTTTGGCACCCTTCTCTCCCCTCGGGAATAACTCTGAAAACACTTTTCTCTACAGAAAACAATTTACTTTTAAATCTCCTTCCATGGCCCAATGTAAGGTCATCATGTCACTCCACGGGGGGATGGTAGGGGATCCGCTCTCCAGCAGCCTCTTCAGTAGATGGGAGACACTGAAGCAATGAGTTTGCGGTTCCGGGGCTCTGATGTCCGCCGGACAGAACCAGATCATCAAGTGCTATATAAACAGGTCAGCACTGGATGGCCTGGGTTCTTAAAGGCCATTATCAGTATGTCTAGTGTTTAGAGTACCTAAAGGGAATGCACTTATTCCTTGTTTTTATAATATCTGCTGTAACATGTTGACCATGAATTATTCCTAACAGAGTTTTAGTTTTACTACGATTTATATGTTGGTTCATTCATTATCATACCCCACACATATATAACATTCTTAAAGATCAAGGGTCCTTGTGAGTTAATTGGATAACTACTTTGCCAGGATTTACTAATTACTATGCAAATACTAAAATGACAAGCAACTTTAGTAATGAATAAAATATTATTTTTAGGGTGATGCCATGCCATTGCCTGAGCCAAGGAAAACCAAGTCGGCAAGACAAATATTTCTATATGTTTATGAGGTCTGTAATATGGTATACAAATATGTTCAGCAAAGTGGTCCACTTCTGTAAGTGGTAGGGAAGAGGCTTTAAAGAAGAACAACTATTTTGTTGGGAATAAAAACAGTTCTATGCATACAGTATACTGTATTCTTTGATTGAGAATCTTTCATTGACACTTACCCTCTGATCATAGAATAAATCAGAATATTTCATTTGGTGGGAAAACAATAAAAAAAAAAGCAGCTTCTCTTCTGAAATACTGTCAGACTAAGTACTGCATCTCCATGATTAGAGATTGCTATAAGATGCTGAAAAGCTGTTGATTGGCTCACCTGCATTCTGAATTCAATTTACATGCTAATGAATTCATAATATTTATAATATCAGTGCTCAGGGGCGTTTCTAGCATTTGGGGGCCCTATGCAAAATATGCTGCCTGGGCCCCACCTTTCGACCAGTGAGAGAGCTAGCTGAAAAGTTGTTAAGTATGGGGGGGCTGCGTGTGTAGTGTATGCGGTATGCACACATGGGGGCCCTATTCACCCACATACTTTGCATAGAGGGAGAAACAAATCTGTCAGTAATTAAGCCTTTTTGCGCTAAACAATTACAACATTTAGTCCTGCATTGTAAAGAGAATACCAAATACCCTAAAGGTGGGTTTACACGTCAAGATTTTTTCGGCCGACAGATGGACGATGAACGATTTTTTGGTTCGTTGTACAAAAACTGAAAGGGCCATTTGCTCTGATGGATTTTTTTTTCAGATATCTGACAAAAAATCGTCCACAAGATGATCGGACATGTTGGTAAACTTTCATCTGTCGTTTATTTTTAGTGTAATATTACACATCGATATTTTTTTCCTATCACTTCCTAAAAAAAAAAATCTGAAAGATTTTTCATTCGTGTTTCCAACGATTATTTTCATTCGATATTTGCGTCGGTTGTGCAAAAATAAAAAAAAATCGAATTATCTTCGATAAATGGACGAACGAAATCCGATAAAAAAATCTAAAAAAAAATTGAATCTGAAGTTGAACGAAACAAAAATCTTGACGTGTAAACCCACCTTTAGCTGCAAGTGATTGAGGGTGATTGAGCAATTAAAGCTCTTCTGCATCCTCCTAGAACTTAATGCTCTTGACGTTGAGTGGGGTGTGTATTCCAAAGGGCAACACTTTTTTCTCCCATAGCACAACTTTAAGTTAGAATTTCAATGATAGTATATGGTACACAGCAACATTTCTTGTAATATTTTCCATCATCCTGAATGGCACTGATTCTAAGTAAACGTAAACACATGCATATCACAAGAACGTTGAGAACCTGTACTTAATATGTGTGCCATCATTATAATTAAACTAACATATCAATTTTCACACAAGTGCAACATTTATGATTATTTTTACATTCATTTTTCCTTTTTAATTTTCAATTTATCTTTAAAGTACGTCAGGAAGTGACAGAATCTCATTTTAGGGCTGTGAAGATGGATGACAGAAAGTGCATTAAAAATGAGAGTTTGAATTGGAGAAGTGAAAGCTTTAAATCACTATAGGCATGTCTACAGGACAAGATTGATACCAGATGCCATTTAGTACATGTTATTAAGAAACCATTCAAGCCTTGAAGGGACCTTGTCACTACATAACTTCTGTCTATGTAAATAAGATTGAAGAAAGGATTTATATTCGCACCAATTTCAGGGAACCGTTACATCAAAGAAGCAGGACAGAGTGTAATACTCATCTTGGGAATGTACCTGTGAATACTAAAAAATCTGTGACTTTCCATTGACTTTGCTTATAGACATAAATCAGACGATACAATGGGCATTGTATGGAAATACGCTGTGATATTTGTTCAAACATTTTCTTTGTGTTAACCTCCTAGGCAGTTCAGCTGTGTACTAGGCAAGTGATCACAGTTAGGTTATGTTTACTATGATTCCAAAATTTTTGTTTTCTTTTACAAATGGCCCTCCCAGTAAAACCACAGGGTGGATTAACCCCTTTCTGACCAAGGGAAACCTGTGATTTAAGTCTTAAGACCCCCACACATGTAGCGAGTAGGCTGATCGAGTTTTGGGGTGAAAGGGATCTGTCACCCCATGTGGGAGCCCATGGTACATTTTGCTGACGGACGCAAGCCCGCAGGCACATCGGTCGAAAAATTGTCCGCAGCTCGCTATGTGTATGGGGACTTTAAGGAAATGTTTGCTCTGGTCCCATAACTGATTCTAGTCTAGACTATTTTATTATAATTAACTCATGGTCATATCAAAGGAGATATTAATCACATGGTCATATCAAAGGAGATCACAGCCTAATGCCTCTACCAAAGTTACATGGAAGTTAACCTTTTAAGTAACAGTAACTAACATAATCTAAGGGGGAAGCCAGCGAACCAACCAGTAAGTCTTTGGAGAGTGGGAGGAAACCAGTGAAAACATGGAGGAAACATACAAACTCCTTGCAGATAATGCCCAGGCCAAGATTTAGACCTTGGACCCCAGTGGCTCATGGCAAAAGTGCTAGCCATTTTGCCACCATTCAATACAGATTTTCAAATTTTTGTATTTCCTCTGACCAAAAAGTGATGCAGCCTGTCAAGATGAAGGAGTGTGGTTGGTATTCTGAGCCCCACAAAAACAATGGAATGTGTATTATCTGTATATAGTATACAGTATAGTATAGTATAGTATCCGTGCTTGATTTTTCGACCACACGTGATGACCTTTTTACAAAAAAAATGACTAAATGACTAAACTAAACAAACCTATGCCTTGCAGTGGAATTTAAAGGGACAGGGCAGTCAAGGTTTTTTACCTTTTACAGTGCCAGGTGGACGGCAAACTCACACTACTTAATCACTAGATAAATTGGCCCTTTAGAAAGTATTATTCATTTAACTGCAACCATAAAGGGAATAACTAGAGAAGAACATATGCCTTTAAATAGCATGAAAATTTTCTGGAGAATAATGTAAAGCTTTAGGCAAATATCCATTAAACTGGTGTCAATATATAGATGCATCTAAGGGCCTTCTATCAAACTCATCAACTCGTTTAATGGATTAAGGAGTAAGGCCCCCCATACACGCATGCATTCACAAACGGAGGCGCCTATCTGGAGCAATCAACCCAGCACCAAGTCGGTCGTGCGGTGATCTGTTTTGACGGTTCTTTTCTGATCGATTGCATCCTGATTCCCTTACATTCGGTGGACGACCAAAACCAGCGGGGTAATGTCACAATGCTGTTATCGCTCGCACAGGAATCCATACGTGTTTGAGTAGCTTAAAGCTATGTTTCCGCTGCTTCTTAGATCCTTCAGTGTTCCTTTGTTTTCTAACAAAGGGGGTTGTGTTTTCATACTTTGGGATGTGTTCATGATCAGTTGTATGCATTATTTTTGTTTGTTATTATTTGAAGGCGAAAATTCATAGAAGAATACCCAATGCATTCCCTATTGATGTGTAAAGCCCCCCATAGACGAGCAGACTCCCGGCCATAGTTGAGCAGACCAACCTGCGTGCTCGCTCCCGCCGAGCACATCAAGGTTGATCTGCCGCAACTATGTGGGAGCCCACCTTGAGTTATGTTGAAAAAAAGCCGGCAGGTAGGATCGCACACGGATCCGACATGCCGGTTCTTTTTCTGCCCAACTGACAGGCAGAACAGCTGCAGGCTGTTAACTCAGAGGGGGAGTCTCCTCCCACTCCGAGTTAATTGGCTAGTCTGACGGGAGTCCCGTGTGTCAGTGGAACACACAGGATTCCTGTCCGACATTTAGCAGACTGCTCACAGCGTGGTGACGTCACCAGGCTGTAGTCTGCTAAAGGTCTGCCATAGATTGAGGTGTCTATGGCAGGCTTTAACTCATCAACGTTGCGTTAGCAGATCACTTATGCAAAACGGAACCAACCCAATTAAAAGTCAATAGATGCATTTACAATGAGTTTTTAACGTATCTATTTCAAGCTGTGAAAACATAGCCTAAAGCCCCCCATACACCACATACAATTACCATGCAACTTCTGTACAACCAACTTTTCTTCTACCAAAACCATGTAATAGGAGGACCTTTCTACACCTTCCAATCACTATGTATTCTATCAGGGAGGTCACTATACTACATAGTTGTTGGTAGGTCTCATGAAAGTTGTATGGAGGAATCTGAAGGTGTATGGGGGGCTTAATCAATAGTTTTAAAAAATCAATTTCTGACTTTAACTATGTCTGGCCATGCTTTTACCATTTCCTTTTATTAGCAAATTGACTGAATATATTGTTGAAGTCTGATGACCTCATGACACTAGGTCTTAATTGACTTCAATAGCAGTGATAACAGTAACCAAACTCATATCTGAGTGGAGCATACATCGCCAGCAATTCCAATGTTTATATTGTCAAGGAAACAACTAACACACTGTTTTGTTCTGTCTCCCCACAATCCATCATAAAATTCTAAAAACATGTTTGAATACAATGCAATTATAAATTTTTTCCAATGCTTTCAACTTCTTGAAGACTTTCTCATTAACTGTTGTCTCCCTTTAGCTATCAAAGGCATAGCTATGGTTCCGCAATTTCTTCACCTGCGTAATAAATTTAAAGCAATTATTCATTAAGGGAAGTCTCATAAAACTTACACTCAGCTCATCATTCACTGCGGCTTCAGTAGGCAATGAAAAGTAAATATACAAAGCCAGTCTGCTTCCCCTCAGTTAATGTATTAACCAGAGATTTATAATCACGCTTCCATCATGCTCGGCTTGGCTGCCTTTTCCATCTAACTAATATTTCAGCCATTAACTGGTATATTTTACAACATATTGACTGACTGTTTTACTATGCTAGTAATATAGGTCTCCCTCAATAGACATAAATCTCTCTATTTCGAAAAGAGAACACCAATGTTCTCAAACAGGGAAAAAAAAAAGTGGAAAATGTCTTCTATTATGTTGGCCAAACTATTCTGTTGTATTCCAGAAAGTGTTCTGAAATTAAATGAACCATTGGCAAGGCTGAGCGCCAATTGTCAGGTTCTATTTTCTCTCTCTTAACCCCTTGTCTGGCTAAAAAGACGATTATCTGAGGCTTGCTGTAAAAGTTTACTGCTGTAACAAAATGGCTGCTCCTTTGTTCATAAAAATCAATTAGATGCTGTTTATTTCAGGAATGTTAAGCTGCAGCAAGAGACCAGTAAAGTTATACCTTGTTTACTTAAGATTAAAGCCCAACTCCAGGTTAGCTTGGTTTTGGTAAATGAGAGAACCGTTAAACCCTCTGTCAGTTTTGTTGTTACTCTTGTCTCTGCTCTGGCCATAGACGGAACGATTTTTTGTTTGAATTCCAAACGATCGATCATTCGTTCAGGAATAAAAGCTTGTCCCCTTGATCGATCAACCATTCCAAATTAGATATGAAATTAAAGAACGTTCGTTTTTTTCCCAGTTGATCGTTCATCAATCACTGGCTGTATGACTGACACTTTTGGCCTTATCTACCTTCCTGACTGCCAGATACTTGGAATACAGAGGAGTCGATCCTCTCTTTTAACCGGCTCAAAATCAGCAGAGAGTGGTGCGCTCTTCGATCCTTGAATGATCTACTACCCATGACTCAATAGCATGTCGGGGTCAAGCGAGCGATCTTAGAGTCTATGGGGGGCTTTTTGCAGAAAATCCCTGGTGATTACCAAGCATAACCTGCCACGTGAAGTGGCACTAAGAATAGGGGTAAGGAGCCATCTCCCTTATGAAGGTACAAGCAACAATCAAAGCTTGTCTATAACCAGCACCTGAAGCAATCATACTAATTACAATTACTCCAATTTTATTAGCCTAGTACATGTTCATTCAATAGTACCAACAAGCCCTTTTGATATTTATATTAGAGTCTAAACATTGCAAAATGTTAATCAAATGTTTTCAGCTTTTAACCCTTTCATCGTTGATCAGTTATCTAGAAAAGGGATAACCTTCAGTCTGCATATTTTATTAGTAGTGATGGGCAAACTGTGAACACTTCAGATGTCCGATGTTCGGTTCACCCCCAAAATATTATAATGGAGGCAACTTTTGACCCTTCCCCCAACAATCAGGTGGGTTGGGCATTTCAACCCTTTTTTATTGGAACTGTGGCTACAAATATGACCTGAAGGTTTTTATGTTTTAATTTTGAGCCGCAAACATATAGTGGGGATTTGCGGAAGTTTGATCCGCCTGTAAGCATTCTGATGTTTATCCATCACTAGTGAAGTATATATCCTACTGTTGAGCTATTGTGGCTATTCTTGGAAGAAAAAACATTCTCTTCATTTACCATACTACTTTACATATGTCAAATTTATTTTTGGAGCAGATCATGCATGGAAAAACAAGGGCTACTTATCTGGAGCTTCCACCAACTTAAAAAAAATCTCATCCTTAAACCACTCTTGCAATTTGTTTAGAGAATCTCGTGCCACTGTACTCTGGGATAGCAGAGTAATTCACATGCCATGCGAAACTGCTAAACTATATATTAAACACAGGGCCATCACTCCTGCTATGCTGAACATGCGTTTACATGCATATCTGGTGCACTCCCTGCCTGTGGCGATCTAAACAGGCGACGGGAGGTGGGGGGTGGTTGGTTGTTGGTGCTGGAGCGGCATGTATGGGCGTGTTCTTTTTCTTCTTCTTCTTCCCCTTGCACCATCATGTCCCCCCTTCAGCAGATTGTGGTGTTCCGATCTGCCAATTGCACCCCACCACCGCCCCCCCTGTCCACAGGGGGCACTAAGCAAGAACTTGCATAGGGACCCCGAAAGGCTAGAAACAGCACTGATTAAACATATTAAGAAACTATGCTGAGGTGGTTCTCACATTTTAAAAATTTCCATTGCACCATGCACCACCCCACTGATCATTCCTTTACTGGTCACCTTTGGCACACTGCTTCGTTATGACCTATCACCCCTCCACAGAAATTTCTAGGGGAAATCTGACCCACATCCTCCCCTCACCCACTTCCCAAGTCTAGTCCTTGGGTCCTAACACCCTTCAGTACATCCTCACCAGGCACACCTTGACTCACGCTACCTTGCTTTGTGTCCACAAGCACTACCCCAACCTTCACTAGTCAGGCTCTCCCCGGCACGGCACTCTAGGCATGTTATTTTCTCACCAGTGTGCAATTTTGTTTTTGTCTTTCACTTACATACGGGTACCACTCCTTACTCCTCTTCACCTGGATGTCCTTCACACTCCACCATCACTACTTATTTGGGGAATATTCACTCTGGGCCCCCCGCCTCTATTGATACTCCATCTTAGGTTTACCCCCCTTCAATGTAGATTTGAACATTTCTACCTAGGTTCTACTGATTTGGCTGCTTCGGGCAGTGCTTTGTGGCCTCCCGTTCCGTGTCTTCTGGCTGCATTGGTTGGCGGGAACAGGCCGTCTCATAACAACAGCCCTCATAACATTCTGTAAGTTCATAATTTGGACCTAATCAAAATACACCTAATTTATTGACTTCTGGATACTTCTGGTGTTCTCTTATGTATTCCCAGTTGGTGTGATTGCATATCATATGGTGTTAATTTGGATAAGGATATTACCCTGATGAAGTTACCATACGAAACGCGCGTTGGGGCCAGTCCTGATTGATTCAGGAACTGTATCCTAATCTGCTGCTGATGACCATCACTTATTGTCTTGTTTGTTGATCATGTTTATCATGTAAGACACCATGTTGAATTCCTACTAGCACTGGAACCTCGACCAACCTGGGAATTGTTCTTGTTTTAAATCATGTGCTATGTTCAATAAAATTGTGATTGCTTTGATTTGATAAAACTTGGATATAAATTTGATACACCTGTGGCCGATAAAGTCCCCTTGCCCCTGAGGTCCTCTCAGGGGGAATCTAACTAGAAGAGAAAAGCCAATCTTGGTCTTATCTCCCTTCTATGTTTTCTTGTATATATTATTTGGGATGTTGGCCTTAAAGTAGTGCAACTCTTATATATAAAAATGTCCATTACTTTTTTGTTTCTCAGCATAATCTAATGTGCAAAAGGTGACTTCATCTTGACTTAAAGACCTAAATGGTATAGTAAAGGTTTGTCTGTAAAGCTACTGCCTTTAAAACAGAATATTATAATTATAAAATACATAGATGGACCCTCTCTTGAATGACAGCTAAATTTTGTGCAGGTATTAAGTTAATGCTGTTCACCATTTGCCAAAATGGTTTAATATATTAAGCTGTCAGTCAAAGGCTTAATGAACAAATGCTCGCCTCTGAGTTTAAATATTCTTCTCCATGGACAGATTGGCTCTTTGTAAATGCCTCAAAGGGGAAAATAATACAACTGTGACATTATGGTACATTAGTATTTAAAAAAGCATTATATTAATCTGACTCTGCACAGTTGCTGTAATCCTGGTTTAACAATGCATACAACAGTTTAAATAATGTATAGTCCCTTTCTGAGGGATGTAAATGTGATTAGTCTATTATACATGTGTTTATCAACACATGTTCAGCAATAGTACATCTCTGTACTGTTGAAAATTGATCATAAAACATTCAGATAAGCACAGTAAAGTTAGGCATACACGGTTCGATTTTAGCGTTCAATCAACCTAAAACGTTTAGATCGAACGGATTTCAATCGTATGCTGTACACATGGTTCAAAAATAGTTCGATACAGATAAAAACATCAATCGGAAAATGATTGGGCATGTTGGAAATTTTTTGTCGGTTGTACAACGATCAAAATTATTGTTGGTCGGTCGATTGTATTCGATGAACACATTTATATATGACTCTTTCCTGTTTTTTGTGATCAAAACTAAAATCAGTGATTTTGGTTGTATTATGATCGTATTACTATCGGACCTTCCATTTGGATCTACTTTGGATTTGCTTACGAAATATTAAGATCTAAAATCGGATCCGAAATCGATTGTACTAAAATCGAAGCTTAATAATATATAATAGTCTTTCCTGATCATTATTTTATTATACTCCAGACTTTGCTGCAGCCCACTTCTTGCAGCGTCTACTTCCTCATTTAATTCTTGATCTAGGAACACCTGCTTCTGAGGTAAGGAAGTAATTCCTAAACATACCTACTGCATGCTACTTGCTGCCCCTTGCAATCCAAAAAACGAATTGAACATATCCTAGTAAGAACTGCTCCTATCCCCATTTTAGGCCTAATCTTCACTAAGTTTTAGGCATAAAAGACACAAAGGCCTATTCTACGCAAAGTGGAAAATATGTGCAAAACCATGCAGTGCATTGGATGGCTTTTTCCTGCATCCTCAAAACAACAAAACAGTGCTCAATAGCAGGCTATACACAGACAGGCACATGATATGGCATATGGAAATGATTTGTATGTAAATTGATTACAGTTATGCATAAAAGTCATAGGAGGTCGCTCAATTTCACAAACAGCATGTCAATAACAGGGAGTGCAGAATTATTAGGCAAGTGGTATTTTTGAGGAATAATTGTATTATTGAAC